>VZRO01004066.1:688081-770396 GCA_013397915.1 Daphoenositta chrysoptera | reverse complement strand
TTTTTTTTTTTTTTGTGTAGTTGGAGGAACACAGTGAAATTCGTATGTCTCTCCCCCTTTTAGCAAGCCCAGGATGAAAAAGCCTTTTTATTGCTTGAAGTATTTGATGCAATGAGGAGAGAACATCTGCTTTTCTGCACATAAAGGATGAAGCATGTGGCTTACAACTGAGTCAGGTGATCTGTGGAATTTGGAATTGTCCTTTGCCACAGCACATGGACAATAAATTTTGGTGGGTGGATATGGCAGGTCCCTTTAGAGAACATTCTTTGCAAGTGGCCTTTGAAAGTGTTACCTCTTTATGCAAAGCTGTGCTACGACTTCTCACCACACAGCCTCCACTCTGGTGGTTTCTCAGGAGAGGGAGGATTAGCCCTGATCCTTGTCAGAATGACAAAGATTGTGTAAGGCTGGACAGGCTGGTGAGGCTCCTCAGAGTCTGGGAAATCAGGAAGCCAGATAATAGATATGATTTATTTCTCATTCCTTGCAAGATCCATAGAATCCTACATTTGATTCATAGGTGTATAATCAAATTTCCTCCTGAAAGCAGGACTAGTACTGAATTCAGACCAGGTTGCAAGGGCTTTATCCAAAAAATCTTGTAAACCTCCGAGAATGAAGATGGGACATTTTCTCTAGGAAAACTCTTCCATTTCTTTTCCTTATATCCATCTGAACCTCCACTGACTTGATTTTTAACAACTGTCTCTGATTCTTCTTCCACACACTGCTGTGAAGAGTCTTGCTATGTCATCTTGATGATCTTGTAGGTACAGTAAGACAATTATGAGGTACCTCCAAAGCTGTCTTTTTCTTCAGGCTGAATAAGCTTTTTTTCACAGGTGCAGAACTCCTCATTTCTCTTCACTGAATTTCATTACTTTTCTGCAAGCCTAATTGTCTGGCTTATTTATGTCTCTATGAATGACAGGTCTGCCCTCAAATTTATGAGTTACAACTCCAATTTGAGATCATCCTCAGTTGTGATGAGATGCACTGTCTACTCATATAGGTCATAGCTAACAATGCCAATATCAGATAGGGCCCAGGAAAAATCCATGAGAAAAGCCAGCTGTCATTCTGCCCAAGTGGAGTACGCATCAGCCACTTTGTTTTGAACCCAGTGATCCTCTCAATATTTCATCCAGGCAATTATCTGCCTGACTAAACCTTTAAGTTCCTTCTTGGATAAGAGGATATTGTAAGAAACCATGCTGAAAATCTTGCTCAGTTCAAGGCCAGTGACATTCAATGATTCTCCTGCATCTGTACCCTTAGAGCAGTCATCATTTTTTATCATGATCCCAAATACCATGATCTTTTCATCAATATACCTGGAAAATATCTAGTTTTCCATAGAAGTTCTCCTCTAAATCTGGACCATTAGTCAAACATTAATGTCACCACTAAATCTCATTCATAACACATAGATATAGCCATCTTCTACTCACCCTTTCTGGACAGTGCTTCCTTTTGTTCATTCTCTTCATGACACCTGTCTCTGAAGGATTTCTGATTTGTGACGACGAAGTCTTCTGCTCAAATGGGAACAACAGAGATAGATAAACAGAGGGACTGGAAACGGATTAGTTCCTGACAAGTTTGACATTAGTCAGGCATATGTCTTGTAAGACACTGAGCCCATTCTGAAGTAAGTGAAGGCGCAGGGATGGGACTTCATGCCTTATGAAAATGACACTTTATTTTTACTTTGGAGTAAGTACTCTGTGCATGAGTTTTCTTAAAAAGAGATAAGATACTAAGGGCTTTTGTTTTGCCATAAGGCTAACTGTCCTAAGGCATATGGAAGAACTAAGGTGAGTTGATTCACCTTGTAACAGAACTGTCACTCTTGTGTTAATTTCTCTTTGTGCACCAGGACAGCTGTGAGTCTCTGGTTACGCTGTGGTAATGAGCACTGCGTTCTGTTTTCCTCTTAACCAAGGAACAAAACCCAAGGAACTGAATTACTTTAAGATAGTTGGAGAGACAGCTTTTACATTCAGTATTTTCCCAGAGTATAATGGCACTATCTTTCAAATATGTGCTAACTCCTTAATTTACTTTTTTTAACGTAAAACCCACTTCTGCTGCTTCTGACCTCAGCCAAGTTACTCTATATAGCTAACCTCGCACTACTGAGTATCTGACAGAAGCAAGCCGTAGTGCACCGATAGGTGCTGGATCTTTCCTGCTCTGCTTCATATTTCCATGAAAAGATGACAGTTGGCAGAAGACGCCAGTTGTCACATTATACGTGAAACTACTACAAACTGCTTTCATAGCAAAATGTCACAAAGCACATGTTGTTTGGGGAAAGAGAAAAGCGAAAGCAAATACTGGAAAGGTACTGTGTAATCAAACTTCAGTTGCTTTACACTAGATACTGAGTGGTGCAAAGAAGAGATGCCAACAGTGACTTTAACGGTGTTTTAGCCCTTTCCTCAGACTCACAATGGGGTAATCCCTATTTTTGTTTCTTGGCTTTAGTCCCAATATCTTGATAATGTTTCTGCAATCTTGTTGCACCTGGTCTGTAAAGCAACATTTCCACAGGAAAGGAACTTCAGAAAATTAAAGCTAGAGTTCCAGAGTTTGCTGTAATTTTTTTTCTACTCTCCTTTAGAAAGGTTTTAAAAATACATTAATCTGAATATTTAGACTTCTCTGACTTCTTTAGCTAGGTGGTGGCTGTTCAAGCCTACACAGAAACTTGAGGTCTCCAGGAAATTTTAATTAGAAGGATAAAGTCTTTCAAAAGACTTTCAAAAGAATTGTCTTTTCAAAGTGAGTGTAATGTTTGCTTTTCTTTCTCCTGCCCTGTAATCTGTAACAAGACTGTCCATAGAAAGAAAACGGTGCCCACTTCCTGCAACTGAAACCCAAGCAGAAACATTACACCTGTGCTGATGTCTCCACTCACAGAGGTCTGCCAAAAACTGAAATACCTGTCCAGAGATCTGTTGTGGCTCCAGTACCTGGAAATCCCTCTAGCATCCATCCTTTGCAGTGGGTGTCATAGCTGCAAATGGACCCATCTGGAAGAAATCTTCAGACAATTTGCTCTGTTACAGGAGGAGTTCAACAGGCAGTGCAGTACCTGGGAATGTGAGGGCAGGTCAGTAAGTGGTATTGTGTGCTGTCCCAGACTGACCAACAGCCCTGCCTTAAGGCTGTACAAAGGAATCTAACCTTTAAGCTTTCTGACACTAGTAACTCATGAGATAAAGGAGATTGCATGGAGAATCTTCCCCTGAAGTGTCTCTACACAACAGATACTGTGCGGTGGGCATTCAGAATGAAGGTCACAGTAATAATGGACAGGATCCAGGAAACGCCAACCATTCAATTCCATCACTTATGAGAGAAACAGCAGCTTCAGCAAAAGATGTAATTGGAGATTTCTTGCTATGAAGCACCAAAGCAACTACTTCCCATCCAGATTTTTCTCTAGAGAAGTTCACTGCCTATCAACAGATTGTATTCGCAGTGTCACTGAGAGGCTGCTGAGCCTAGTGAACCTTACAAATCACCATCTGCTCCAATACCATTCTATGTAGGGTCTGTGGTAAGGCAACTTTGAACACTCAGAAAAGACTGTGTATCCCTCAGCAATACCAAATCACTGGAGCACAGGTTGTGTTCTCCTCTGTCCTCCCAGTCAGATGTAGGAGTTCAGGAAAGAGGAGTCAAATCGAAAGGCGGATGCCTGGCTGCGTGGCTGATGCCATACTCAAGGTTTTGGCTTTTATGATAGTCGACCTGCCTTTGGAAGCTGTGTCTGTTGTGAGCTTGTGAGATTCACCTGACAAAGTGGGGCAGAACATTGTTCACCAACAAGCTGTCCAGACTTACACAGAGAACATTGTATTAGATTTAGTGGGAAAGGGGATGAAGTTTTGAGAAATAGACAAAAACTAGGGGCTGCTAATGTATTAGAAAACAACACAGAAACACCTGTGGAATGCCTCAAAGGCACTGGGGAGTATTCACCTAAAGAGGTGAAACAACCTGTAACCCAGGTGAAGTGCCTGTGTAGCCATGCCCACAGCATGGGTAACAAACAGCAACATCTGGAAGCCACCGTGCAGCTGGAACACTGTGGTCTAATCACTGTCACTGAAACGTGGGGGGACAAATTGCACGGCTGGAGCACTGCACCAGGGGCTATAAACTGTTCAGAAGGGACAGGCAAGGAAAGAGGAGCGGGCAGCAGGGGGGAGGATGTTACCCTCTGTGTGAAAACAGATGAACTACACAGAGCTGCCGTGGAAAACCAACAATAACAGGTAAAATGGGTAAAAATTGGGGTCAAGCCAACAAGGGAAACCTCATGGCTGATGTTCACTACAGGCCACCACATTTAGGGGAAGATGTTAATGAAGTGTTTTTACTTCAGCTACAGGAAAATTCACACTACAGACTCTGATCTTGATGGGGGGCTTCAACCACTCTGAATTTGCTGGGAAAGTACACAGCAAGCTGTAAGCAGGCCAGGATACTCCTGGAATGTGTTGCGGATAATTTATTAATCCAGGTGATAGATAGCCCAACCAGAGGAGAGGCGTTACCAGACCTGTAATTTACCAACATAGATGAAGAAATTGGAGATGTCAAAATTGGTGTCAGCCTGGCCTGCAGTGATCATTCTTTGATTGAATTTACTGTCTTGAGGGATATGGGCCAGATGAAGAATCCTCATCTTTAGGAAAGCAAAAGTTGTTTGAGGAACTAGTGCATTGAGAGCCTGGGAAATTGCCCTCAGGGATAAGGGAGGTTAAAAATTGCTGTCTGCTCCTTAAGGACATTCTTCTCAGAGTGCAAAAGGCCTTGTTTTCCTGTAGGTAACGAGAAAAGGAAGGCAGGAGGGCAGCATGGCTCAGTTTGACCTCCTAGTCCAACTAAAGACAGAAATGCAAAGGACAGATCACCATCTTGGGAAGAATATAGACACTGTCTAGATGCATGGAGAAGGGAACAGGAAAGCTAAGGCACAGTTGGAGCTACAGTTGTTGAGGGATTCAAAGAATAATAAGAGCTTCTACAGGTATGTTGGCTAGAAAAGGAAGATAAGGGAAAATATGCCCTCTCCATAAATAAGACAGGAGAACTAGTGGCAATCAATGTGAAGAAGTTGAATTACTCAGCAATTATTTTTGCTTCAGTTTTAAATGTTAAACTGTCTTCCAACATTTCTTAAGCCCCTAAACCTCAAGGCAGGAACTGGGGGAATGAAGTTCAGCTCTGGGACCAGCTGAGGAACCTGATCATGAATAAGTCCATGGCACTCAATGAGAAGTAACTCTCCAGGACATAAAGCCTACTTTGCTCTAGCTTTCAATGCTGTAGCATTTCCAGTCTCAAGAGAGACTCAAGAATAATTTTCCTAAGAATGTGGAAGCAGATTTATTGTTGAATATTTCATACAGAGGCATGCCAGTATTCACCAAGAAATTATCCTCTTGGGAAATACTAACAATAAAGATTGTTTTTGTTTCATTAAGTTTCCTTTAGGTCCTACAGCAGAGTTCTATCAGTATTTTGTTGGATTACTCCATCAACCTCATTTCCACTTCCCTTCAATTAGTTTTGCATTTAATATTCATGCATTTCTGGAGTTGGCTAAAAGAGAATGAAGATGGGAGCTGGGATTGGGAATTGATTCTGGTCCTCAAGGAGGATTTAACAGTGAAGAAGGAAAATTATTTCATCGTTACCTTCATGAGGAGTAAAAGAATATTAAAGGACTGGAAACTAGCTTCATTTTTTCTCCTTTCGCACAGAGATTTCCACTGTCTTAAAAGTCACTTAGTAGAAACCAAAGAAATGTGCTGAAGGTACAACTTATGCTGTAGGTTCATGGTGAATGAGTTTTGAAATGTGCAAATGTGGTGTCACCTCTCTACTATTCACTATTCAGCAGCTTTGCAGAGAAAGGGGGAAGCATTTTACCTAGGTATGACCAGGATCCTGTGTTAGGGTCGTGCCAACATCCAGAGCCCACGTTGCTTCCAAGATGACTTGTACCCAAGTTGACATCCTGTAACTAGGATGCATGTGTACCAAGACAGGGAAACTGAGGCAGCAGAAACTGCAGCACTGGCTATGATGTTAGCAAGCCTTTAGGAGGTTATCAGATTAATTTACTGTGTGAAATTCATGCTGCTTTTCTGCCTATCACACACATTATGCAGTTACCTCTCTGACTTCAAAATAAACATGGTGGGCAGCTGATAACCTTTCTACTTCATTATTGAATTCATGAAAATTTTTGTGCCTATGGGAGAACATGAGCTTGGAGTCTAGTATTTCTTTGAATGATACTGTAAAAAGTTAACACATTTTCAATATGATCCATCTGTATTGCTGAAAAGCAATAGCTTTTCAGGTATTGTTCAGGGAGCCAATTTTTTCCTGTTTGTATATAGCAGCAAGGATAATTGGAACATATGGCAAGAGAAGAAATCCTGCGTGCACTGTTACCTTCCTTCCCATCTGCTTCAGGAGCTGGATGTCCTGCCTGTGCTGCTTATAAACTGTTCAGTCCAAGTGCGCTGTTCACGAGTGAGGTGGAAGGGGAAGGCAACACTTCAAAGGGCACAGCCAACTGGTTTTGGGTCCTAGGAGGTTATCGAGCAGGTTAGGAGGGGAGCCTTTCTAAAAGCTCCAACATCTGACCTAGGAACAGGGAGAGCAGGACACTGGGATTTTCTCTTCAAAAAAACTTTAATGTAGCTTCCATGGCTGATGAGAGTATTTGAAAGCAAACCTAAATGTACACCTTAGTATACCATACAAAGCAGCAAGCATGAACTGGATGGCAAAAGGAAAGACCACCAAAATTCCACATTTTAAAGGCACTTGATGAATTTGCAGATTTGAATTTGAAGGACAATGCTGCTTTTACCTGAAAATCCTGACAAATATTTTCATTTTCATGGTCTAAATCCAAGATCTGTCCTCTCCATAGGTATTTGCGACTCACCTTTCTGTACTTCTGTCACTGTTCCTCATCTCTGTCTACAATGACATCCTGTAGGGACATGGTTTCTAAAGTGAAGAAACACTGGGTGTGGGACAGTCTGCAAGGATTGCACAAAATAATCCATTGGTTTGCATGAAGAAAATGTTTTCTCTATAATTTATAAATAAAATAAAGTTAAACAAAAATTAAAATATTGTGATTTTTTTTTTCAATATCTATTCTGGTCCATGTTTTATAATGTGCCAAGCATTTTATTACAGTAATACATTTATATAACTACTAAATAAACAAACATATACACAAATATTGAGGTTGTGTGCTCAAAAACTGGTTTTTAATAGGGTTATACAACCACAAAAATTGGAGAACATTGGGCTATCTTTCCTTTGTATTGGGGGCTAAGAAAGGAAAATAAAAATCCATTTAGACTTTATTTATTCCAGGAAGAATAATTTTCTAGTTCACGATAGTGAGTACTCTCGAGCCTCTGTATTTGATTAAACAATGAAAAGTACAAGTAACATTATTTCCCCAATGATGCTTGAGACAAGATTGTCTCCTGTTTGTACTTGTTGTTATACCCAACATTAATCTCTCTGCAAATACCAGATTAAGTTCATATTTTGTGCTTTATTGTCCTAGTCCTCTTAGATCAGACTCCTCTGACCTGTATTTTCCTGGAGAAGGATGAATTTTGCTGAATGGCCTTTGACCCATGTTACAAAACTTTAGTGGTCATATTTCCATGACAACCTGAAGGTTTTTTTTATGAATGACAGTTTTAAAGTTTACATCTTTTGTTTGTAAGATTGTACAGGGCACAGAGAAAACACAATTCTTAATGTTCAGTGATGTAAATTTTTATTTTCAGTGTAATTCTGGGAATGTCCTGATCCGAGCCTTGACATAGTATGAATAAAACACTTACATCCAGTTTTAGATGCATAGATTAAAATAAAGTTTAATTTGTTACTTTGTCTCTTTCTGAAACTTTGAAGGCAGTTCTCATGGTACCACCTCCACCTTCCCATCCTACAAGTCAGTAGTTCACAAAATAATTCCTTCATACAGCTATCTATCCATCCATCCATCCCTCCATCCATCCTTCCATCCATCCATCCATCCATCCATCCGTCCATCCATCCATCCATCCATCCTCTGCTTCTTGGAGCTGGACTTGTATGTAAGTGAATATCTCTCCATGTCTTGGTATATTGTCAAAAAGCACAAGTAAGCATTTGTTATGTACTATCATGAGAATTCCAGAATATATTTTGTCATTTGTGTATATTCTGAGATTGTTTTTAGATTTCAAAGTTTTAGCAACATACTTTTGGTTCTTGGCTGACAAAAGAGAGAATACTGTTCTGTGGTGATGAAGTCTGAAATAATATTGAGACCAATGAATATTATGCACTATACTGTGTCATCAAGACACGACACACACATCAAATCAAGATTTTACCTTTTTTTAATGGATGAGCATTATCTTGTAAGTGGGAGAACTCGAATTTTGCAGATGGAACTAAAATGTAAACCTATTTTAAAAATAATCCTGGTACAGAAACTTCCATGGAAATTTGATACAATTAAAGGAGAACAAACACATTTTTCTTGTGAATGTGAAAAAACACCAAAACCAAAAGAATAAGATAGAGGTTATCACGCCAAGTTCATCTTCTCCTCAGTCAGAGGGGACATGAGTATTCTTTGGAGGAAGACTGTAATTTCTGCCAGGAGTGGCATCCAGCACTGGCTTCCAGGCTATGGCTAAGACTCTAGTCCCACTACTCTAACAGTTTCTGGAAATAGTAAAACCTAGGAGAAAAAGGGAGGACAGAAAAAGTTCAATTAATCTGAAGAAACCCATTTCATCGTCCCAGTTAAATTAGTAAAAAGGTCAGGAACCAGCAACTTGATAACAATCCATGAGACCCACAGGTCTGCATGACCAAGGCTTCTGCCAGAAGAAACCAGTGCCTGGAAAATACAGCTGGACTGTAGTCAGATTAGAAATGAGGCTCCTGTTTTCAAGGCGCAGGGTATTTGAACATTTCAGCAACTTGTTAAAAGATGTGGCAGCATCTATATCTCATGTATATAATTTAATGCCTTAAATGAAGTCTGGTTATCCAACCATAGGAAAATTGCCCACAGTATCTTGAACTTTATCTGTGTTGAGGGTGTGTCAACTTGTTAGATCCCCTGTGCAGATCCAATCGAAGAGGAAGGCTATCTGTCTCTTTGTGCAGAGAAATGAAGTTAGGTACAGGTTTTAACAGACAATAAAACATGCATAGATACAGGTATAGATGTATTACCCATGTATTAGATATCATGCGTATATTATGTACGTATGATTAAAACATATATAACATTTTTGTTTTGTAGTTTGTCCTGCTGCACTGATTTAGACATGACTTTAAACATCGTGCTTGGATAATGAATAAATCATGCCATGTTGCAGTGGTCACTGTCCTGACATATATGGTCTTTCAGTTCTGGTAATCTGTAGAAGAGAAGTCAAAGGGTGAAGACAAAAACAGACTCTCTAAAAGGCTTATGGTTCTTTGAAGTATGTGGCATTAACAGAACAGAGAAGGAAATTCTGTCACAGCTTGAAAAGAAAAAGAAATCACAGAAATACTTATTAAACATGTGCTGCTTCAGTATTCTAAGTCAGAGGTATTCTTTTTCCCTTTAGTTTCTCCTAGGGCTTGGAATCAATCTGCACAATCAATTGTGCAGCGAATCTTGAGGAACTCATTTACAGCACAAGCAGTTGAGTGAGAGGTACCTACTAACTGAGCTGCATTAGAAAGGGCCGCCTGCAGGACAGTTGGGACAGAGTCCCTGGCTGCTTGAATAACCTCAAAGGGATTCATTCACATCACTACTTCCACTGCTGTCTCATCTGATGGCTCTGCAATAGTTTGTTGTTTTTTTTTTTTGAATCACAGAGAATTAAAAATTAGCCAGTTATCACTAATTGAACTGGGGGAGAGGGCACTCAGAGTGGCAAGATCCCTTAAGCAGCTCTTGAGCTCCAATTCTTCACTACCAGATTTTATTACTAGGGACACAAGAGGCCAAAATACAATATTTAATGAGTCACAAAGGCTGAAGGATTTCCCAGGAGCCCAGGAAGTTCAGGCATCTAACTTCACTCTAAAAAGGGAAAGTGGGACCACAGGGACAACTTGAATCTTGGGAAAGATTCTGAGGCACATTATTGATAATTACATCTAGAAGCACTCAAAAGCATGTTGCAAGGATATAAAGCAATTGGTATGGATTTGTCAAGAATAAATCATATCAAGTGATACAATTTTCTCCTTGACAGTAGGTCTGGCCTTAATGGTAGGAGGACGGTTGCCAATGTGATAGTTCCTGATATCAACAAAGCCTCTGAATGTGGTTTCCGTGGACTTCTTTGACAGAAAAGGTGGATAACAAAAAGCCCTCCAGGCAGTGAGAGGAATCACTGTGATTCATTCCATAGAGTAATTTGAATTGCCTTCTGGATCAGGACTGCTTCTTCTAACTGGAAACTTCTTTGTTTGAAGGTCTCTCAGGCTACCGATCTTCTAAGCTGTGTATAACCAATTACACTCTTCAAGTGAGGTAGAAAAGTCTGTGCCACTGCAAGAGACCTATCTTGCCCTTGATAACTATCAATAGCAAGCTGAGCTATCAGGCCTGGATGATCCATGCACAGCCAAAGAAGAACTCTACAGCAGCAATGGAGACAAAGCTGACTTCTCCATCACTGGCCACTGAATCAGAAAGCAGCTTTCAAGGGAGAGAGAAAGACATTGTGAGATAGGGTTAGGAGAGCTTTCATGAGAATGTGGCTGAGCTAGGGATAACTGTGCTTCCCTATTAAACTCAGCCCTGCATTCTTAGGATCATTTTTTTATTGCTGTCAAGTAGGAGAGTCTTATGAGTCACTTTGCAGCTCAGATCTGAAAATTGACTGGCAGCCTAAGTGAAGCTAACTGGTCATTGTGTGAGGCGCATGTTAAGATGACAGCAGCAGCAAGCTGGAGTGTAGTCAGAAATAGGCTTAGCAGCAGAAGTCTGTATTCTCTCAAAATCCTTCTCTTGTGTGTTCCTACACATCTAGCCCTTATCCGGGCTGTACTCAGCCTTGCCGTGCAGGTCAGGAGCTGCAAAAACATATTCATAAGGATGAACTCTTCATGCTCTGAAGAGGTTTCAAAAGAAGTCAGTAAGCAACATAGCTATCCCAAGCACCAAAGATCACAGTATGCTGCAGGCTCCACTGGGGAAGGTATTGCCATTAAATGGCAGAAAAAGTCCCACTGGAGATAAGATTCTTCTGTGTCCACCAGGATATAAACTTAATTGCAAATAACTTTAACCCTCTGTATGGCTTACATTGCATTTATGATGAAATGATTTCTTCCCACTTCTTCTATGTATTTCAAGTATTAGTAAAGCGGTACCTCAATGGCTATAGGCAATTCAGTAGTTTAGAGGTGTACTGGTGCCTGGTTTGAATTTACTGGTCTTTCATCTCTTGCTAGTAGCATAGGAGAGTTTAGTGGGCTGCAAGCACTCTACTCTACAGGTTCTTCCTCCTTTTCCAAGACTTACTGGCGTCCAGTGTTTGTCCCACTGGCACAACACAGTGGGTGAAGGCTAGGATGTCAAGTAAGCTTTTCTTTTTGCTCTATCAAACTTGAGGTGTATCTGAGTCGTCTGTGCTTCAAAGCTCAGGAGACAGAGACTGTATAGTTCATGGGTTTGAGGCATGAAATGTTAGTTTGTATTTTGTGGGGGTTTTTTTTTGGTTCAGTTGAGTCTATCATAAAATAAGACCAAAATCATTCAGGCTACAGCATATCATAATACATCAGACACTGTTATATCATTAAGGCAACACAAATCCTGAAGTCCCCTCTTCTGCTAAACTCATGCCAGCATCAGTAAAACCTATTCTGTGTCACCTGTTTGAGGTGCAGATACTTCAGGGAAGGGGTTCCTTCTGAATATGTATCTCCCTGGAGATACCAGACACACTTCCCCCCTTCATGCTGTCATAATGTCAACAGAATAATAGACTCAAGTTTAATGGTTACTGATATGGCAATTCAGATTTTATAGCTTAGTTCTGTCTGCAGCCGGTATCTCATACACACCATAAAGTCTTAGAAAGAACCCCAAATTGTTGTAGGCTACAGATTATTTTTCACTTTGTTTTTTTCCTTGGTGGAGATGCTGATGCTTGTTTTTATTTGGGGGCTGGGGGAGGAGGGCACTGGACCCCACTGATGAAACTGAAGCTGTTGTCTGGTCTTTTGACAGTGAAATGGGACATGTTGAGGCAGTGTAGCTAGAACTGTGAGGCTTACACCATCTTTGCTTCAAACATTTTCTTTGTTTCCAGCCACTGAGATGTGATCATCCATTGATATTAAGCTGTGTGCCAGAAACCAGAAAAGCCTAGAAATACACTTGGAAATTCAATTTGCACTAGGTAGTACAGCCTTTATAGTAACCACAAAACTCTTTATTACACCTGATGATTTTGATAGAAAACAAAGACCAGACGATGCAGCACTAGGTTATAGCCTTTCATCACCAAAGTGTAGTTAGTCACTAGGAAGAAAAAAACAACTATTAGCTTACCTCCTAATATTAATTAAATCATGCCTGAGGGTGTGAAACTGTCAAACAAATCTGATCCTCTGAATAAAGCATGAGTTGAGTCTTAAACATTATTACTCAGATATAGCAGGTAGTTGCAATCTCCTTAGCATTGTCTCAGCAGGAATAAGACAGATTTTGTGCAGTAAATTGTCAAGTGCATCTTCTGAGCGTGTTGGTAACACATTATGCAAATTCTGTGTAACCTGCTCCCATGGTTCTCCCTGGGATTATTAACTCTCCAATACAGGTGAGTGAATCTTGCAAGAATGGTGCTAGGGCTAGAGATCTGTTCCTGAAGAGACATGAAGAAATACAGAATGACTGGCACTTCCCATTTCACCAGATTTCCTGTCTTAAAACACCAGTTTCTGAAGTTATGAGACTATTTCCTTTTTTCATTTAAATGACAGGCTTTTAGGGGTCTCCAGCATGCAAAAAGCTTGAGAACCTAACTTTTCAAGACTCCAACCAGAAAAAAAAAATCACAGAGTCAAAAAGGGAAATGATACATCATTTCAAAATGTTTCTTTTTAAGCAAACCTTTTGCATACAAACTATTTTAGAAGCCAATATTAAATAACTATAAATGTTAGAACACAGAGCTTTAGGTCTTTATTCCTATAACTGTAGGAAACCTGTTAGTTAGCTCTTTGTTAGAGGAAGATGATTTTTCATCTCATGGTACTATTTCGGGGACTAGAGCCTAAAGACAAGCCCAGACCTTGGGATCAAAGCATGAAAACTGTGAACGGTTTGGACTGACAAAGCTTTTGTAGAACTTCGAAATCAGAGAAACAACTATTTGTATTTTACCAAATCAAATGATTTTCCATACCAAAGAAACATGTTAGGAAATGCTGCCTAGACCATACTCAGCAGTAATTCACAGTGCCTTGAAGACCAGCAAGTGTAAAACAGTAGGCTGAAATGGACTGCTGCCATGATCACCTCCTACTAACAGGAGCAGCTCTCACACCTACTTCCAGGATCCTCCCGTGCTTTGTGGTCCATTTCGGCTGGTTTTGTATTCTCTCTTCAGCCCTCGAGGAGAAAGCTTTCTCCACCAAGGAGAAAGCACTCGCTCTTTCTTCTGTCTTTCTAAGCTGAGATTTTTCCTTTCTCCAGTCACCTCTGTCGTGCTGGCCTAATTTGGATTTCCATGAAATGTTCTATGTAGGACTTCGAATTCACTTTGAAAGTTTCAGTTTGTGCAAAAAATCCCTTCAGCTCAGTCTTGCAGATGTGTTTCTGTGCAACAAAACATAAGATGCTTGTTCTTGCTCCTTTTGGTTCTGTGAGAATCTCTTTTGCCAAATATGTAAGGAAATTATTATTCCAGCACTTGTAATTCCTTTTGACAGCTGATCCTGTTACTAACACTTGCTCAGTAATGGAGCCTGCTTGTCTCCTTCTGTGACTGAGACATTTTCTTCAGCACAGCTGTAGTTATGAAGACCCTGCATTGCTGAGTGGCTTGACAGCTGGGCAGACTGCAATACTTGCAGAGGAAAACAAATAGTAACATTTCACACAGATGCTCAGGGATATAGCATAACTACTATTTTTTCTCCCAGATAATGCTTCAGGGTACCTGTCCTTTCCTCTGTGTCCATGCTGGGCCAGTTGGAGTAAACACTGTGGCTCACTGTGGTTTACAGTTAATTAATTAATATTTGTAAGGACCAGAACCCACTGTGGACATAGTTGCAACTCCTGTGCAGATTCAGGTGTTGTCCGTCTGATAAGAGAAATAGTTGTCTTGTGATTACTCAGTTGACCTGAAGTACAGCACCAGCAGGTTCTTGGACTATTTTGCTGGAGGAAGTATAGGTAGGAAAAACAGTCAGTTCTGAAGAGAAAATCTGAATTACATGAAGCACAAATGTTTTGGATCCCTCTCTCGCTCATGCATCTATAACTCAATAAAGCAAATAAGCTCTGTTGGTAGTGTGCAATTTAGTTGTTTTTCAAGCACCAGGTGCGGGAAGAATGCATAAAAATGCATGCTGACTGGTAGGAATGTAATCATGGAAGCTGTACAAAATTTGAAAGTATTTGCACAATGCACTAATTTAATCCTTAAGTGTACTCCACGACATCTCTCTTACAGACTAGAGCGTGATGCAAAATCCTTTGGGGGAAATGTGAAGAACCCTCTTGATCCTGGAGAATTATGGATTGGTATGTGTAACTATCTATGTGTAGCTATCCGTTGATAATTTCACTCAATAAACTTAGGAAATTTAATTAATCTCTGTCAGAAAAAGAAACTGTAAGAGCTTCTGGTAATGAAGTCCATAGACGGGGTAGCAGTTTGGGAAGAGACAACAGATAAAACAGCTGTGGGAATTATTAGACTATTTCAAATCTTCTTCCAGGCAGATACTCTACTGTGTGTCTCTCACATACAATAATTAGACAGAGAATTTTCATTGACTTTCCCAATAAATAGTTATGTTATTGTGGTTTTGGCTTCAACTGCAGAGGTGCCATGTCTTTGTCTGATTAATTTATTTTCACCTGGGAGTGGACCCTAACTCGGTGTGGTAATGCCATTCTTTGAAACTGGAAGCAGTGCCCCATCCCTGCTCTAATCACAACCATAAAGTATTGCTGCCTCTACAGTAAAGCTTCCAGCTTCATTTTAAAATTTTTTAAAAATTCTTTTTCCTGCACATGAAGAAAGTTGCTTGTTATGACTCCTGCTTCTTGCCCAAATCTCTCAACCTGAAGCAAACAGCAGGTGGTCATCTCCGCAGCAGAATCTTTTCTCCACACCATGACTGATGTTGCACTCATATCAGTGGATTTGTAAGGATATGCAGATTTCACTTACACTGGATAAATTATAATTTTGAGAAGTTTTATTACTGGAATGAACCAATCAAACATAATCTGGCATTGTATAAAACAGCTGAGAAAGGCAATTTTGTCTTTACAAACAGAAACATTTTTCTACTTTTTCAGTATAAGGCAAAAATTCTTTGAGTAGAAAGGTGCAAAATGGTGATTTCTCATGGTTCAATGGATTAAGTAATATTCTTCTGGCATCCCAACCCTCCTTAACATGGAATCTAGTGTTTCCCTGAAGATGCATGGCAACATAATTACATATCGTACAGCATCATATCCTATATCTCTGAGGAGTCCTAGTAATGATAGTTCATTTCAGGATTTGGAGTGGAAAACACAGATAAATGAATGACAGGATTTAGCACCAGGGGGGTTTGGTTTTTTATAAACCCTGTATGAAAGATGTGCAGACTCTGTAAAGTACTGCTTAAAATTGTATGTTTTAGAGATAATGCTATTGAGAAAGAAATCAAAGTATAGACAAACTTCATTTCACTTCCAATTAGGATCATTACATGGAGTTTGCTGATCCAGCAGCACAGGGTGTTCCTTTGTTTATGCTTTTGTTTTAAATACCCAGAATATCTGAGTATCTCAGATCGATGCTGCTCAGTTTATTTACACTTTACTTTTGTGAGTAATGTAGCATGGCAAGACTCTGTGCATCGGGTAAGGAAGGGATGGTTATTTCTGAATGGGGAGACAAAAATCTTGTATCTTGGGTGAAATGCTGCCTTTAAAGTCATCATTACAGGGAACTGCTAATGACCCAGTCTCTACCTGTGCAGATCCTGATCCCGGAATCCTCTAGCCTAGAACAGGGACCTTTGTCTTTTTGAAGGATATGCAAAGTCCCACTAATTTTTGTATTGGACATGCCAGCCATGTTTTCCATACTACATTTGACTGCTAATGACATTTCCTAGTGAGGTGGGGGAAATCAAGTTCAGTCAACCTCAAATGGAGCATTAGGAAGACATTAGCAAATTACTCACACTCTATACCTGTTTTTTGAAGTGAAATTAACTCAGCTTTTCCAGCTTTCTCTGAGATGCCACATTTTCTGAGCCTCTCTAGGTTTTTCAGTTTTTCTCTATCATCCTTGGGCTCTGGAGTCTTCCTGGAAAAGTACTGACTTCTCCAGTTAACAAAACCTAGAAATGGACTGGAAGAGAGTAATTTGGTCTCAGATAAAGCAATTTACTCTTAATATAAATCAATCCCAAGCTGCATCTCCCTGACATACATACATTTAATTTTTTATCTAATATAAGGCAGAATCCTTTCCTGCTTTTCTGTTGACTAAGTGATACCTCCCCATTTATTTGTATATTTAATTCTTCCTTCATTATTTTTGGAATTCGCAATTGTGTTTGCTGCCATCACAGCCAGTGACAAGCTCTTCTATTGGAATCTTGGCTCCTGAGGTCAGATGGCTGTTACAGACCTCCCCCTTACTCTTGGATTGGGTACTTTTTAAACTTGTACTGTTCAAGCTGATAATTAAAATACTGAGAAGAATGGGATCAGAGTGACACCCAGTGGGGTCTCATAACCTTCTACCCTTTTAATTTAGCAGGTTATCAATGGGAACTTTTGTTTCAAGACACATTTTGAAACAACTCTGTTCTCATCACAAAGTGCTCATATGTATCTGAACGCACACGCTGGAAGGAAAGCTTGACATCAAGCTTCTGGGCTCAGCTCATTCCTCAGCTCTGCAGACTTGGATGACACTATTGGAAAGAGACACTTTAGGAACAGGGATTATCTCTCATCTTTCATTAAGGAGTCTTTGCAGTTTCATCTACAGCACCTTGCATGTGTCACTGAAAGAGTCTTGACTTGAAAGAGTCAAGATATAAAATAGCTAGATGGGCCAGCTTGGGGCAGTCCTGTACATTTTTGTGTTCCCTTATCATGCATTGTTTTGCTGGCAAATATTTAGCAGAATTCAGTAGAGAATATGTCTTTATAACAATGATTGAAAGAACTTCAGTGACAGTGGGAAAGGTCCTTAAAGTAGACAGAACATGTATGGGACTGACTTTGCTCTTCTTCTGAAGTGCAACTGTAGGCCTTGAAAAGATAGTGACAATAAGCTAGTTCACAGTTTCATGCAGCTAGTTTCATGCATAAGTTTGGTCCTCTGACTTTCTACATAATTCTCGTATTTAAACATTTTTCATGATCCTACAAGGCAAAAATCTTTGTCCTTCCCCTCAAATTCATGTAAGATTTTGTCATCCTTCCACTTTGTAACAACAAAGAAAGCAATGAGAGCTTGTCAGAACAAAGAGAATGGAAAGGGAACTGTTCAGAATATAAATAGAAAAGTAGCATTGGCTGTAGCTTCTCCTAGTACCATAAGATGGAAATCACATTGTGCTTCAAAGAAACGTGTTTTCCGAATTTCAGTTGGCATAAGGCTTGTCATTATAGGCTCTTAGGAAAAAAGAAAAAAACTGTCAGAAGCAATTTGAAAAGAATGCAGTATCGTATGTTTCTTCTACATCAGAATTGCAGGGTTTTACAAGGTGGTTGAAGAGAAAAATTTGCACAATGCTATTCTTCAAATAAAACGAACAGGAATACTTGTGATGGGTCAAGGTTTGGGCAAGCTTTTAGTATGAGTAGAGGTAGGCAAAAGAAGCTTATGGATAATTGGTTATTGTCTTATTGTGTTTCAAGTGTTTCTGTCTCTCCTTTTAGCTCTCTTCTTTGGTTTAAAGTGGACTCTTTTGCAGTTTTCTCAAATTTGTATGTATCCCAGGAGCTCAAAAGATTTCATCCATATCAGATAAAAATTCCAGCTCCTAAGGAGACTGATAAAAATGGCTGTGGAGCAGGAGTGGGTTTCAACATTTAAACTAGAGGACTGAGAAACAATTACAGGCTTGGTTTAACTTGATTAGAATGATTATCAGGAGAAAGTTGTAACAGATGAGAGATTTGGATAAGGGACCAGGCTGCAGAGGGGGGCTTCAGAGGGAACAGCAAATTAGTCAAACAAAGAACTGCTTAAATCAGGTAGAACAAACGGGCTACATTAGTGGAGATACCTACACAGGATCCAAATTAGATCTCATTATTTAAGGAATTTTGCTGGCCCTTCTGTTAAATATTTTTTTAACATAATACAAAATGGAGCATGTGAACAATGGGAACCAAAACTGTTCACTACTTGGAAAGTACTAAAAAGCAGGGTTAAAAGAGATGACAGCCAGAGACCAGTAGGGTGTGAAAGGTGAGGGATCATATGGCACAGCATGGTGTGAAATTGAGACAGATAAGAGAAAGGCCCATGTTTGGTTTATAGAAATGATGAAGGCCATGAATTATTTTTTCTGAATAATCACGTATGTAAGTGACCAAATATAAACCAGTCACATTTGGCAGTAATTATGAAGTAACTCTTAGCAATTTTGCAGGCAACCTCATTCTATACTACCATCAAACTCCTTCTTTCCCAGGAGTTTTTTCACCCTAGTAAAGTAAACAGTAAGTAATTTAGAGACAGTGGTATTTGCTACCATTTTGATCCATATTTATAAACAGTTTAGGCATCCTTAGGGTTTTGTTTTCATTTTTGGGGGTTTTTTTAATAAATGTATGCACTGACAGAAGGATTCTGAATGATGAAATGGGTATTCTAGAGGCCAAAGGCATCATTGCTTTATGCAGATATAACATGAACAGGTTAAATATTTGGAAAAAGATGGCCATGGGCCACATTCTGTAATGTTTAGCTCTGTAGAAGCAGCTACTGAATACTTGGAACAATGTTTTGTTTCTAAATACTGTAATCTGATAAACATCTTCCAGTGGTGAAGTGTGAAAGTCGGTGCTTTGTACAATAAACGCCCTTAAGGATGCTGTATGTACATTCCTATTAACATATTGTAGGGTCTACAAATTACTTAAAAGAGGCCTCTCCACACAAGTCTTCTGTATGGTAATATAAAATTAACTGAAGCTCTTAACTTGAACTGGCATAAAAATCCCACTATGCAATATCTACCTATATCTAACGGATGTTTCTGCATTTCTAGGGCAGAAATCAGGAAAAGAGTAGTTTCCACACCGTAATCCACCTCACTGAAACACAAACTCACAAAGTCACATAACAGCTACAAGAGCTGATGTTGGCAGGAACACCTGGAGACTGTCTAGTTCAATTCCTCATGTATGTTCTGCTAGAATAGGTTGTCCAGTTTGTCTGTGACAGTTTGCAAAGTTGGAGACTCCACAATCTCTCTAGGCACCCTATTTGTGTGCTCAACCACAGCCAGAGCAAAAAGGTGTGTTCTTACATATGTGTGTGCCCATTACCTCTTATCCTGTCACTGGGCACCACCAAGAGGAGTCAGTCTCCCTCTTCTTGATTCCCTCTCTTTCCCTATTTAAATATATTGGTAATGTCCCCCTGAGCCTTCATCTCTCTGGGATGAACCGTCACAGCTCTCTCATATTCTTCTTGTACAAAAGATGCTCCAGTCCCTTAACTATCTTTCTGGTCCTTCACAGCTCATGGTCAGCTTGCTGTCCACCAGGACACCAGGTCCTTCTCCAGAGCTGCTTTCCAATGGGTCAGCCCCAGCCTGTGCTGGTGCCTGGGGTTGTTCCTCCCCGGCTGCAGGACCCTGCATTTGTCTTTGTTGAATTTCAGACAGGTCTTCTCTGTCCAGCTCTCGGACCTACTGAGGCCCTTCTGAAGGGTTGCACAGCCCTCTGGGGTGTTGGTCACCAGGTGAATTTGGCGACGAGGCACTCTCTCTTTGGCCTGCTGGCAGCTCCTGTCCTTGAACCATCCTGAGGTCCCACTGCAGGCTCATGGTCAGCTTGCTGTCCACCAGGACCCCTGGGTCCTGCTGTGCAGTGCTGCTCTCCAGCTGGTTGCCACCCCAGAGTGTGTAAACTTTTTCCTCTCCATGGGCAGCACTCTGCATTTTCCTTTCTTGCCCTACATCAGATTGCTGTTGGTCCACTTTTCCAGCTCCCTGTGAATTGTGACATAACCATCTGATTTATCGGTCATCCCTGGCAGCTTATGATAATGGCATTTCTTACTGATTTAATACTAGCTGCTGCATGCATAATGAGTTTTTGATTATTTGTCTTCTTGCTCGCTCTTTTGGGGCAGGGGGATTGTCATTATCTGTTTAACACTTATTTAAATTATCCTTTTAGTGGGAAAACACACATCTTTTTATAACTTGGAAAAATTAAATATAGTTTTATTCAGAAAACATAACTGGATTAAAAGTGCTAGGGTTAAGAGTCAGTCCTATATTATATTACTCTCCCAAAGCTTTCTTCTAGCCTTAATTTTTAAAGATTTTTTTTAGATTTTTAACTAAATGGAATGTAATTTTGCTTTTCCCTGAGCACGCTTTTTTTCTTCTTACTTACCTTTTTTAACAGAAAAAAAAATTATTTCACATATAAAGCCTGAATCTAAGAGAAATTTTCTCCCAGTGACATCTCCAATGACTTAGTTATATTGGCAACAATTTTTTCTTGTGCTGCAGCTTTGCTTAATGTAGGAAAGAGCAAGTCCAGAAGTGTGAGAGACCATGCAGTATACCTCAACCCTATTCCATGCATCAGCTAAGACGATGTAAGAAACTACACTTGGAGGTTTGTTGATAGCCAGATAGTGGTGCACAGGATGCATTCTGCTTGGCTGTGAATTTTAACAACTTGGTAGTTATCTCAAGAACTTAGATAGTTATTTTTATTCCAAGTGACCATCACTTGGTTATATGTCTGTAAAGACACAGGGAGACAGCCAAAACACACCTGAAATAATCCAAGAATCCCCTTTGTTGACTACATTACACCCAGAATGAGAGACTCTGTTTTTAATTCACTGTGTCATAGTGATTACTGAGATACTTCGAGACATTTTCATCATCTTACTTCTTCAGTTTAGCACTGATCTTGTAAATAATATAGCTGTATCTATATTAATGGGTCTGGATTTGTAGGGGAGCATTCTTGGAATGCATTTTCAGGGACTGACAGACTATAATCCATGTTCCTGATGAGCTGAACACTGTCCCAAACACGATCTTTTAGGGAACGTTTGCCACAGGCACTTGGCATCCAGCCACTCACTGTGGAAACTAAGACAGTTTACTAAGGGGTCGACTCATGACGTGGTGCTAGAGATGCCTGGGATATTCCTGGGCTAACTTACAAGGATGGGTGGAGCCCTCAGGCCTGATTTGAACACCGAGCAGTCTCACTGTATCTGTTACACCTGCCTGTATATATAATGTTGAAGACTCCAGTGGATATTTGCCAGCTTGGAGCTACAGTGTGGGTGACTAAAGCCATGCCACCTATTATTTTCTAATGATGAGCCATAAAACATTATCTTTTAGCCTCTAACACATCTTCAGGAAGCTTTTAATTTAACCAGTATGTCACTGTTCTGTGGGTTCTTCTCTTCCTGATGTTGGGATGGAAAGGGAATACAGGGTCTACTGTGTTTAACTCTGCTTTTAATCACAGGCCAGCAAGCTGTAAAACTCCTTCAAATATTTATCATTGCTACTTTACTGAGGATTCTGCAGCTTCTTTTCTCTAGTGACTCCAAATCCTGGTTCTGTTAAAAGCTTTGACATTTAAACAACAAACAACAGGAGGATCCCTTTTGTAGAGTCAAATGCAAAGGTAGTGTCTCCCTCTTGTTTTCTGACTTAGGGTTGATACCTGGAAAATTTCTTCTCTCTGAATGCCTGTACAGCTGCTGTTGCTAAGATCTTGTAGTGGATAGCTCTGCCCCACTCTGATTTTTTTGCCTGAAATTAAGGGAGGGATAACCTGTGCTCTCTGAAGTGGATGTTAGTAGGCTAGAGGAAAGAAAGGACCTTCTCCAAGGAAATCTGTCACCTGCTGAAGGCTGGAGACCTCCCTGAATCAAATGTAACTGCACACCATTCATAGTCTACTGGTAAAAGTGATGCCTGTCTACCTAAAATCACCCTGATGCCTGTCTACCTAAAATCACCCAAGTGGTGTGGTTCCTGCAGAAGGTTTGCCTTGACCACCAAGATACCCTAATCACTATTCCACAGCCAGCACTGACAGAATTCCTGGGTACTTGAGTGCTTCTCTCCGTTTCATTTCCCACATGCAACTTCTGACAACTATCTACTTTTTAGCATCCTTTCCACCCTCCATCCTGCCTGGCCAGTTGAGCCCAGACTACAGTCTCCTACAATGCACATGTCCCAGTCTGGTACTCCATAGTTTCAGCATGTGAAACTTTTGGCACGTGCCATTTCCCTGGCACATTTCACATGTCTTGGGAACCATTTCAAAACTCGTATGCCTTGACCTGCAGTGGACCGGAGCACATACGCACCACATGAAATTGTGATCTCTGCCTTTAGCTGTGTTCTGTGACATCTCACGTTTTCCTGATTGATGCTGTAATTTGAAAGAACAAGGAAGGAATTTCAGTCCTCTCTGCAGATTTTCCACTACATTTGCATTTATGATGCATGAGGCCCCAAAATGGGCAGCTTATAACAATGAAAGAAACAACAGAAAGATGTCATAAACATCTAGGAATGGGGCAGATTAGGATACTGGCCACAAGTGAATGTTTTGCAGTGAACTGAGTTACTTAATTTTAGTTCAATTGTTCAGCTGCTCTTGCAAAGACTGAAGATATTATATGCAATATTCTTCCTTTCACCAGCAGCTCAGAGACACAACAACATTGTCTGATCTTTGCTTTTGGGGTTTTCTTTGGAAATTTTACGCTTTACAGTTTGGGAATATACTTTAGGAATACCTGCCCCATCATGTACCTGAACATGGCTATTCCTGCCTTGTGGAAGTCTGTTCTAGACTGGGGAAAAGAATTTAAGATTTCCATGGTATGGGTCACTTCTTCTGTGACAAGGCAGTGGGTATGTGTTGAATTCAAACAAGGCAGTGGTTTATGGAATGACAGAAAGCGGAGCCGAGCACTGTCCCATACCACACAAAGGAATGAGATGTCAGTCTCTGGGTTATAGTGGCATCCTTTTGTCTCTGCAAGAATGCAGTAAAGATATTTGTCAGACTTTCTTCCTACTCTGATCATCTCATTAACCAGTTGTCCCCAGAAAGAAATTGTGTTCTTCAGGCGGGCTTGGAAATGGGACACTCTCATGGCACATATTACTAGCGTCACCGAGAAACCTTGCTTAGGGTTTCATGGACATCTGCCTCACCATTTTGGAGTTCAAAAGATATAAAGATTGTTTCCAATTTTATTCCATTTATCAGGATATGAGAGTTTCAATTTGGTTGTCAGAAACATAAATGGATTGAGAATCATTTCTGAAGTCAAAAATTACTACAGTCCCACATCTTTGTGAGAGAAAAGAATCAGGATACTTGAGGGAAATGGATTTGTTAGGATGGGAGAAAGGCATCTTTGCTGGTGATTCACACTATAATGATGTCTGACTCTTTTATTCTGAGCAGGAGCTACAAAGAAATGATTTTTCTACCTATTGAAGAGATTCAATGAGGACATATCAGCACAGCTAAGGCTTATTTTCTCTTTGTCTGTGTTCTCTCAGATACAATTTTCTAGGTTTCACACTTTACGAACAAACTTTTCCTGTAATTCAAGACAATACTTACTCAAGAGGTGAGCTACTAAAGACAATGCAGAGTCGTGTTACAGGATCATGTATTGGACAGGTCTGTAAAAGAATGGAACGTCCAGACTCCTTAAAAGACATCAAACAGAATATAATTTTATTTGTATGGAATGAAAACTGGCTGATCTATGGCATTGTTTATGCTATTTAGTCACTGTAAAATTGTGATCTCTGGTGGGGAAGTAGGATAACTCTCAGACAGGCCATGATGCTGGAGATGCCATAAATCTCTTTTTCAGGTCATAGCATGCAGAGAGAACAGAGTTCAAAGTGGGTGATGCTCTTGGAAATGAATAGTAGAAGACCTGCTGTTCTCGAAACCAGAAACTTTCCAAGCCTGATTGCTGCAGTCAGCCTGCAAGGTCTTCTGTGTGAAGAGTCTTACTGCCAGTGAAAACTAGCATTTTCTATAGGAAATCTTCTGGTAATGAATCCTATTTACTATTTTCCCCATTAAATCTAGTGTAATTTGACCAAGCACAATACAGCCTTCCAAGAGCTACTAACTGCAACTCTTCCATCATCATTCAGTGAGTATCAGAGAGGTGAGATTATTGCACTGGACAAGAAAAAATATTTAAGACTTGCACTGGATTTCCAGTCTGAATGGGGTAAACCTGGGATGGCAACATGCCTGACGTAACCCTAGAGACATTATCTATAACTAGGCATTTATTATTTTTATTGATGTGTTTATATGCTTCCAGGCAAACACTAACGTTAAAATGTTAAAATGAATAGTTAATTAGAGGAACTACTAGCCATTAACAACAAGAATTGAATACTGTGATAGCAACAATGGTTTTCTGATGGAGCACTAATGTCTCCTGCCTCCTCTGTTTGTGTAGACTGTTCAAGGAGTGACAACTGTCTTTTCTTCACATTTACCAGGCTGCTCCATGTGGGGACTCTGAAGGAATGGAGTGAAAGTAATATCAAGGAAATTGTTCAAAATTAGTTCATGAAGAAAACAAGCTTCAGAGGGACAAAGGATGCCCAGACTCAATTCCACTTTCCTTCCCAGTGGCTTTTCCATAATTCAAATGTCATAGGCTAGATCAGTAGATCTACAATGAGCTCTTCGGTCTCTTCTTTTAAGGATCTTGCATCTTCCAAAAGGGAAACATAACAGTTTCAAGTGGAATGGTTCTTGCAGGTGGTTTTCTTTAAAAGATTGAAGTAAATCCAACAAAACCAGAACATAATAAAGCCCACCTACCCCACGTAGAGAATAAACTAGTCTTTGGCCTTTTTTTTACTTTCTGGAAAGAGTACAAAAACACCCAGGGTATCTCATCAGATTTCCTGGCAGTTGCTACAGACTGTACAATTTGACTGCATAAGGAAAAGGATGCCTATTTTTACACATGGCTGAAAGTTTTGTTCTTCAGATGTCTGAGACTCGAAAGTGAAAGCAAACCAGAAAATAAAATTGTGAAACAGATCTGTTTGAAGCATCACAATGTTTGTTCCTACTCATTAGAGCAGTGAAAGCTTCAACAAATCTTTTACAAACTGAAGTCAGAGTATAATGAAATGTCATAGAACTCTGCAGGACTAAGAAAGGTTTTTCCAGAACAGTAGAATCCCTGAGAGGGAATCTACATCTGGGAAACAAAAACAGGGACAAATGGCTCCTACTCTTTCTTTCACTCTTTATAAAACTTCCTCTGACTACCTGGCTTTCAGTCCAGCATCTAAATCACACATCAAGAAAAAAACCCAAACCATTCCAAATTGACTGGGGGTTTTTCCTGACTGAAGAAAAACAAGTGTTTTGTTCTGTTGCACATTATCTGTCATATTTTGCACTTTAAAAAAAAAATGGTGGTGCAAAAGAAGTGAACAGTAGATCTCCTGATAGGCTTAATTTTCTTCAGGATATTAGAAGATTTTAAGTCTGTATGAGAAGTAGAGGGACTCAAATGCCTTCATCAAAAGAAGACAAACTGTCTTGCACAGCGTAGTCAACATCCAAGGTTCCAGTTGAAAAGGAGGTAACACCATTGCTGTGGGGTTAAGATTTGGAACTTCAGTTTACTGCAGCTCCTTGGTTTCTTGGGTAATCTGGCAAGATAGCAGAACAACATACCTTTGGGTGTGAGGGTGACTTTGTGTGATGGGAAAAAAAGCAAAGAAGCCTGGGCCTGTGTGTATTTTGTCATGACTTTGGCAAGGAGCCTTTGGGCCTGTTACTAATGGGTTTGAATTACATGGGTTTGCATCACTGAACTAACAACAGCATTAGGTGTTCTCCCATTCTGTTTTATAACTGACAATAGACAATCTCTCCACTCATAGCAGAGTCTGAAGGACAGAGATATCCCAGACTATTTCCTGTTGGACATTGAATGTCTGCAAAGTTGGAGACCTCACAACCTGTCTGGGCAGCCCATTCCACTCTTTGATCACCCTTGCAATAAATTTGCTTTTTCTTATGCTTTAATGAAATTCCTCTTGTTTCAGCTTGCGGCCATTACCTCTGATTCTGTCACTGGGTAACACCGAGAATTTTCAGGCTCTCCCATCTTTATTCCCTTTACTCAATTATTTACACAGATTGGTAATGCTCTCTTGAGCCTTCACTTCTCTGGGCTGAACAGTCACATTTCTCTCATCCTCTTCTTGTACAAAAGATGCTCCAGTGCCTTCACTGAACCTTCTTCAGAAAGTCTGTATCTCTGTTGCAGCTCCCACCATTCACATCCCTGATCCCTTCTTTCTTCTTCTCAAATGTCAGACACAGTGAAGCACCCACCCTTGTTCATTCCTCAGTTAACCAAATTACAAAGTTATTACCAATAACCTTCAGAATACTCCTGGACTCTTGTTCATAGTTGGAATAAGTCACCATGCTTTATGTGGATATTCCCCATTAACTCTTTAAAAGAAAGAAAATAAGGTAACAGGCTATTTGTATTTGTGTCACTATTAAAAAATGAACAACTTTTATGAATAAAAAAGCAAAAATTTATTATCCTAGAAAGAGACAAAGCCCATACTGATAAATCCCCTTTCTTGAATTTATATTATTTCCTATAGTTGCTATTTGAGACAGAAACTGATAAAAAAGACATTGTCAGGTTGTTAACAATCTCTCATGTTACTTAGAATGAATGTTCCATTTTTAGTCATAATTGTTTTGCATTTCAAAGACCTTTCTGATGAAAATTAGAAAACAAATTCTCTGAATCCCTGATCCTCTCTCTTTTCAAAGTGATTTTCTGCATGACAAGGTCACACCCACAGTGCTGTATCAAGCTCCTAATTATGGACCTGATTTAGTTCATCTACAGAGGAACAGGGCAATCCGTCATGAATAATTTCAGAACCTTGGAGTTAGACAAACTCCACCAATGCCTTTATAGATGCTCAGTGCTTTGAGCATCTCACCAAGAGTCAGGTAATATCCCACATAATATGCTATGCATTACTAGTTGTGCAGTTGTGGACCAAAATACGGTCTTTGCTCCTGAGACCTGCCAGCCAAAATTGCAAGGATACACCAGTGTGGACTTGTCCACTTTTGTACATTTGAGGGAGTTACTTAACTAACATCAGGACCATGTTGGTTTACTGAATTTGTCTGTGGTTTCTGGCAGAGATTGGGGAATTGTAACAAAATTACATTGTTTTCTTTTCCACCTCGAATACAATTGTGTGTGAAACATGTTCTTATGTAGTTTTCCTGATTATATTTACCCATCTGAGCTTGCATATGATGTTTAGGCTGCAGGATCCCATTACTCTAATAACCACTTTTTTCAACTCAGAGTATGCACTGATCCAAGATGGATTGCAGGAGGAGAACTAGTGCAAAGATGCAGGTATTGTCCTCATCAACTGTCGTCGAGGTCTTTTTTGGTCTTCCTCCTAACAAGATGAAATTTTTACCCTCACCATATACAGCCCAGTCTTATCTTCCTCCACTTATTTACATGCGGCACGATCTAGACAGAGACTTAAGCAATATGTGGTAGCATGCACTTCATAAAGATTATTAGCAAATGAAACATTTTAACATTTAAATAACCCTGAATGAGGCAAAAGTTCTTGTTTGTCCATAACATCCTTCAGTGTTCTGGTAATACAATTTCTTTTAGCTCTGCTCAGCTCTTCAGAGACAAAAGAGGACCACTCTATCTCCACGAGACCCTGTCCTTCAGCTATCTCACATTTTCTCCATGTCAGTTATGCATATCTCTACCTGCAAAGATAACACAATGGGTTCACAGGGCAAGCTGTAGGTAATAAGACATAGCTCTTGCCTGGACACTTGGTCTTCATCCCACAGAGGGGAGTTTCAGCATTAGGAGTGATTACACCTCATAAGCAACCTGAAGTGTTCCACTTTGGCCTTCTCCCAACTCCACTGTAAGAGGCTGAATGTTCACAAACTAAGAGTAATTTTACATGCACTGTTCTTCCCTCTGGCGGAAAAGCTGTTTGTAATTACTGCCATTTCTTAAGTTAACTGCAACAATATTCTGATGGGAGGTGTTCTTTCATCTGCCATTAGCCAAAGGAAATTACTTTACATCTACATTAATTTACATATACATTAAACTCATGACAAAGCAAATTGTAAAGATAAAGCACCATCATCATGTCTCTGCTTCCACTGCCTGTGCATTTCTTCCTTGCCCTTCATTTTGACCAGCAGGTCTCAGCTCATCCATGGTGGTCTCTTGCCTTCCTTTCCTAGTTTCTTGTATCCAGAGATGAATAGCAAGAGATAGGAGCAGCTTAAAAAATTAGAAAAAAGGGATATTCATGTAAGCTATGACACAAGGCACTTTTCCATAATGCATATTGTTTTTGTAGTTTGTTAGAGCCACTCAGCACAGACATCAACTTAAAACTGCCTAATCTGCTTTCCTCTTTGTTAGTCATCGTTAGAGAAACAGCCTTGGTGTTGGTGCTCTCCTCTTAAGACTTAGACCAATAATCCGTGGTCAATCAGCTACTGTTCAGAGTGTACATACAACCAGCATAGTGAAAGACAAAGTATGTTAAAGGATGTGCCATGTGAGTGTATGTCATGACATCCAGAATGCAAAGTAAATAAAGGTGCACCAGAATAGACCATATCTGTCCATCTGTCTGTCTATGTCTAGATTTCTACAGCAACCAAAGAGCAACTGCTGATTGGAAATTAGATTTGTAGGTCAAGAAAGAAACTTGCTTTAAGACCTGACTAAATTATTTTCTGTCAGTTGAATTAGATGAAACTCTTAAAACCAAATCAAGGGATGCTGAAGAGAGACAGCAGCATTTGAAGAGGCCGGAGGCCATAGTGAATGTTTCGTTAAGTCGTGTGAGTGTCTCAGATAATAATGAAAATAATCAAAGGCTTCTCAGCTAGAATAACTTTCTCCTCCGGGAAAAACACTACTGACAGAACTAATGGGCTTTAGAAAAGCAAACACAAGCCGGGACAGTGTATTTAAAGCAACTGTTGGTGAAAAACAATATAATTAGAACTCTGTGTTTGCTTTACAGTCACAAATTGTTGCAATTTGCTTTGCTCTCTGGTTTCCTAGGAGGTAAAAGGAAGACGAACAGGAATAAATCTCCCTACGGGCCTTGGTATTTTAGCTGAGCCAGTCTTGATCAGACTTTGCTCATTATAGTGAAGCTATCTCACCCATGGACATTAGAAGGATGTATGACACCTGTTCTTTATTTAGAAAGAAGATAGTTGGATTTATTATGATTTTCTTTTAACCCCTTCCTTCCTTCCTTCCTCCCTAAATGCTCATACAGATATAAATGCAAGCAGCTGTTTAA
Organism: Daphoenositta chrysoptera; assembly: GCA_013397915.1. Classification (NCBI taxonomy): domain Eukaryota; kingdom Metazoa; phylum Chordata; class Aves; order Passeriformes; genus Daphoenositta; species Daphoenositta chrysoptera. The sequence goes on along the minus strand of VZRO01004066.1, from coordinate 740,417 downwards.
ACTCAATAATTCAATTAATTCCCCTTGGAAAAAATTAGCTCACACATTAGCATCTTTCCTAATCTAGAGTTGCCAATGTATCCCTGTGCACTATCCCTCCTTCTCTCCTCAGAAAGTTATCACCTCCTTATGTCAGACTGTGTTGGGGCTGGCAGAGATGGAGTTCATTTTGCCCCAGCAGCCCTCACAGCGCTGTGCTTTGCATCAGGAGCTGGAAAGGTGCTGACAGCACAGCAGTGCCTTGGCTGCTGGGGAGCGCTGCTGGCACAGCACCAGCCCCTCTCTCTGCATTCCGCCCCACAAAGGCCAGGTCGCTGGGGGTGGGCAGGATCGTGGGAGGGGACAAGGCTGGGACAGCCAACCCAAACTCACCAACGGGGTATTCCACACCGCAGGATGTCTGTCCAGCTGCAGGATGTCTGTCCAGGTACAAAACCTAAGGGAAAGGAGGAGGAAGGTGTGGCATTCATTGCTTATGGTGTTTGCCTTTTGGAGCATCTGCTGTGTGTATTGAAGCTCTGCTTCCCAGGAAGTGGCCAGGCATCACTTGCTGGTGAGAAGTAAAAAATAAAATCCTTTGTGGTTTTTTATGTTCTGGTTCGGCTTTTTCTTTCTTTTTTCTGTGCTTGCATGCCCAAAAGAATTGCTTTAGCTTTATTTGTGCTTTTACAGTGCTGTGCTCTGTATTGGTAGGTAGCGTACACACCACACGGAGTGAATGTTCCTGGAGGTTCCCTACAAGAGTGTTCCTGATTCTTTTTTGTTCTCAGCAGAATTAACACAGAGGGTTTTTTTCCCCATGGGCTCTGGGAAATGTCCCTGAAAGTGAAAGTATTTGTTCCCTATGGCAGGAATCAGCCCCAGAGAAAATGCAAGGGAAGCCTCTTCCTGATGCAAAGCCTGCAATATCATGTTTGTAAACATCCAGCTTTACATTCACCAAAAGGCGTCCTTTTAAAAAAATATCCAATAAGTAGCTCTGAAGCTGTTAGGACATAATGAGAATCAATACGTAGGGTCACACAGAGACAAGAATAGCCAATGGACGCCTTATGTCCCTGGGAAAGGCAGTAAAATATGCAGTCATTTTTACAAAATACAGGAAAATAAGAAGAAGTTATGCTCCTAAAAACAATGGAAGCACACCCACATGTGGTAAATGACAAAGTATTTATGAAGTAATTAATGAATCTACCATTAAAGTAAACCAAACCTTGAAACAGTAAAGATTAATGTTTCAGCATGGCCTTGAGGATGGGAACTGATAAAAGTATTAAAATGGTAAATCAAATCAGTGTTGCAAGAGCCCAGACTCCAGGCTACTCTTACACCTAGAACTGTATATCCATGGGGAATATATTTAACCTTATACAAGAAAAAAGGATTTCATTAATGAAAGAAGCCAAAAAGAAGAAAAGATTAGATTGGAAGCTTGATCTCCCCAGGCAGCATCTCAACCAAAAGATGCCTAGAACATTAAATGGATTTATACAACTTCCCTATGATTTTTGCCCCAAGGTGACAGATTTTACTAACAAACACACAAGGAATTTGAAGTATTGCATAATTCTTTGTGTATTTCAGAAATTTCCAGCTATATTATAACTGCACAACACATTCGAGTTTCCATTTTCTGCATGCTTTTGGAGTAGAAAAGGCTTGGGATAAGATCTGTAATGAATCCTTCATTAAAAAATGAAGAAGGGAAAGAAGAAACTTCTGATGGTAAGCAGCTTACAAGAAGGAGTTCCTACAAGAAGGAACTCTCCTACAAGAAGGAGCTCTCCTCAAGGTACTTAGTTTCAGTTTTCTGTCCAAATTCTTGTACTCTGCTCTCAGAGCTCAGTACAATACAGGCACGAGCACATCATGACTCCTTTCACTGTAAAATACACAGGTATGTCTCACAGCAAATGTGGTGTGAAAAGTACATAAGCTCTGCGTACTGCATCTAGTTGCAGCTTCTCAGGAACATCTACCTTCAACCTCACCATGCAAGTACAGGAAAGAGGGCATAATTTGTTAGTCTGTGACATGTGAATTGTAGGTCAGGCTTCATCTCTGAACAGCACATCTCTCCCAGACCCGGTATCAATCCACATGGAATAGAATCACAGTGTGCTTTGGGTTGGAATGCACATTTTGAGATCACCAGGTTCCTACCTCCCTGTCATAGGGTAAGTCTGTAGGTCTGCTAAATAACACTAACCAGGGAAAAAGTAATTTAATAGCCAGATTTTTGTTTGTGGTTCAGTTTTCTTAACTATGAGAGGGGGAAAGACTCTGCCACATTTCATGTAAGCCTCTTCTGATAAGATTAATGTTTTCCCAGCTGCTACCTCAGCTTCTCAAGAGATTAAAAGGCAAAGAATGATAACAGTGGTTACATCAGCAGAACATTTGCTTCCTTGAGAGAGGTAACATTGGCTGGGCTGGAGCTGCAATCAGGACAATGGAGGTGGAACAAGCAGAATTAAAGGTAAGTTCAGGCAAATGCATGACAAGGTTCTTCTGTCTATAGCTTGTGCTAGTTCAGGAAGGCCAGCAATGACATAGAAATGTGATTTTATACAGTGCTTTATAATTGCATTGTGGCCATATGGTCCTAATGAGGAACACATCAACAAAGTATTATAACCTGAAATCATTTCTTTCCTTGCTCAACTGCTAAAACCTCAGTGTTAGATAAATGAATTTTTCTGCCTGACTGTGGATGCTAGAAAGCAGTCAAAAGACATTCTTAATTTTACCTGAAAACCTGCTTTCTTTGTTGGTAGGTGAACTGAGTATATCAGTAAGCATAAATCTGCATCATTTCACTGACATAAAAGTGGTTTAGGAGTTGTTTAAATGAGCTGAGAAACTGGCCTCTGCACCCACATGAGGAATCCGTAAGTGTAGGTGCAGGGAGAACCTCTTCAACAGCGAGAAGATGCCATGGGTAGTTAGAATTGCTGTTGAAATGGTGAAAACAGTGTCTGCAGTTATACAAGAAGTGAAAGTGAAGTGAAAATTTTATCTAACAGCTCAGACATCACCTAATTTTGGTGTTTCCAGAGTTATTTCATATTATTTCATATTTCATACTATTTCCTATTAGCTCAACTGTATGTTATTTCATATTAGCTCAAATGAAGTGCTCAATGTAGTATTCTGACCGACTCTTGGAGATAGATCTGTGAAAAGAAAAGGTAGTATATTTGTCTAAATTAATAAAACTGGCAGGAAATTAGGAACTGAAGGTGACCTGTGGAAATTAATTGACTGTATGAACCAGTTGATGTTAGCTGACTGCGAAACCAGGCTCAGCCAGTTGACATTTTACATTCAACTTACACCTGTTAAAAAATTGTGCCTTAAAATAGAAAGCTTGAGAGAGAAGGAACTGGAGGAAACAACGCAATGTGTAACAGCAGAACTCTGCATTTCATTTCCACATTTTTCTTCAGGTAAAGAAGACTGTGTGCCACTCACTTGTGGCCAGTTTGGAAATCATGAGTAACCCATAAGATTTCTTAGCAGTTGCAGAGGCAGTGGGAGAGCACACAGCACTGTGAGCAAAGGAGAGACCTTACCATGTTTCCAGCAGGTGCTCTTTTAAAGTCTCCAGCCCATGACCATGTCCCAGTCTTCACAGCCTTTTTTCAGAACATGGAACTTTTCTCTCAGTGCTCAGAATACAGGTTGTTCAGAAATTAGCACCTTTCCAATGGCAAGATGCAGGAATTTCATGGAGAGGAGTCTGTTGGGGAGGCAAGTGGAAAGGTTTAGACTGGATATTAGGCAATATTATTTCACCACTGAAAGGGTTGTCAAGAATTGAAAGAGGCTGCCCAGAGGAGTGCTTGAGTCACCGTCCCTGGAGGGATTTAAAAGCCGTGTAGATACAGCACTAAGGGACATGGCTTCATCATGGATATGGCAGTGTTGGGTTAACAGTTTGACTGGAGGATCCTAGAGATCTTCTCCAACTTAAATGATTCTGTGATTGTGATTCTGTGATTACTCATTTGCCACTATCTCAAACTGCTGGCATTTTTTCAAGTGCATGGTAAGTGTGTCTGCCTCCAAAAGGCTCCCATTTCATAGACAATAGATGGATGGAATGGAACTGAATCTCAGGGCTCAACCTAAGGAAACAGCTTTTCTCATGCAGACATAGAGTACAGCTTTAAATGTGGGTATCTGAATTCAATTTAGTGTTTGAGCTGATGGCATTTTCAGCCTGACTGTATTTCTTCTTGTTTCTGCTTCATTGAATTCTAGGGAAAATCTGGGAAGAAGAAGGTACTGAAAGTAGTTGAATGAACCTGACAATTAAGGTCAATTTATAAAAACCTCTTGAGCAGATGTGACAGAAGAGCTTTTTGTACCAAGCCTTTGGAAATGTATCATTTCCAATGACAAAGCTAAAGCGACAAAATAAGAAGCTGGGAAAAGATTGGAAGGCACAGCTGTGACATCTGTATGTGTGCACAGCTAAACACTTTGTACCACAACACTTTCAGAATGGAACTCATCACCTAACCCCTTTTCATGGCTGAACTCAATGATCTGAAAGGTCTCTTCCAATCTAAAATATTCTATGATTTTTTTCTTGTCACTCACAAGCCACCCCACTCATTTATCTCTTGATGCAAGTAAGTAATTCTAGATTATCCCACTCACTAGGAGAACAGAATAGGTTTTTACTCCCATTTATCTGGAATTGACCACGAGAAATAAAATGAGATGAAGTACTGAATATAGAAAAGTGAGGTCATGAATGACTCTATGAATTCAAAACCCCATCCACAGATAGCACTGGATGTAAACTTACAATCCATCATCATTCCCCTGCCTACCCTCCCATTATTTCCTGTTTGAACAGATATTTTTCCAAGTAATTTTCAGCTTCTTTCAAAATATCTGTGTCTGTGTTGTGATTGCCTGTCTTAGTTTTGACTCGTTTTTGCACAGTTAAGGTCTTGAGCAAGTCTTGACTTCAGCATGTCATGAACTTTCCAGTATTATTCATATACACAGTGTCTGTGATGATGGGTAGGCTTCTCAGGTACTGTCTGGTAACTTGCTTGAAGGTGGGTAGTTGACCCTGACTCATGCTAGCAATTGGCTTGGAGGCTCTAAACTGGTCCTTAAACCATATTTGTTGGGTTCATGGGGGTTGCCTGCCTTGGCATTGAGAGAAAAACTTTTCATTCTGCACCATTTTCATTGCTCTTGCTTTGCCCTGTTAAAAGGAACTGCTTTGCTGCCCCAGACCCTGTACACAGTCTGGCACTATCAGCCACAGCACCTCCTCAGTGTTGTCTTTAAAACACCTGGTAGCTGGCTGTCATGGTTCTAAGCCCAGCTGGAGATGAAACACAATGCAGTCACCCAACTCAACCCCATGAAATTTCCCACCTCCCCAGTGGAACGGGGAAGAGAACCAAAATACAATTTGCATCTTGAGATTAGAACAGTTTAATACTTGAAAATAAAGCAAGATACAGCAATAATGGGAAATCATAATAGTAATGATAACAAAATGGAAAAACAAGTGTTGCAGAATGCAATTGCCCACCACCTGCTATGCTCCCTCCCAGTTCCTTCTGCATATTCCCTCACTGTCAGAGCATCAGACAAGGAAGAAAAAATTCCTTGACTTTGAATAAACAAGGCTTAGCAGAAGCCCAAAACATCAGTGTGTCATCAACACCATTCTCATTCCAAATCAAAGACAGCACTGTTAACAGCTACGGAGAAGGACGTGACTCTACCCTAGCTGTTATCAGGACACCAGCGTACGCAGTGTGGCTTGGACTTGGAGTCAGTATTAATGGGACACCCATGCATGTCAGCAAAAGGCTTTCCAGAACAGAAGATGTGGTAGGGTGCTCATGGCTTGGCTGAGACTGGCTGCCAGCAGTTGCTACAGCTCCATGTTTACCTCACAATGATGTCACCACAGGATGCCGTCCCACCAGGAGCACAGGGCCCACCATATCGTTTCTGCTGACACTGGGCAGAGCACCCTTCCCCACAGGTTGAAAGGGTTCATGTCCACAGACTTGGCTCTGAGAGATCCCTGGAAATTATGGTCGTAACTCTTCATAAACTCTCATAACACTTCAGTGTAGCACAAAAGTATTGCACGTGGTAAAATAAATGACACATCTTCGTTCTAAGTGTCCTGTTGAAATGTTCTGGAAATACTGCACTTATTACTAGCAGGAAAATGGTGAACACTGTACTGCTTTAACAGGTTGTTTAAAGCTTCATTTAAGTACATTTTCTCTTCTCAGTCTGAATTTCTGAGGTGCATGGCCACCGCTAAAATAGTTTTAAAAGCTGAGTATTAAAACCGTGGGTGGTTCAGAGCTTGTTTTACCTTTTGAACTGATGTTCAGGCATATTTGTCCAATATGCATGGCACTATAAAGATGTACATAACACCACTGTTATAAGTGAAAAAACATTGCATATTTTCAAGTCTGCCTGCCACTGCACATTCACCTCTGCCATAATCACCTGGTTCTCTGAAGGGGTTTCTTGCCACCTTGAATAACATTTAAATTCCCGGTTTGAAAGCCAGGTTGCCAGGTTGCCACTTGCCCTCTGTTCAGAATAACAATTTATATCTCCCAAGTTTTCTGCCTTCCCAGGAACACAATGAATGTATTTCAATGGAAGCAGTGATGCAGGCATGTCTGCAACCTACTGCTACTACAACTGTGTTAGAAATGCAATGTTTGACAGTAATTTGAGCTCATGTACCGAAACACTTTATTAGCAGCATGTAAGGGGAGTTGTCTGTTAACCTCCTTCAGTCTTTTCCCCCAGAATGTCTTTGTCCCATCTATGTCCACTCCCCTTGCTGCAACTGTGTCAGGCCCCAGACATGAATGTCAGCAGATCATGACACACTTCTTACTTCTGCTTCCTCAGTCAGTCATCTGCAGCTTTTAGAAACTTTCTGCAAGGTCACCGACTTAAGGATAAGGAAACAAATTTTGCACAAGCCTGCACAGCACAGTGGTCTTACACATAGCTTTAAGAATGACCTCCAACTTGGGAAAGAAGAGCTCATCAAGACCACCTCCCCTCTCTGTGTGAAACTTACTGAAAATTGCACTTTCCGGTTCTTAGGCCCATTGGCCAGTTCTCCCATTTTGTGTGGTCTGTGTCAGAAAGAGTTCAGGAGCTTTTTGTTGCAGCATGTCCTCCCCTGCCCCACCCTCTTCCTCTGACACTGGCTTTTCTCTGTTTTCCATCTTCATGCACAGTGTGGTCTGTGTGAAACACACCCAAAGTCTTCCCAAGCCATACTGTGCAATCACCCAGCTGGACTGTGGCTAGGTCCTGGCCTCTTGGTTCAGCTCACAGGATTGATTTCTTCTATGCCTTTCTGGGCACCCTGAGCTTCCTTAGAGGATGGGTTCACAGCCCAAGTCATGCTGTACCTTATTTGTATCTCCCACTCCCTTAATGCCCACTCTCCTCCTGCCCTCCCCCTGAACTTTGAAGGCTTGTCCAGCTGCCTCATAAAGCAGGTTGCGGACTGGACCTCTGTTTTACTTTTAATTGCTTTCTATTCCCAGTCAGACTTCAGTTATTAATGTCCCTAGCTCTGATTAAAGAATATTTTCTACAGGTTATAAATCTTCTGTATTCTTATGAATATATGCATGTATATTTAATTTATGTCTTTATGTGTCTATATACAAATATATCTGTGCTATATACAGGGATGGTGGAGTAAAGACACAGGCAAACACAGTCCAGTATGAAAACATCTAGGGCACAACAGTTAACCAAATGGAGGCTATTTGCCATGAAATTGTGACTGAAAGAGGTGGATCCTTGCATATTTAATGGACAGGCTTTCTTGCTATGAAATTCTTATAGAGTAGATAGGAAAGGAGGGACATCTGGTGCTGCCAACTCATCAGAGCGCAGTCTGCAAGCACGGGGAGTATCACGTGTCTCCAAATTGTGACACCCAGGGCAAAAAGAGGTGGAGCATACAAACTTCATGACTGGAAGAGGGAGGGACCTTTGGGGCGCGTGACTGCCTGCAGGGTGTGAATTGTACCTGTAGTACTTCTGTGTGTCCTACCTTGCTATTCAAACTGTTAACCTCTTGATTCTAACTGCTTTTCGAGCTGCCTCTTGGGAAACCGACATATTTCCGTAATTTCTACCCGCAGAATTCCAAAGGAGTGTGAGAGAGAAACTGGCATTTTTTTCTGGGACACAGTTCATCTGACCTACTTTGCTACTTTAGGCTGATCATAAAGTGAGTCTAATTCACAGAGAATCACCTACTTGCTGAATATTTAAAGTTATGTAAGATGAAACGTCCTTGCTCTGGGAAACTACCCAGGAATGAGACATTATTAACACCTTCACTGCAGGGAAAACGATGAATGAGTTGTAGCACTCTGCCAGACTATCAAGAATACCTCCACGATATAAAAAAACCCAGAAGAATAGCAAGCTGGTATGATTTCAAGAACGGTTTTAAGCTGCCGAAGTTTGTATCTCAGGAAAAGTGTCTAGGACATTTCTGGCTATGAAAATATGTATAACAAATCCTGAGACACCTTGGTTCTTGTGTAGATTTACTGCATGTGAAAAAAAAAAACCAGCTACATTTAGTCTGGGGTCTTCAGGCTGCCTCCTGTACCTCCTTTCACTCAAAGTCTTTCATGGAACACTCAGGCCAAACTAACTGTGGTTAGACTACAAGGTAGGTTCCAGTGAAGTCTCTTGGGAGCCCTTAATTGCTTGAGTTTGGCATGAATAAGGCACAAAATGTCTTTTCTTGTTTCATCTCTTATCTTCATTACCTTTCACCTAGAGCTTAAAGCAGAAAGTCAAGCATGCAACTAAGGGAGTTCCACAGGATTCCTAAGAGTGAAATGGGGAAGACAGTTATTAATTTTTTTAACATTCCCCAGTCTTATCACATGCTGTGTGCTCTAAGGAAGTTAATAGCATGCTCTTTATCTTTTAACTAATGCCTGTTATTTTTAAAAATCTTGCAGCTGATGAATGCCTGCCAGGAGACAATTTTTTTCTGCACAGTGGTAAGGAATATTATTCTTTTCTTGAATCATAAGCCTTTAATGTCTGCAAACAGACTGTGAACCAGCTATCGGCAAGGCAGATCCTCTCCTTTTGGATCTAGATTGTGGTTGGAGGAGGAAATACAAGCTCTACAAAGGACAGGATATTTCAAATTATGACAGTGGTGGTGGTGGGGTGTGTGGTTTTTTTCTGGTTTGTATTTTTGGGTTTTTTGAGGAGAGGGTGCTGGGGTTTTGAGGTGTTTTGCGGTTGTTTTTTTTTGTTTGTTTGTTTGTTTGTTTTGGTTGGTTGGCTTGGTTTTGTTTTTTTCTGCATGTTATTGCAGAAATATGTTTATGAAATGAATGTATGTAGGGAAGTGCACTTTCAATCTCATGGTCATATTAAATGTTTTTGACAGAATGCGGTCTCTTGCTGCTTCCTGCATAAACAGACCAAAGATCATTAGACAGAAATGAGTTATATGAAGCAGTAACAAAATTGTAATGCACAGTGGCATCTCTGTAAATAAGCAACTATAAATTAATTTAAGTTCTATCTTATACTGAGGGTATGAATTAGAGTTCAAGATAAGTACGGAAGTAAGATTTTTCAGTTAATCCCACAAGATCATAAATCATGGAGGCTCAAGCTATCCCTCATATAAAGTGATCCTGACACAGAGATAAGAAATGAAGACTAAGCAAAGAAGGATGAGAGAAGACCCCTTAGAAAAGGAGATCTCACAGAACAGTTATAAGGCTTTGCTGGGGAGGAAGATTTTCCCTTTACTGCATGCATAGAGTGGTTTCATGATTCCCTGATGATTCTCATGGTGTACCACTGTGTGGTATTTTAGTGACAGTCTGCTTCTGGTGGAATAGATCATGATCCTTCACTAAGGGAGGCATACAGGGCTGCCTGCCACCCTAGTGTAGCAAACTTCAGTGATGTATTCCTCTGTTCATGATATTTTTCTCTATTACTGCACTGCAGCTTTTTGTTGATGTAAAAAAGAAAAATCTCTCTCACTCCAGTTACAGTCAGACTCCTAGCATGTGAGGTCTGTTCATGTCAACTCAGATTGTGATACTTTTTGAAGAAGCATCACTTACACAGAAACAATCACTTTCAGAACTCATAAGCTGTGCTGTGTGACAGGATCAATGTTGATCCGTGTGAATCCCTCCCTTGGAACAGTTCAATCTTGAAATATTCACACAGGATTTTGGAAGCCCACCACCTTGGTTTTTACAATACTTCAAACAGATAAGGGATGAACATTTTTTGGTCTTTTCCTTGACAATTAGAAGATTCATTCTTGCCCCTTTTGTGTGTTCCTTGGCCTGTTCTTTTGTTTTTGTCTTGATTTGCTTCACTTTGAAAAAAGAAAAACAGCTTTCAAGATTAGTAATAGTAACCTGTGAAGAACCAACTGTGTCCGGAACCTGCTCATCTCCTGAGTTTGTTCTTGAGCCTTCCCTGTTCTTTCCTGCCATCCAAGACCTGTGAGCCCTGAAAACCCAAGTACCTTTGGTTGTGTAGTTTGCTGCTGGAACACCTGTGAACAGTGGCTGTTTTCTATCTTTCTCTCCCATATGCAGGTTTGTCAAATGACTGTGACTCATGTCTTCCTTGACTACAGCCAAGCCTTCCAGTGGTGGTTTTCTCCCACTGGGAGTGTTCAGATCTCCCCACTGTGTGGCTTTGTAGTAAGTGCAGAGGTAGAAGTACCTCAGGACAGATGTACTGCAAAATCGCATCCGTAGCACTGTCTCCTGTCCACTTCCATTGCACTTCCCATTACTGTTCCCAGCACATATTTGGGTGCCGGTGTGGTCTGGTCACCACACAGACAGTGGTGTAGTGCTGAGGAGTCAGAGCAATATGTCTTCTTATCTCTCAGCATCCTCACCAGATGGGAATGGCACACCTGTGCTCACATCAGAGAATAAAAAGCACTTTGCACTTAACATGAAGTGAAATTCTCAGCACCATGAGGTGGGGAGTCTTGCAGAAGCTTCTGTCCAGTTGGGCTGAGCGAAACCAGTGAGTCCTAAACCCTTTGATGTTTTTGCATACCCCATTTTCAGCACTGGAAGTGTTAGACTTCCATGATAATTGTCGCAGTCTCATAACTGAGTAATATCCCTGTAAAGCTGGAGAAGACCTCACAGTCTTAGTAAGGCCGTCTCTTCTTCCTTTCTCCTCTTATTTAAAATCTCCATAAGATCCTCTATGCTCTGCCATTTTGTGGATTTTTTCCCCCAGTGAAATAATTCCATTCCAAGATGGGTGATCATCTTAACTAGAAGTCTGGGTAGTTAAGCAGAGGTTGATCTAGATATTTACCAGCTGTGCCTCAGAAACAAAAGGACAGGATTTGGAAAGCACGACAGTGCTTCCGTGTAACTGTATCACAGTAGGCCCTGTGCAAATGAACCCTGCAATCCAGTGAATCTTCTTTGACCAAAGAGAGTCTGAAAGCAAAGCCAGAGCACAAAGATGAGATGTGAGGGGTTGATCAGTGAGACTGGGACAGAGAGTGAGTTCAAAAATGTGCAATCTCTGTCTCCTCTTGTGATGAACTGAGATGTGGTAAAATGTGCAAGCAAAAGAGTGCCTACACCTGAAGGGTCGGAGACAGGAACCTACCAGTGCCTCTGCTGGGCCCTTAGGGCCTGACATCCACACACAATTCCAGGCCATCCCATGGCTGTCATAAAGTAGATTTTACTTGGACCTCAGCTGTGGAACTAGCACCTGATGAAGCATAGCATAATGTTTGTTATCCTTTTGTCCCCGCATGTACCCATCATTCTGCAAAGGGCTTTCCTTCCTCACTCCAGAAGCGACCAACAGAGGGTACCCAGGGATCTTTGCCAGCCTCCCAGCTCTTTCCACAGGCTACAGCTCTGCTCACTTTTCAGCTGTTTAGTGACTCTCAGTTTCTGTAGCTGCAATGATTAAATGCCTCCTGCAAGGCATTTGCCCTGGCAAGTTCCACATCCTGCTGTGTTCATCAGTGGCATATCACCCAGACCATGTTCCATTCACAGTAATCTTCTATTAGATGACAGCTTCCTTCGTTTCAGACTCTCCCTGCCCATGCAAGACTAGATATAATGACAGAAGTTTTTTCTATAGCAGCAGATCTACAGAGTTCAATGCTTCCTCCAGCTTTCTCTGGATCGTGGTCCACCAGTGCAGTTCACAGCCCAACAAAACAGCTGTTCTAGGTTTTACTTGGTCTATATCTTCCTGGCTTCAGAGGCTTACAGATTGGATACATGTTCTTAAGTTCTGATTTATCCAGTTGTGCAAGAGAAAGCAAATGTTTTCATTAATTTTTGTGGGTCATATCTCAAGCAGAGGACTCTTCCACTTAGATCTACGGGAATACCATGTCATTGTGAGAGATGCAGATTAATCAGGGTATGCCGCCTGCATTGTTCTCTTTCTGTTTGGAAGGGTACTGACAGAGTCTAAAGCTCAGCCTGAAAGAAGAAATGGTCTGAATCTCATGGAAAAGACAATATGAAGTAGTCAGCATAGAAAAGGCAGTGATAACAGGCTCTGGCAGACAGAGCAATTCTACTCAAAAATTCTTCACAGGTGGCATACATACAGACACAAGCAACATGTGTGGTTCCCTGGAGCAAATTCAGTCATAAGTGAAAAACTTGAACTGTTGATTTGGGTCCATGCCACAATGGGAAGAAAGAAGAGTTAGACTCAGAAGTCTGCTTATGCAGACAGCATCCTGTCTCTGGGATGCCTTCAGCTTAGGGGAAGTACTTTGATAAAGAACTGTAGGATACAATTTCCTCCGTCTAAATGAACAGAGAATACTTCAATGACAAAAGCTGCACAAAACTGTATTTCTCAGGAAAGATACACAACTTTTTTTATGTTTTGTATGCCAGTTGCTTATTTCCTGAGATGGCTTCAATTTCCTTTAGAAATGTCCAGGTGAATTTTTGTGGGAGTCAAACCCTAGAAGTTCCATGACCCAACAGATCTGTGATGCCTAGCGTGAGAAAAGTGACCCCTAAGCTTAACAACATTGTAGGTAATTATAGGCTCTGGTGAGCCCTTGTAAGTGACAGAAACAGGGTTGTGCTATTCAATGTAACAGACACAGTGTGTAGCAAACATTCACTATGCTTGTGGTATAGAGCTCAGTCAGTGAGAGGAGATGCTGATCAACCTGTTCTGACCAAGAGCACCTCTACCGTTTTCATTTCCCAGCCTACTTCCTCATTAATTTCAGGTGCTTCATGTTTTTCTACTTTGCTGTATCAACTAGGTCCTCATTAGGCCTGTTCTGTGTGATTTTTCTGCTGGTAAAGGAATGATACTAATGAGAGAAACTGCCATTTAATTTTGGTCTCTCATTATTTCACAAGTCATATATTTATGAAGATTTTTTTCTTCAGTAGATTGAGGTGGATTGATTTCTCTTGAGCATTGTTGGCTTTTGAACCCTGGAATTTGCAGGGACTTTATACCATGATGAGGCAGAAAAGGTGAAATTTAAGAGCTTCTATTATGGTGTACAATCTTTGCTTAGGAAGGATACTTATATTCATGAGCTATTCAGAACCAGTTGTTAAGGTCTGGAGACAGAAGGATGTTTGTACAGGTTGTAAACAGAATTTCATAGCCTTAAACTTTCTTTTTATTGTTTTTAGAGATATCTATATAAGATAACTTTTTATTCATCTCTTAACAGCCCCACATCTGATCTGACTGGGTACCTATCTACTGATTCAATTGCATTTCCTCTTTCTTTTATGTGACTGGGAATTTAGGAAACACATAAATTTCTCTGTGCTGACTCACACTCATTTCTTTAGCTGTCTTGCAATGATGCAGTCAAAGATAAGGTCAAAATTACTTTTGTTGTTCTATTGAAAGCCTTAAGTGCTAGGCTGGCTTGAAAGATGTAGTCTTCAATTTTGTAAAAACCTCTTTCTTCTTTAATTTTTAGCCTGTTCCTTGCCCTGAAAAACTTTCTAAAGAACTGAGTTTGACTGTTTTGTGTGATAAGGTGCAACCTTCTCCTGAAATCTGACAGTTGGGAACAATACCTAATGGGATTGTCTGTCAATTATGACACCTTCCTGCTCAGCAAAGAAATAAAGAGCAACCATTTATTTGAAACTTCATATGAACAGATATGGAAATTTTTATGGTGAATTACTCTCAATTATATTCTCTTTTAATTACTGTCATATCCTTTTGAGTTGTTTTATCACTACAGTTTTTGAGTTGTTTTATCACTACAGTTTTTTTCTGCAGGTTGGAAACTTTTGACAATTTAATTAATTCTTCTGTTTTGTGTTTCTCTCCTACATGACTTTACCTTGGACTAAATTTCTCTAAGAACGTTCACTTGCATCAGAAGTAGAGGGATATTTATTATTAAAGCATTCTGAAATGTGCTGGCTGCATTTCAATTTTAGTTGCAAATACACATTAACTCTGTGGAGTAATTTTTAATACATTGCCGTGCCCATTTTTGGTTATAGTTTAGAAAAATGTTTTTAAATGCACTGAATGTTAGAGGTGATTTTTAATTGGCATAATGCATAGCTTTTTTTTTTTTTTTGAGAATACTTAAGTAATTAAGTTCTGCTTAGTTTTGTATGTGACTGTAAATGAAACTAACTCATTACGCAGTTTTCTAGTTCATGCCAACGATCCCTAAAAAGCTGAGTGGCATTTCTGGATGGTGAAGGAACTGAAATCTTGAAAAAAAAGTAGAGGAGTGTCACTTACTTAAGGTTGTTCTCTCCAAGGTAAGTTCTTCCTCACCTAAAGCATTTAAATTAGAAATGTGGCTATTTTGACCCATAATAAGGGACTTCCCCTGCTCTCACCTGTCTTACCAATTACATCTCAATAGTCAGAGTATAGCTTCTCTCAGTAATTGCAGTCTTAGAAAAAATCTCCTCCTGAAAGAGCTGTGGATGACTCACTGGCTTAAATATACTCTCTGACTCAACCGATAACACTGTGGTGATGTGCACAGACTAAGAAATAGAGCCTTTTCCCCGGAGTCTGGGAGTTTCAGGGAAGGTAAGAGTGACCTACCTGTGGCAGGCAAATGGGAGAAAAGCTGGAAGAGAAAAGAAGAAAACAGAACAAAGAACGGGATACAACTGAATCTGTCAGAAGTTGCCCATCTGAACATCAGATCTGTCCTTCACATGCTGAAGTAAACATCTGAGATTCCAGACAGAATTCTGAAATCCCAACAGGATTAAGGAATTTTTCCAGAATACCCTCATTTCTGGATGATTTGCACAAAGCAGAAGCAGCGTGCTCTCAGCCTGGCTGTGAGGCGCTGTGCCAGTCTGTATCCTGGTTTCTTTTGGTTTGTGTTCAGTGGTGGCCAATTGTTCAGGTGCTGGGAGACTGGAGCCCTGACTGAGCAAAGCACCTCCAAACACACCCTTCTGAAGGAGAGCAATATGAGCCTCCACACTGCCCCTAATGTTTGGTACTCTCTCAATCAATTCTTCTCGAGGAACACCTCGTATCTAGTGGAGGAATGGATCTTTTCTTGTTGCATGTGCTGTTCATGCTCCATAGGTAGGCTGAAAGAATGATCCAGCTCTGCTCGTGGCTGCCATAAGCTCGCACTTGCTCTTTTAAAACAGACATTCCTGCAAAGCTTTAAATTTCATCATCCATTTAGAGCAGACAATGCTTCTCATTTGATTTTTCTTCTTTTGAGCATTCCAGCTGTGAGAGAATTTAATAAGCCATATACTTGAATTTGTCCTAGAAAAGATGGGTTTGGAGCTGCCCTTTCATTTTCAGACTCTGACAGTTCTCATCTGGAAAATCTTTTTATATTTCTTGATATCTTCTTTTGTACTCATACGGTAGTCACTGCCAATTATGCTCTTCTCAGCTATTATTCTGGGAAGTGTTTATCCATGGCTTTGAAACTCAGCTGGATGCATGACTAAGCTGAAATATACAAAACTGTGTCCTTCTCCATGAGATCACAAGACTGGCTTATGGCATGCAACTTTTAGAGACATCGACCTAGTTTTATTTGCCTTATGGCTTTAGAGCTCTTGGATATTGTTGAGTCATGTTATCTGACTCTGCGCTATGATCCTGAAGGATGGATAGTATTGTAATTTGTGTAAAATAGGATTTTTTAAATGTATTAATAGCAGTTCAGCAGCTTTAAGAGAAAAGATCAATTCTTTTGAGCTGTCAGCAGTTGCAGATGTCACTTCCAGGGTTCTTGGAGATGTCACTGAGTCTGAGAATTTGTCTAATAAATCTGGTCCTAAAAGCTTAAAAAAGAAAAGCTTNAAAAAAAAAAAAAAAGGAGAGAAGTATTTTAGAAGTTGTAACTTTCTTGTTTAGAGTGAGAGACAGAAGATGGGCATTTCTAAAAGTCTGTGTGTCTGTTCCAGGACTGGGTTTCCTTAACTAAACGGAGAAAACACCTGATCCTGTATACACCATTTCTCTACCAACGGGAAACCAGCCTAAACAGACCCACATATCTGCTACAGATCTGAAAGGGACAATACTGAAAGGGACAAGACAGGGGCCTGTCTCTCTCCTGCCTGTGGATCATTTCTTGCTACTTAGCAACATTTCCCTTGGTCCGGGTTCAGGTAACTGTTTTTGTTTTCATAATACCCTGAGCTCCTGGATACCTTGTCACTCACTCCTGTCGACCCAAGCCTTACAATTCCCTGGTCTCTGTAAGGTGCTCTTCATGCCCAGGAAGAGCAACAGCCATTTGTGACTGCTTTGCATAGGATCTGTTTAGTGCAAATTACAGTACAGAGAAGGGGAAGGATCAGAGATCTGTGAGGGCTTTGGTGAAGAGTAAACAGACTTCTATTTCTAGGGAAAATAGTAAATACACTGCACCATGGAAAAGAGAAAACTGAGAAGGTATTTGAGATGGTTCGGTAGATTCTTATGTGGTTTGGCAAAAGTGAATGGAGTTTGACTATTCACTCCTCTTCAAAACAAAAAGTTACAGAGCGACACGTGATATTAGAAGGAAGGAATTTCAAAACAGAAGGGTTTCTTTTGTTCTTTATGCAGTTTACAATTAATCAGTATAACTCCTCGCTGCAGGATACTGTGGCTGTTAAAAGCTCACACAGGTTCAGATGGCAACTTGACAAATTAATAGAAAAGAAATTAATTGGGGGCTCGTGAATATAAAAGCATCTTCTTGGGCTGGGGAAGTCCTTGAACTGCAAATTGCTGGTGATTGGAGAGTATTGCTGCATGCTTACCCTGTTCTGCTCTCTCCAATACATTTGCTCTTGTCTAGTATTAGAGAAGCTGGGCTAAATGGTCCTTTGAGTTAGACCAAAAAAGGCCATTTTTATGTTAAAAGAAGAGATTGTGTGGACAGTACTGGATAACCCAGTCTTTATGATTTCCACAATGTTGCAGCTCCCCTCAAATTTGAGAAGCTGGGTATTATTTGTGGTAGAGAAATAAGGTGCAATATTTTGCTCTCTCTTACCATATTGCTGATTGCGACTATGTGATCATTGTTTGCTTAACAAATACAAAACAATTGTTTCATCCCTTCTTCAAAACATTCTCAGGTAGAGAGATGACCCCCTTATCCTGCTACCTGAACACCTTCCAGCTGTGCACTAACTCACATAACTGATGACCAGGGGCCAGCTGGGGAAAGGGCTGCATCTGTTCTGCTCAGCCTGAGTCTCAAGTGTTACTCTCTGTTGCCTTTCTTTCGGAGAAGTTCAATAATAGAGTTATTTAAAGCCTTTTCCCAAGCTTGTAGAACTCCCTTAAAGGATAGGTTGATTTTGCTTGTTTTTTCTTGGTTAATTAATGTGCCTCTAAGCCTCTGCTTTATGAAACTCAGCTTTTCTCCTATCATGTCTTTTGATGTTTCTGTTTTAAATTTCCAATTGTTCCACTGCTGTCTCCACGGATCAAGACTTGCATTTACCTTTTAATTTCTAACAAATTCAGGATTTTTCTTTTGCATTTTAAATACAAAAAGAAATGTGACTGTTCTGACCCATAATTTAGGACTTTCCTCTACTGTCACCTGTCTTACCAATTATGTCTCAGTAGTCACAGTATAGCATCCTTGCTTATGTCAGTAATTTCAAACTTAGAAAAACATTTGTCAACCACCATCGTATTCTCCAGTGTGAAAGGGTTCTTTGCTCTGAAAACACCATTTGTGAGCCCTCTTAATGATAGTGGCTAGGATATGCAGTACACTTTGGGTGTGAGAGGCACCTGGCATAAGCCTTTCTGACTTATGCTGCTCAGCCTTCTTGTCGAAGCAGATTTAAGGTTGCATTATCACTTCACGAACAGGAGATTTGTCTTATGCTCTTTACCTCTTTCCCTGGCTACTCCAGCTGAGAGCCTTGTGCTACTTGATGCACATAACAGGCTGCAGTATGATCTCCTGGAGCTCTTACAGCCTGAGAAAGGCTTGTTTTAGTTGAGGGAGCCAGAAGTAACTGTTGTCTGTTTGGCTGTACATTAAAAAAGATAACCTGCCCTAACCCCCATGAGGGCAGTCTAGTTGGCAGTTTGGATATCAAGTTCTCCTGGAGTGCAATAAATCAGAACTGAATAGTTGTGCACTCTTCAAGCCATTCAGGTATGGTCCTACTGGGGAATGACAAGGGCAGAGAGGTTATATAATCAGAGCCCAGAAGTGAGTCTTGTTGACCCATCCTGGGCCTTCAGCCCTACATGTCCACAGTGCCTCATTGCTGAGTTAGTTTGGCCTTGTGATGAGAGCAGCTTGAGTCTGTCTATAGCCCTTGCAGACAGACTTAAAATGTGGTGAACCAATCTGTGTGGATCATAACAGTGGTCTAGAACTCCACAGGACCCTACGGCCAGATCCCATTGAGACTGGGCAGCACTGGTCTGCAGTAGTGGTGATGGACATTCAGACCAGATGTGTAGCTCTCTGGGCGTCCAGAAAGAAGAAAAGCCTGTTGTCTGGCAGGCCTGAGCATATCTGGGCTTCCAGTACCATGCTCAGAGCCTGTGCTGTGAAAACCTTTCTGTGAAGGTGAGTTGGTGTGCCCTACAGACAATGCCATAAGATCAGAGACCGAAACATACAATTTCCAAACCCTCTTATGGGAGATTGCCCGTCTGTTAGAAACTCACTGACACCTACTAAGCCTTTGTGGTCCTCCAAGAGCACTGGGAATGTCTGCTGACCTATGCCAACTCCTTCAAGAATGCACATTCATCCCACTCCAGCCACTGCTTTTTGCACAAAGCACTTGAGGTGTGCTCATACCAGGAGCCAGACTTGTCATGTTACCACTGGAGCACCTGTGACACGTAATGTTCATTAAGCAGAAGACATAGATTTCAGATTTTAATCAAGAGGTCTTGACTCAAAAATATGTAAATGCCTCCAATCTTTTCTGCCTTTTCTTGTAGTTGGAAGGACTTGAAAGTGAGCTTATTACGTAGTGAGGAAGGGAGAGGTCAGTACTCCATAAAGATGAAGGCTGCTTTGGATACGTTAGTGCATCCTCCAGGGTGCTCATAACTTAGAGCTGAAACAGGGAGTTCTCCATGGACTCTGGCTGCTCAGAAGAAGGAGGCAGTTTTATGTATCTCATTAGCATGCTTAGAGAAAGATTTACATATAAAAGTCTGCCTTGTTGGACAGGAACAACACAAGGTAGCGATATTTTTAATGATAGAAACATCCAGGCACATTCTCCCCAATGTATTTCCCCACAAATCTTCTTCATATTTACAATCTGTTAGATCATCCAGGAGACAGAATGAGTCATGTCAAAGCTACCCTTGTTAAGTTACTGACTCCAAGCAGAATAGGTGAAGAGTGCTAAAAACAAACCCAGGAAAACACGCCATTTTCTACAGCTAAGACCTCCTGACAAAAGAGAGTGATTAAGGGTTAATATGAAAACTGAAACTTTCTTTAAATCAAGAAAGATGCTTAATCTATGTTGCACTTGTTTAGCTTTGTGTATGAGAACTCTGAGAGGATAGATTTACTGTTCTAACTGTATAGGTCCTGAAAACCAGTGTGAAGTCTGTATTAAAACTGCTTTCAGCTTCTTGTGCCACAGAGAAGTGAGTAATTTTCAGGCCCACCTTATTTTAACCCTGTTACCTGAATGTCCATGGGAGTGAGAATTAGTTCCCAATTTTTATTAATGCTGTATGAAGACCTACCCTGACAGTTCAAACTCCTCCTCTGATGCCTTGTGTGGCTACCTAGAAACAGAGACTAGACAGGAATAAGGGAATAAAGGCAGGTATTTATTTGAAAGGCCCTCAAAGGTACACCCTGGGAGCCAAAGGCTGCATCCAAAAATGGACCCCAAGATGGACTCCAAGATGGATGAGGAGTCACGAGTTCCCCACACCCTTATAGGTTTGGTCCATTTCCATATCAGCATAAATTCGCCAATTAAAACTTCAGTTAATGATGTCATTTCCCCAAGCTCACCCCCCTTCTAAGCTGTTGGTTTATACATGTTCAGGGCCAGGCCAGCCTGGGTGTCCTTGGAGAGCAGGCCCAGAGAGGCTTTGTTATGTGTAGAGCACAGATGTTAGCAGGCTACAAGAAACTTCAGTTACACACTAGATTTGAAAAACATAAAATATAAAACCTAAGGCATCACCTCCACAGCCCAAATCTGCAGTAGCTGGACAGTGGATTAGGGCAGTTTTATAGCTGACAGTAGAAAATAAGTACTGTTAACTGTGGAGCTCAAAGACACTGGGAATTAGAGAAACATTAATTTATCTCTCAGGACAAGTATAGAGGGTTTATTCCTTCTTGTGCTCTCTAGAAATATCTGAGATGAGCAGACTCAGGCTCAGCCAGTTCTGCCAGAAGTAACATCACTGTTGAAACATAAACATAAAAACCTTGAGAAGACTTAATGCAAAATTTTCAGATCTTTTCCCCCCAAAAATTGCATAAGATTTTTCCAACTGGGCAAAAAAAAAATGGAATTCAGATTCAAAAACTACTTCCTGAAGTCTAAATGCTTTTAGTTTTCTTCCCTCTCTTTTGTGTTCACTTGGGATTTTGTTTAGTTAGTTTGTTGGTTTTGTTGCTACCTAAACAATGAGGGATTTCTAAAATTATGCTTTTTCCTTACAGCACATTTTTCTGTGTCAGTTTCTGAAAATTTCTTTTCAGAATAGATGGTACATGTATCATACAGTAAGTCTGTTTTGAACCCAGTTCTTGCAGAAATAGATGGCTCCTTCTTTTATGTGCTTTTTATCACATCAGAGATCATTTAAGCTCAATAAGCAATAATAAAATTATAATTAAGCATGTGAGGAGCTGATAATGTAAACCTGTGAGGGATCATCTGTTTAAGATCCAAGTCCCCTAATTTAGTGGGCTGGAGGGTTGTTTGTGAAAATCTGGGGAAAGAAAACGAAGACGTTTTAGCACAGTATACATGAGCACAATTTTTGACATGTTGAATACTTTACTTACAAATTTTTTATTATGCCAGGTGAAATAAAATGCAAAGATTGAGCCAGCCATAGCTTTTTCCTAGTAATTCATTGAGCAGAAGGTGTTTGCAATCTGCACCTTCACATTGCTGGTAGGAGGGAGACTGAAGGTGCTGATGCCTCAGTATACTGCTGCTTGCAGAGGTTTATCTTGCCCACACAGATGATTTTTCTTTCTCATCCTGTTGTCAAGGTAAAGAAATGCCACTAATCATACATTTGGTAAGCTATTACAGCAGCTCCTAGCTTCCTATCTTTCAGCACAGGTGGCATTTTCCATGAAAAAGGGGATAAATATCAGCTGACCCGAGATGAGGATGTCCAAGAAGTTTGAACTGTGTGCTTGATGTGCAGTCTCTGGATTCACAAAACCTCAAAATAAGTTCTAGCTCTTATTACAATAGATCTCCCATTTCCTTTGTATCCTTCTTTTTTTAATTAATTTTTCCATTTGGGGGGAGGAAAATACTTTATTTACTCACAAAATTACCAGAAGGAGAGTAAAATCACCAGGGGGTGAGAACAGGAAAGGCTGGGACTGGGGCCGTAGAGTATAGTCTACCTGTGTTGTCCAAACCCAAGTTTCATTAGGTTTAATGGCCAGATTCTGCTCTGTGGTAAAGCCATGCTGGTAAAATCATGAACTAAGTATTCTGCCAGCAGAGATTTCACTCTCCTCTTTAAAAATTAAGAGGATGAAATTATTATGGCACTGATAACTGTCTTTCAGTTAACAGACTCTTGCCACGAATAGAAAGGACAAGTAGATAAAAGCATAACTTTGCTTAGAACCTGGCTGCTGAGTCCCAGGGACAGCAGGTGCAAAGAAGGTGAATTGCCATCTCTCTGAGACTTGGTCTTGGATTTTATCAGTAAAGTGCAATTTGGGAACAAATAGCATACCCGAGTAAAAACCCGTATTTTTTAAGCATTTCAGAGGTCAGAATGAGACCAGCACTTGAGACGTGCTATTCTCACCTGCTTGTACACCTTTCAATTTCCATTTGTGGAGGTTTTTCCAGGCTATTACTCTTGCTCTGTTAGAAATGATCAGGCAGTGTTGTGAGAATTACTACAAAAGAAAACAAATTTGCAGCACAGCAGGCTAGGGCATTCAGACTTGCTTCAGACAGGCAGATGATGATGTCCTAACTTGTTGATGGTTTCAGATTTGCATAGAGCTTTTTATTTTACCTTCATTTGACAATAGTTCTGGAAAATCAGCTGTGCAGTTCCCCTCAGATGCACTCAGTTCCCCTCAGAATTCAATACTGTGCATAGGGCATTGCCTCATTTATCTTGTGCACAGTCAGGATAAAGGAATGCTCTAGCAACACCCAGAACTGGTCTCAAGGGCTTGAGGTAGGGAAAGGTAGCAGAATTCTCAAAGGAAAGGAGGGAGAACAGACTACAGACCTCCAGGTCTTTCAAAATATTAGGACTGCTAGGATTGTATTATCTGACAGCATCCATCTTATGTCTTCTTGACCCCCCAGTGCCACAGTTTGGAGACGGTACCAAGATTTTATCAGAAAACTAGGGATAGAATTCATGATGTCATTTATGTCTCTATCACCCCCAAACATGCCTCATCCATCTGACTGAACCCTTTCAGCAGTGGTGCAAATATGCCCAGTCTTACCGATAATGAGGTTCTAAGACCATAACTGCACCTGGTTAGTCTAGCTAACCATCTCATCTGTAGGTTGGTACCGGCTTCCCAGACACATCCCCCTGCAGACCCTTTTCTGAAGATCTCAGTGAAACCAGTGTATTCAAATGGACTGACTGTCTTGTCATTAGATATGCCACATGTTGATATATGCTTTTCAAAGAGAAAGAGCTACAGTGAGTTTGGGCAGAAGGAAAATCACGGTGACTGGTTCTGTCACTTCTGGGAAAGCAGATGGTGTGCTATGTGACAGATGTTTTCCATGACATCCCACCTGACACAATTAGCCTATACACTCAGCATCCAGGATGATTCTTTTCCATGACAGGTGTGTAGCTCTGGCTAAATGCTATTTAGAAAGTTTCAGGTGAACCTGCTCAGCTCTTTTGAATGAGACTTGGAATATCTTCACTGGCATATTCCTGCCTGATATCCAAAAGAAATGGGCTAACTGAGAAGAGAGAAGAGTAAAGAGAAGGGAGTTTCTGGTGAGAAAGTACAGGTGTATGAGATATCTGATCCAGATGCACTGGATAATCTGGAAAGAAACTATGTGTGTACCTGGGGCCCATAGACTCTAAAGAGCCAGGATTCCTTTTTCTCACCAGCTCTTGTTCTGTCAGTTAATAATTGTATCAGCAACAGCAATCCATCTCAGACATTGCTTCTTGATAAGGCAGAAGATATTTCCAGGTCAAATCAGAGATTGCTTTGATAGTGGAAACAGCTATAAAAAAATCACCAATTTCAGAGCATAAAGGAAAATTCCTATGGAGTTCATTTCTCAATCCTGTTAAGACTAAATTAAAAGAAGCATTGCATTTATGAATCATCCAGAAATCCTCATATTCTTCCTCTGTTTTTTAAACTAATTGAAGTAAGTAATTTTCCATCCTCTGCCACTGTTCTTGGCATAAGGCGTCAGCCTTTCAGCCTTTAGATGTGCTATCCACATTGAATTTTTTATTGATTAGCTCCATGCTGTTTAACTCCAAAGCTTGGTTTCCTGTGGTCTTGTAATATTAAAACAGTTACAAGGATAATCTAGTGCATCTATGTGTTCTGTGCATGTACGGTGTGATTGCTCCAAATACTGATGGGTTTTGTTTATTATGGGACAATGGCAGAGCTGCCCTTCCTATAGTACATTAATTTCTTCATACGAGAAAAAATGATGGTTTTCTTCTTTAAAGATAGCTGTAGGAGAGAAGGGATGTGTCTTGTTTGTTAGTAAGCCAGCAAGGAAAAATAAGCTAGTTGTGAAAGCAAATAGTTAACCGAGGCATAGCACTGCTCCTGGCTTTCTGTCTGTCTTTCATTTCCTCATCTTGACCATGGCATGTCTTACACACTGCCTGCCCTCTCCACACGTTAGCTCCCAGTTCTGTCTCACTCCGGGCAAACAGATCTAGCCCATCACTCCACTTCCTCTCTGGTTCTTCAGCCCCATGTGCCAGATCTTTTCCTCCCAGAGTAAGGGGAAAGAGCACATTGGAAAGAAGGAATATATGCCACTTGACAAACTGGCCATAAGAAATTAATGTTTGATATAGCAGGGACTACAAAGCCTCAGCTGTACGTCTTTGCTGCTTAACTAAACACTCGTTTTTTTCTGAGTCTCCAGTGTGAAAGAAAGGTAAAGACATTATTAATTTGCTGAAGACCCAGATAAACGGCATCATCTCTCTGCCACTGTTGCAGGGAAAGGGGTTGGCAAAGCCTGGAAAGAAAGTTTAGCTTTTTCTTGCCAAGAACAGCTCATTCAAGATGCAAGGTGACACAGCAATCAGTGTGATGGATTGTGACAAGTCTGGCAGACTAAAACTTCTCAGGAGAGATGCTGTGACAGCTTCAGGTTGTAACATTTGCCCATTTTCCTGTTCTGCTTCTGTTTTCCGTATAGAGAAAAGTTCGTTTTAATAAAAATAAAAGTTTCTTTAAATAAAAATAAAAATTATTAATGATGATGGTGATGAAAACAGCATTTTTTTCTCTCTTCCAGAACTGCAAAGTATCAACAAGATAGATTCCTCATTATGCCTTTTGAAAGGATGGCTGTATTCAAAGAGGAAGGAGAAGAAAGGAAAAGTCTGATTTCTGGACTTAAAAGAACTCTCATAAAAGGCAGATATTTAGATCAGACTGAAATGGCCTGAAACCATCTTTATTATTCTGGCATTCAAGCAGTCAGCTTGCCTGCTTGAAATTCCACACATCTTATAGATGAAACATATTCTTTGGGTGTGCTCAGTGGCTGCATGACTCCTCATCAAGTAAAGTATTTTGCAGTCAGTGGGTTGGCTCCACACATTGGATCAAACTGGGTGTAAGACTGCTCTGTACTGGCCATTTCTTCCAAGCCACTGTGAAGGATTGTTGCCGGCTATAATCCACGGATCGCCCACATTATGCAACAATAAGGCAGCATGTATCTTAGAAGCTGTCTAGATACAAACTAGTCTCTGCAGAGAATTGCCAGACTCTTGTACTTGGGTGAGCAACCAATGGCTGATAACACCTATCACTTTCCCAAGGAGTTTCACCCTGTTTGCACTGGATTTCACTTTCACTGTGGTCCCACCTGGAATGGAGCACCCAGATAATGTGTAGAATAGCAACTTAGATGAATCTGGGCTCACAAATCTGGACAGAGAAGGGAATACATGTACAGCAGGTTGAATTAACTATACAGAAAAAGAAGCTCCTAACAAATTCCAGGGATACAACTATACATAGACAGATAGAAAGCAATAGACACCAAATAATGGAATTTGGGTCTAATTAGACAAATAAGTGGAACTGGCAGTTAAGGAGAAGGAATCCCTTAGCAATTTTCTACCTCAAAGGTGAATACCAGAATGGGTCTGAAGAACTTCTGTGATGAAGGGCTACCCTATACCCAGCACTCTACTTGTAGCCAGTGTTGGCAATTTTTGAAGTTATAAGCAGAGACTGTGAGAACAGAGCTATGCTTTGAGATCCAAATCTCTTTAAATGATCATCCCAGGTTTTTTTCCCAGCCTTTGGGCAAGCATGGATCTGTTGTGTATCTGAGTGCAGGCTCTGAGTTTAGAAAGAAGAGCATGTCCAAGCTGTTACCTATTGTCACCTTCCCCTACACACTGTGTGTTTCAAAGCCTGCAGAGGCCCATTCTCACCAGCTGGGCCGAGTGTGTTCTCCCCACTGAGGGGTTTCCTGCAGGCAGCAGCTGCAAGGTCTGCCTTCTCTTCCCCCTCCAGTACTGGCAGTTCTTGGCAAAATGGAAATAGTGTCTTCAGTATCTGTATTTCCGTGCTGTTGAAGCTGAGCAATGACAGCTTCCTGGAGTACAAGAAAAACACTGCTTGTTCTCTTTGGATGGGTACTGTTTTGGCAGAATTATTGTCCTCCCTTTCCTTATTCAAATATTGTTGGTAAGTATCTAAGCTGATTCTCCTGGGCCAAAATGCTTCCTGAGACAGAAGATCTCAATTTTTGAGACAAATGATGAAAAAAAAAATTTAAAAATTAAGAAGGCTTTTTCTGCTGTTGGTCTGGCAGTTTGTTTTCTAAAGTAGACTGTTCTCTGAGCTTAGATCTGCCTGTGATCTTCCAACAGGTTTTTTTTTTTTTTCTCTACTTAGTTCTTTTTTTATGTAGCCACCACCAGTGAGGTTCATCCAGTTGTTGTTCTTTGCAGCTAGTTTCTACCTCTCAACTGGACCAACCTTCTCTGCCTAGCTATATGGTGGGTCAGGCCATCCGTACATTCCTAGGCTTTCAAGTGAACTGGCATAAGTAGGGATCATCCATCTTCATCCATCATCAATCATCCATCTAGAGGAATCATCTCTATATCTAGAAAATCCATTATCTACCCTAGAGAACTTCTTCTCTCTCATGTCAGTGTTGTTCCCTGCTTGCTTTCTCCTGTTGGAGAGTGTCAGAGAGGGCAGCTGTGAGAGCTGGCAGAGGCAAACCTTGAGGGAAATCATGGAAACCTGGTTGTTTTCTGCAGCTCTCCTACTCAGCTTGTCACTGGAACTGAGAAGTTAAAGTTTAACTACATAATTACAGGCTAATGGTGCATGACTTTTGACATGGTCTGTTTCTCTGTCCTTCTAAGACTGAAGATTTCACAAATTTATTCCCCACTGGATTCTTTATTTTTTTAAACCAATTTCACACTAATTTTATGGAATCTCCCTTTGCTCTAGGACTGCAGAACAGTCTTTCTCTGGAAGTCCATCACCTGACTGCCTTTACCTGTCCAATCTTCGCTGTGACCCATTTAGAGTGGTACAGAACAGAATTGCACAGAGTGGTTATGAAACAGAGGTACCATGGTTTTATGTACAAAAAATGATACCTCCATCTTTTTCTCCATCCTTCCCTGGTCGTGCTTAGCATTCTTCTTTCAACTTAGCATTCTTTTTTCAACTAGTGAAAATGCTGAAGCAATATTTGCAGACGCCTGTCTGCAGTGACTCAGAGAGCTCTGTCCTGAGCTAAATTGCCAGTTCTGCTCTCAGTACCACAATAACATGGCTTAGAATTATTTATCTGTAGACACATTGTTTTGTGTTTATGCTGGAGGTCATCAGCCATTCTTTTACCCACTAAATCAGTTTTGAAAGGTCATTCTCGACTGCCCCATCATTAACTGTGGCATTTGACTGAAAGGCAATCAGACTATCAGCAGCAGGATTGGAGGTTTTACTATTCAGCTCCTTTGCAAGTTTTCAGATAAGGATGCTAAATAAAACCTGAGGGACATCATTACTGAATATTTTCCACTCAGCAAAATGACCATTAAGTTTCTTTTTCTTTAACTTGAATTCAGTCTATGAAATAACTTAGTTTTCTTAACAACCCCTCTGATTTTGGGATGTTTTCCTCTCCTTCCCCAGTGCACCTTTGGGTAAGTGATCCTCAGGAGAATTCTGAACTTCTGGGCCTCTGTTTCTAACCAGTCCTGGATTTTCAATAATTATGCAGCAAAGGCAGGGCAGACCTCTTGTTTTTAGGACTAGCGCTGATTGCCTGCTGATTTCCTGTTTCTCCAGTGAGCCTGTGACAGAATGGGTTGAGAAGCTTTACAACCTTCAGTGATGTTGCACCCTCCTCCTTCCATTCTTACCACTCGTAGATGGTGTTTGTTGGCAGCGAGATGCTGACTGAGAGGTGAGCCAGGTAGAGATGTTTATTCACATTGGCCCCCACAATGGTACAGCTCCTTCTGACACTTCCTGCCTTCCAGATGCTGCAACTGCAGTGTTATAAATGAATATAAAATATTACAGAATGCACAGCCACCACTTACACAGAAGACCGATATTATAACCTGTACCAAAAGAGCAGATCTGTAAGAACTTATCTATGTGCTCTGACTGAAGCTTCACTCACGATCATGTGAAGCTCATTACAGTGGCTGGTGCTGGCCTCCAGATCACCTTCCTTAAGGTACTTCCCAAGAGACACAGCAGGAAGACTGGGATATGCAATCAGGTTAAGCTATGAATTTCTCAACTCACTTAAAAAGTGAGTGCTTCTGGAGAGAAGAATTGTGAGACCCTGAGGGAAAAGCAGAGTTGATGGCACTGGGAACCTGAGAAGAGTCTGGTGTATGGTGGTGCAAAGAATCTCAGCTAAGGTGTGCTGGGCTCTCACCTTTGTCTACAGAAGAAGCCTCAGCTTGCACATGCTCAGATTTATCTCTCTATCTCTTAGAATTGTCCTGATCTTTCATCTTGTCTGGCGAGTTGCACAAGGACATTTACGAATCCTGTGGCAGGACAGGACAACTCACTCATTTTATTTGTACTCCCCTCTGATTTCAGCCACAATGCAATCACCATTAAACTTTAATGCACAAACAATCTGAGCCTTCCCTGCTGAAAGAAAAAAAGCAAAGCTGTTGGAATCTCTGTAGATTCAAGAAGGGGGAGCATTAAATGTTAACAATCATGCAAAGAAATGAATGGTTCTTCTCTGCACTAGGTACTTTTTTTTTACATTTTCTATAGAGTAATTTACCATTTTTTGCCCTAATAGTTGTTTCTAAGCAGATGAAGTGTGAATTTTCAGTTATTGTGATCTATATTTGCTGTGATTTGCCATTTAAGAAATACTGCTTTAAATTTTGTATGTCCTTTATTCTTCCTTGAAAGAAAAATTAATTTACCATCTTCATTCAGTGTGTAATCTTTCTCTCCTGCACTAATGTTCACAAAGCATTCTGAAAGGACACTGTTTTCTTCCAGCAAATTCTCTGCATCTTCACTTCAATGCTGTACAAGTAAAATTTGCTTCAGAGGCATCTAAGGAGAGATCTCTTTGTATATTCAGTGTCATTAGCATCTGAAAGTCTCTAAATAATGGGTATGTGGCAAAAAACACCTGTGTCATTCTGCTTTTACGGGACTGAGAAGAGATGAGTTGGCTGGAAAACAGCTTCTTGGATTTCATCCATAGAGAAAGGTAGCCAATTCAGGACTGGAACTGCCAAGAGGAGGTCAGCAAGAGAGTTCACAGCTTTTGGAAAGACCAAGGAAAGAGATACCTTTTTCTCCAGGAGATGACAGACTACAATAAAGAAAGCAGGAAATAGTGATTTTTTTTTTCTTCTGTGGAATGATAAGTTGCTACTAAAATACATACCAAAAAACCCTGCAAAACAAAAATAAACCACCAAAAACCTACACCAACTTAAAAAACCACTCCATCTGAAAAGAACAAAGTAAAGGTGAGGCATTAGAACCCTATTTTCAACGCTTACCTCCCATTTTCTTTCAGTGAGGAAACCTATTGTGGGAAATAATATCACTGCACAGAACAGCTTCAGGAAATTATTACCACAAGAGGATTTCCATGTGAAATCTTCACTTGTCAGTCTGGGGCCAGGCTCAGAACTCAGAAGTTCAAGGTCACCTGAAATACAGCTGAAGAACAGGATGGGAACAATGAGCTCCACACTACAGTATTTCAGGTCACTTTGAACTTGTGTTTCAAAAAATCCCTTTCTGATATTTATTTCCTGAAGGTTTTCAGTGCAGCGATAATTTGAAGGGATTCCTGGCCCAGGAAAATAGTATGAAACATCTACACTTATTTCTCTGCTGTAACTGGGAAGGCTACTGGTTTAGCTCTGCTGAGACAACGGAATGCGTTCACAGAAATGATGGTAGGAACATTCATCTCCTCACTTCCCCTGCCTTGTTGACTGGACAAGGATGGATTCCCCTTAAATAACAATAAAGTGTTTGAGAGTAGTGTAGACTCAGAGGTGTACTCTGCTAGAAGAGAGGGCACCTTACTATCCTGGTGAATGCATTTAATAGCTATATTGCAATGCAGCAGTATGAAACGAATGTGTACTTAAATTCTTGTGCACGTTCATAGAGACACACCTTCAGTGATGCTCATGCTTTCTAACTGCAGGAGCCATTCCTTTATTTTTCAACTACAGTTGCAGAAGCCACCCCAAATAACAGCAAACTGGTCAGATGACTCAATGGTCCCTGGGTCTTGGCTGGAAGCAGAAGTCAAGAACTGATGCCTTGAGAGGCTACCTAGAAACAGAGACTAGACAGGAGTAGGGGAATAACGGTGGGTATTTATTCAAAAGGCCTTCAAAGGTGCACCCTGGGAAGCAAAGGGTTCCAGGCTGGGCCCAAAGATGGACCCCCAAGATGGACAACGAGTCACGAGTTTCCCACAACTTTATAAGTTTGGTCTATTTGCATTTCAGCATAAAGTCGCCAATTAAAACTTTGCAATTTCCCCCAGCTTGCCCTCCCTGCTCCCCCCCCTCCCCCCTGCCGGCTTTTAGAGGCTTTGGGCCTGGACAGTCTCGGTGTCCTTGAAGAGCAGTCCCAGAAAGGCATTTTTATGTCTCTCTTAGCATGACAGAACAGCAGCTAACAGGCTACAAGGCACCTCAGAATCACACACTAGGCAACACAGGATTCAAAAAGTATAGGAGTTAAAACCTAAGGCATTCAGCACCAGAAAGAGAAGTGCCATAACTGAGTTCATCATGTCCCCCTGTCTGCAAGGCACAGTTATTCCAGAACAAGACAGGGTTCAAATGTAAAGGACACAAACAATCCTGTGTGTCCTGTAAATACAGTATTTCATTGTAGGTACCATCATTCTTTAGATTCCTTATATAGCTGGTGGAGAAAGAGGCTTTTTCAAGCATGATATAGCCCAGCTAGGGTCTGCATAACTTTTGGGAAGAGGAGCTCTCCACAGGCTACAGTGCCTGACAGAAAATATCTACTTCCTCTGGCATAAGATCCTCCATTTACTGCAATGTGGCTTTCTGCTCCACTGAGATCCTCTCTATGGGCCACAGGAGGAATCACTGCTCTGGAGCTTGGAAAACTTCCTCCCCCTTTTCATTTTCTGACTTTGGTGTTTGCAGGGTCATTTCTTGCATTTTTTTACCTCACCGTTCACAGCATTGTGACCTTTCTTAAATACCTTGCTCAGAAGTGAAATGAGCATGACTGAGGGGCTCAGCTATGTTCTGTGTTGGGTCTCTTGGAACCAGCTGGAACTGCCTGGAATCAGCTGTGTCCAGCAAAAGTTAACCCTTTGCCTCTTCTCACAAAGGCCACTGCTGCAGACCACCTACTACCAAAGCCTGGACACCTACATCTAATATTTTCCACCTCCAGTCTCTGTGAAGCTGAATTGTCATTAAATTATAAATTCACCATACACTCCTTAGAAACTCACTTGTATCCACAAAAAACATTCTACACCTGAAGATAAAAGTAACATCATCACAAAACCTAACAAAGATGGACAGTTTACACACAACGAAAGTCTAGCTCTCAACCTTTCTCCACATTGCAACTACAAAATTATTGCATTATCTAGAAACATCCAGCCTTTTCCAGGAAGGTGGGGCCTCAGCACATGTGGTGGCACCTTGGGAAGGCAAATGTTAGCATCAAAACATGCCTCCTTCCTCCTCTTTTCCCCCAGCTTTTATTTCTAAGCACAAGGTCATATAGTACTGGGTATCTGCTGCATTCCCAGCTGTGTTCCCTCCCCACTCCTCACCCACCCCCGACCTGCTCTCTGCAGGGGAAAGTGAGAAGCAGAGAAGGATTTGTGCTGTTCAAGAACTGTTCAGAAATAACTAAAACATCAGTATGTCATCAACATTGTTTTAGTTACAAATGCAAAGCAAGGCATTATATCAGCTGTTAAGAAGAAAGTTAGCTTCGTAACTTCCTCTCAACCAGAACCCAGTACAGCATTAAGCCACTACTTGTCCTGCTTTCTACAGCTGAAAAGTGGTTTGCTTCAAAGGAATTACAGACGTCCTTTCACCAAATAAAACGTCTTATGAGAACAGTCTGCATAACTGATACTAATTAATCTGCATATAGAGAAATATATATTTGTTTGGTTCAGGGATAAGGTAGGTTTTATCTTAACTGAGTTTTCCAAGGTAAGTTTTTCAAATGCCATTGGGGAAAAAAAAGTTCTGCCAAAAAAAGTTCTAAAAACCCCCAAGCTGAACAGAGAATGGCTCAGTCATGTCAGCTACAAAAGCAAACATACAAAAACTGAGCTGTTTCATAGCTGACCAACAAATGGGAGAAACATGACTGAAATTTTCCATGTTAATTCTGCAAGCTTCAGTTAGGGAGAGAAGAATTTGTTATTTTAAAAGACACCACTGTGGCCAGTTGCTTAGATACTAAAAATGTGCTCATTGTGTTCCTTAAATGTGTTGCTTTACTGAGAGATAGATGGTCGCTCCATTTCTATAGGCAGAGGCATGTTGATGTGACTGGAAGAGTGAAAATCCAATGTTTATAATGCTCTTTTCAAAGAGTCACTGTAAAATTGCCTCCCTTCCCTGACTCTGCAAGATGAAAAGGCATCTGTTTGTAGGCAAGGAGCCAGTGTCTCTCATTAACTGAAGTGTTCTGGTTGGGATTAATGGCTGCATGAAGCTAGACTTCCCCTGAAGCACATCTCCACTTCTTGGGATTTATAGAATTAAAACAATTTGATGGCCAGGACAGCCCCTCTAAAAACTCATTCCACACACTATGAGACTCTGGGGGGGTTTACTCACCATTTTGAGAAATGTACTGCATTCCATGGACTATTTTGTGTTCCAGCCAATTTCCTGGCCCATCCGTGAGAAAAGAGTTAGTGGAAAGGAAAGAATTAAAGAAATATACACTTAAATAAACTTATGTTTATGCTTAAAATATTTCTTAATTCAGTATTGAAGGACTTGCATGCAAAATTCCTTGAGGTGTCTTTCCTGCATGACATGCAGGATTCATTCCCAGTTGAGAGAGTGGTAAACAATCAGGGCAGAAGTATGAAGTATTTTTGTCTTCTCATGTATGACTCTCTCCCCTTGACTAGGAACCTTGTCACACTTT
This sequence comes from Daphoenositta chrysoptera, assembly GCA_013397915.1. Classification (NCBI taxonomy): domain Eukaryota; kingdom Metazoa; phylum Chordata; class Aves; order Passeriformes; genus Daphoenositta; species Daphoenositta chrysoptera. Next base: position 706,750 of record VZRO01004066.1, on the reverse strand, counting down.
TGCCCTGTAGCCTGTATCCCTGGACTGTGGGAATGCTTTGTCCCTTTGTTCTTGCTTCCCTAAGTTGACTGAGTGCAGGCTGTGTTTCTCATGGGGTCTTTCTGCTTTTGCAAAGGGCAAGTGTTTGACATATGGCATAAATAGTAAATGGGCAGTCACCAACAGAGCACTGCAAAGGCAATGTTGTCAGAACATCAATTAAATAATGAGTCCCTGTAATTGTGTTCAGTGTCATAAATATGAAACGCAATTCCATGATGGGTAGGCAGGTAAGGGAATCAATGGCAAGCTAAGGTTACGGCTATAAGCAGTATTAAGTGCTCTAAGTTTGATCTTTCGAATTCAACAATGTATGTCTTCATGTATATCTGCAGTATGTCTTCAAAATATAGGTCCCTAATTGTAATTGCTATCACTGCAAATTTGTAATTTTCCAGTTTATGTAAATCCGGTATAGCTCCATTGTTTTTTTTTAATAAAGCAATGTCATCTGAAAAGATATGATTCCAGAAGGAGCATTATCCACTGGTATACTGATTATCTAAAAAATGAATTGATCTTTCAAGCAGACAATGATGCAGAAGGCTTCCATGAATGGGTTGTTTATGCAGTCATTTGAAAATGTCCTACCTGAATAATTTTCTTCCACAAAAGGCCATTTCATCAGAATCAAAACTTGACCAAAAATTTCTGATGAAATTTCCTTGGAAAGGATGGAGTACAGTTATTTGATAAGGTCAGCCCTTTTAAGAGCAAGCTTTCCATTTTCTGTGATGTACCATTGGTCTTGTTTGAATTTTTGGTTTTTTATAACAGTAAACATAAGCAGTTCATATGTGAATGCAGCATTGTGACGATGCCATGGCATTTGACTTCTTCCAAGTCCCTTCTTTTCACCAAAATTTACTTCTAAGGAAGAACTAACAGGGTTGGTTTCTTTTTTTTCCCTACCTGTTTGTAGATTTAACAACCTGGCATTTCTAATGTCCTTCTTAAACACATAGCCAAATTATTAGTGGGTGGTCATGAGCAGTTTGAGTCCTGTCATTTCTTATTATTAATCCCTGCTAAATTTTGTAATGTTTCTAGGTGAGGACCAAGGGAAAACCTGTTTTGTGAACTTTCAACTCAGACCAAAGTTTAAGATAATAATAATAATAATTATAATAATAATAATAATAATAGGATTTCATAATTTCTGTCCCATGCCTGAAACAGCCTTGCAGCAGAGTTGAAGGAAAAAGTCTCATCTTGCTCTCACTTGTAGCCAGCTTGAACTGAATTCCAGAGAAGTTACTAGGTAAGGTTCTCTTTTTGAAGCCAGGAAATCAGTTAGGAATCTATTCTATGAGTTAATTTTCTTCAGGACACTGGTCTGTTTGTTTCTTACTACATTGAAGAAAACTGCTGGGCAGAGATGGGTGACCAGCAACATAAAAATGTTTCAGCCAGATTTGCAAAGTGAAGTTGGACTGTCCATTCCTGAGGAGGAATGTCCAACCAAGTGAGTGCAGTAGCACCAAGAAATTTGGAGGATGTGTGGTAGTTTTTTGATCCTTATGATGTGATGGGAGTTAGAAACTGGTCTTTATTTCAGATGTTTTCCAGTTTGTGATGCTTGCTTTAGAAAACTCTCATTAATTTTAATATGTTTGTCAATCTTTAGGCAGGTATATGTGGGTGTATGTCTAATTATGTGAATTCTTTTAAATTATGAGCAAATGAGAAGCCTTCCTATTTCATTTAAAGAATCACAGTTCAAAATTTGTATCTGAGCTGGCTTCTCTTTTGGATGTTAAGAAGCATGTCCAAACCTGTCTTGAACAATTGTTTGATGATGTAAATCTAGATGATGGTCCTATCTTTTCCCTTTATGTATGAAGAAAGTCTTGATTAATTCACTCTCATTCTTCAGACTTCTAGGTAGCTCGTTTAGGGCATATGAATCTCCTTTTATTGCTTCCACAGTCAAAACAAAAATGTGTGAGTGCTAGTGAGAAATCTGTTTCATGGCACTTAGCCATACGTTAAATATTCTGGCAGAAACATATGACAATTACTAGCTCATGTACAAAACTCATGAAATGTCAACTATTTCAGTCCCACAGTAGTTTTTTCCTCAAACAACTCTCAATTTCTGTAATGACTGTAACAGAAAATCCTGATGTTAATCCCTTAATAGAAACACAACATATTGTCATAGATGAACAGAATGACTTTTCAAATCAGATTAAGCCTTCTGCTTCAATCTCATGACTTAGCTGTAAGGTCAAGGTTAATAACTTAGAAATTAGTACCATGAGGTATGTGAAGGTCTTTTGGACCCGTATGCAGCTAATAATTCAGCTGTGCCTCTCCTATCTGGTCATGGACTCATCAGACAAATTTTGTGTGCCATAACTTGTATAATTCCTGGACACAGCTCCTGCTATCTCCACCAATTTGTTTTTTCCCACCTGCCTGGCAGTTAGTATCTTGGAGGTATTTTTTTCAGGGCTGGGTGTGCACTGAACTCTCCCAGGCGCTAACATAAACCCATTCTCAGGGACTTCTTCCCTAGATTGGAAGACAGGCCTGCAGTTTCATAAATGAATATTGCATTAGTGTCTCTCTCGTAGACTCAATGCCTTACTAGACCAGGTGCAACACAAATAGATGGTAAAGCCACAGAACTTGCCTGAGAGGCTGTTACCTCATGTAGTCTAAAGTTCTTGCCATCAGCCTAAAGCTGACAGTTTTCTTTCCTATATTTTATGTGATTTTTTTGGTTCACTCCCAGGAAATGACACCATAGAGTCTCAGAATATCTTACATAAGATGCAGACCAATTGAAGCTGTGTGAGTCATCATCAGAATGATGGAGAAAAGCATTTCAACAGGGATGTATGATCTGATGAAACTGCCTGTGCTGTAGTTCTGCGGGCTTACCTATTCCTCGCACACAGGTTTTGGCAAATGTTGTAACAGGCCACCCTCCATATCTTCCCCACCCTCCCCAGCACCCCTGACCCCATCCACCCAAATGTGCATGTCTCAATGGTACCAAGTGTTGAGGAGGAGCCTGCAACACTGCCCAGCAGCTTTGAGGTTCTATCAGCTTTACCTGCTGATAGAACCCCAGAAGCTCAACCTCTTGAGAAACAGGACTGGTGCTGCACAGTCACTCTTGTCTCATTCCTACAGAATTCACAGTTCAGGCTGAGCTTCTGCGAAGAGGAAGCAGGAGAAATGCAGTGCCACTGGCAGCACAAACAATTTACATAATGCAGGGGACCGATGCAACACGCATGACTTCTCAAAACTGTCTGACTAAGACCAAGTTTCCTCTGTTTCATGCTTCTTAGCAACCAGACTGTGTAGTTTGGCTCTCTTAGGCTCTGTTTTGTGGGTGCTGGAGATACTTGTAATGTTTTCAATGTAAATAAAGGCCTCCCCCACTCCTGCTCTCCCCATGTGTGACTTTCTTTTTTGACTTCTCTGTGTGTGGGACAAAATGCAGTAGCACTCACACTGTGGAGTCAGCGCTGCATATTTATGCACATGTGTAAGCACAGTGTAGGAGGCTCAAGGGTGTGTACAATCCTACCTGGGGTTTGTGTATCTGGGGTTCTTGTACCTGCTACAAAAGGTATTTACTTGTCTTCCACTTGTTTGTTTGGTTTCAGGTAGCCTTTAGAAGGAAGATCATCTGTTTGCAGTAATGACAAGCACTGTCTCACTGTAGTTGGAGACAGGCTGTGCCAAGGCTGGCACAGCTGATTCTTGGGTTGAGAAGGCACAATTAAATTTTTGAAAAGGATGCGAAGATAACCCCTTTCTATTAAAGTCATAGAATTTTAAAGGTAAATTTCATGAAACAGAACCATTCAAAAAAAAGCACAGCTCCTCAAACACCCAACCAGAGTTGGTTTTTTGCTATTGTTCTGACTCTAACCACTGCTTTATATTAGAATGCGAGATGCGTTTGCATATAAATTCTGATTAATTAGCCCTGAGATCTTTCAGAGGTGCTGTAAGCAAATACAGAAGATACTTCCTGCCTCATTGCAGCAATACTTCTGTGTTGGGTTATACCTTCTTCAATTTAAGTTTACTTATGTTCTATTAAAGCACTGGAGATAGAAGTTTCTTATTCCTTTTTTCTGACAATCCAAATGATGAGGGTTTTATCTCAATAACCATACACAGTAAACACAGTATTCCTTATATTTTGGTTTTGTGCCTCTCCCTATTTCGTTAAACATGTGTTTTGGTCCTGTGTCTACAGAAAACCAAAGATGTGCATTAATCTGAGCAGAGAGCACCTCATGGTCTGAATTGTCATTATCTCTGCAGGACATTATCTGCTTGTCTTTTCAAACGACAAACAGAAAGGAGAAAAGTCTGAGTATGGGTTGTTTTGTTCTTCCCTCTTGCAAGATAGTTAAATTATTTTCACGACTGGATTCGTGGTGGTATGAGGTCCCACTGGCTGTACTAGAGATTCTGTTTCATCAGGTGCCTCTGATTTTGTAATGCCATTGCTACCTGACTGTTTTGAAAGAACAATCTCAGAACACACAATGCTGCTTTCTGTGCTGGCACTCAGTTCAGCCAGTTCCAGCTCTGGGTCACAACCCCGATTTTCAGAGCTCTGTGATGAAATGCACAGAGGATGGGGCTGGAGTCCTCTGTGATCTCCTAAGTGGACTTCTTGTGTAACACAGGAGAACAACTCACCTGAAAATTCTTGCATCAGTCCTGGAAATAGTGGAAGAAATGGGACATGTTTTAGAAGGACCTTCAGAACAAATCCTAGCTCTGTCAGAGTAAACATTCTCCTCCTCAGCCAGCACACTCTTTGACAGCTGGCTTCCAAGGGTGTTTCTCACAGTAAGTGAAGCTAGACACGCAAATGGCAGAGAGGATGGGTCAGAAGGGAAAGTGAGGACATTTCGTGAGAGCTAGACTGACTGTTAAAATCTTCTGCTGGGAGACATAAAAATAGCCTTCTCTGCAAATCCAGCTTTCCTCTTACACAAATGTTCTCCTTTTCCTTTTGAATAGAAAGAAAAAGCTAATAAATTAATAAAATCCCATTGGTCCTCTTTTGTGAAAGAGGAGAACAGTCATTTATTATGAAAGGGAAGCATCTTAGACAATTACTGTTGCAGACAAAATTTTGGGATTAACATTCAAGCTGCAAACTCTTCTATCTTATGACTAAAACAGCTTCTGCTTAGTGGTTCACTGAAATAGAAACACACCAAATTAATTTAATTCAGTGGGACTGTGGAAACCTCATGCTGATTACTTATGCTTTGGCTTTTATTTTGATGATGCCAAATCTTATTTCTGCAAAATTTCCAATTGTAGGTATCATCACAAAGAATATGTAGACACGTAGTCCCACTGCAAACTGTCCTTGAACTTGTCTTGTGCTTGTTGTTTTGCGTGAGAAGGGGTTCCTCCATGTAGCCTCTATTTTGACACAGATAACTTTTATGGGGCCATCTTCTTTCTCTACATTTTCCTTGATACGATCTCATTTACCAAAACAAAAACGGGAGCTCTTTCCTCTTTCAGCCTCGTGACATTTTGTTTGAATTAATGTTGCCATTTCACTGATCGTGTATAATATTGAACCACATAAAAAATTGTCAAACTTTTCTATTCAGAATAATCAAGTATCTGCCATTACAGGTCCTTCCTTGACCAGCTGTTACAGTTCAAGTCCTTCCCTTTTAAGCAGAGCTCTTCACAGATGAGTATTGATTTGCTACACTGAACTAAAATAGATTAAACCACATTAAATTGTTTAGAGACCCTGTCTGCTGGGATGATTTGTATATAGTGTCCCTCTGATGGCATTCACACTGCAGTTCTTAATTTCTGCTCTGGAGGCCTACCTGAAAGTCACAGTTTATTATAAAGTTTATTCAGGGGTTAGTTCCTCTCTCATACTGTTTTGTGCAGTTGTTTGGAGACACAGGGCTTTTATCTTATTATTTCAGCAGTGCCCTGTGTGATGGTGCAGATCCTTGGCCAGTTGCAACACAAACGTGATGGCTGCTGCCAGTTAATACCATGCTCACCCTGGACAGGGGTACTTGGCAAAAGCAAGGCCTGTCTCCTTTTGTCCCTGAAGCCTCTGCTGAGGAATCATAGGCTCTCTCTACCATGCTGAGAGAAAGAGGGCTGCATATCACAGAATCACGTAATCATTCAGGTTGGAAAAGACCCCCAAGATCCTCAAGTCCAACCTTTGACTGAACACCTTCATGTGAGCAAGTTCCATGTCCAGTCATTCCTTGAACACTTCCAGGGATGATGAATCCACCTCCTCCCTGGGAATAGGGAGTGCTTTGTTGCTGCCCATCCATATTTGTTAGATTGTCTCTGGAACATTACTATGGGACATTCCAGGGCATGGACACCCAATTTTCACCAGCATTACTCCTGATATGTGGCTGTGGGCAGAAACAACAAAACTGTTCTCCAGCATTACATCTCAAAAAAACCTGAACACTGTGGGAGAAGAAAACAAGGCCCACATATAGCCCAGCACTATGCATAGAGTCCTCACCTGGAGCTGCTTCTTTAACCTCTGTTTGACAACTGAAAAAATGTGGGCTAAAACCTTTCACAGCAAGCAGTCTGATGAAATGTATGTGACTGCATTCATCTTTGTTGGTCGGTGTTGTACTAGCTTTATTTGGGTTTGGAACCACCTGAAGTCAACAAAGAATCACAAAAGCTCTGAACCAGAGACTCAAGATAGTCAGTGTTACTTGCATTTAGAAAAGTTCAGATGTGTTAGGTGCTAAGGATCTATATCATATAAGGCCACAAGAAGCTAAACTCCCTGTAGGAGTAGCCAGTGAAAGATGACCAAGTCTCTCAAAATGCCCAGTGTTTAGTAAGCTGACTGGAGACTGAAGAACTAACAGAGTTTTCTTCTTTTAGAGACTGACTTGACACTTGTGCTGGTAGTTAACTTACAGGAATGAGGCTTCTTACACTGAATTCTTTTCAAGAGGGAACCAAGTTAAAATAGCTCGTTGCTGTTTAATAACTGGAAAAAAGTAATAAGTTTGATAGGTTTTTTGAAAAGTAATTTGTAATTTTAATGTATAATCCTTCTTGTTGATGTATTGAGAGCACAGGAATGGCCAAACTCCACAAGATAAATGCAAGAAGCCTAGCATGCTGACTTTAGCAGGAGCTACTGCTGATTCTTCAGGAAACAGGGTGAGAAAAGGGGCTTTTTAGTGTTCCTAAAGGGCCTGAATCCCTTTAGATGTTTTGTTAAGATCCCAGTCTTTCAGACTGTTTGTTTAGAATACTAAGTTTGGTTTATTCTGAAAGTTTTTTCCTGGTCATAGAGAAGTCAAAATTCCTTTGAAAAACTGCAATAAACTTTTTGTGACAGATCTATCACCACACAGAAAAGCTGCACTGAAATATGAAGAGAGCCTACTTGGCCTTGTCTGAGGCTTACATATAGATATAAAAATTTATCTATTTTTTATATGAAAAGAGAGCACAAGGGTAGTAAAGATAAAAACCAAAACTCTTGGGGTTTAGGTGTTACACTATGTCCTTTTTTTGTGCTGCTTTATTCTTCATCACTGCCAGAGTGCTTTTTTTTATTGTTATGTTTATTATTTATGTATCCATGGCAACCATGAGTCTTTGTCAAGGAGCCATCCCTGTGTGTCTCCTTTTGAGAGGTTATAATCTTAAAAACCATGCTATTTCTGCCTGTATGTTTCTTACATTGAACATGTCTTAATTTGTAAGTGTTCTGAGGTAATGAAGAAGCATTTTTGCTTTTTTTATATTATTGGTGTTTAAAAAAACAACAGAGAATTTGGGAACAAAGAGATATAGGAATTTTTTTTTTGTGGATTGAATGCGTCTGGAAATCCCATCAAGACCACAGCAGTTCAAATTGGTTATTTATGTTCATGTAAATAACCCTAATGTGTTAAAAATCTGCAATATTTCAGATAGGCTAATACATTTCTCCCTTTCTAATATTCACATCACAATTGTGGGCTGGCAACTGAGGGTATAACCAAACAACCTTACAGATCATCTTTTTCCTACAGCATTAAAACAGTTGCCAGCCTACACATCCCCTAAGACAATGTCCATGCTACAGAGGGCAAAACTCATTTCAGTGGAAAAAAAGTGAACTGAGTTATTTTATTTTTATTTCATTTCTACCTTTGTGAAGTTTTGCGGATTTTAGTAAACAAAAGCAGTTTACACAAATATGCTTATCCACCATTGAAATATTTGTGATTCTACAAATTGCATTAAGAGGAAGGCAAAAACATTGGTAGGAAGTTCTTTCCTCTTTTGACGTCATCCCCACAGCACAACATGCACTGTCAGAGGTCTGCATAGTATGACATTGGGGTATATCCTTTAACAGCTCTTTTAACAGCCACAGACCTTTCTTGTGAGTTCTAATATATATGGAACAGGTTGCACTTCCTTTTTACCTGGCCCACTTTAACAGGAATGTTTGATAAGTGGCTTCTTGAGATTTTGAACTAAAGGACAACTTCCCATACAAATGGAAAAGAACCAGCCAAAATCTTAGCATTATATCCCAATGCATCTGCTTTTCTTCTCCTCTGTTTCATCATAAATTGCTTTTCCTCTAATCAGATGGGTCTCAATATACTGTTACTTAATAGAAAACTTTCTAGCATTATCACAGCAGATAGTTATTTTCTACATTGACAGTATAAACAACTGAATCTTAAAGTGGACCCCCAAAATGTTGTTTACTTGTAGAATTTCTGGGGGACAATAAATGTACATATGAAATAACATGTGAAATGGGATACATTTCCTTCGTAAGTACACCAGGAAAAATTCTTGCTCCAGACAGTAAATTGCTGGGGTGAGTACATGTCTAACACTCTCTTAGATTGTCTGTTCAACACTTGGAAGTATCAGGACATAAAGCTGTGATACGCCCTGCAAATTCAGTGGAGTATATTTCCTGCCTGCTGTGAGGTGTAGGTATAAAGTAAGGCCTATAGCAGACCCCATGAGGTACTGGTGGGCATTAGGTGTTTGTCAGGATGTGGTGGAAGACTCCATTCTGTGGGAAGTCAAGGACTGTTGAAGCAGGACTTGTGGAGATACTTTCAGAAAGCCTAGAGGACAAGGAGAAGGCAGGATCATGCAGCCAGCTCATGGCAGTTGTAGCGGATTTGATTCAATAACCAGGCAGAAACACCAATTAGTGTTGTGGTTAACTCACTTACTTGTTTTTGTGAGATATGAATTAGGAGAAACATACAAAGCAGGCTCAGAAACTTTAAACAGTATAAAGATAGCTTATTATTACTAGAATTAAAAGAAAAGAAAGAAACACTAAGAAAATAAGAAATAAACACTCCCCTCTTTTTCCAGCACTTCCTCCTGCACCCAGCTTGCACAAAGGATGACAAAGATGGAATTTTTGTTCAGTATTAGAGTACTTAACAAGTCTTTCTAAACTCAGGGAAAAAGGAGGTCTTCTCTTTGCTCTACTATGGTTTCCAAACTGCTACTTGCAAAAGTCCTGCCCGCAATGAAAACATATGAATCTCTCCCATGCAAATCTTACAGTCTTTTCATACTGCAGTGATTGGCCAAACATGGGGTGTTCTCGTTTTAAGGATAAGCAAATTCTAGCCTGAAATTCACAACTCTCCTCTTCACAAAAATCTCTTTAAAAAAAAGTCTTTTGTCCTGGGGTGACTGTTTTAAACTAAACATACAGCTCCAGTGACCTGGCGTGGGTCACTTTTCTTTTTCCACAGGCTGCTTACAGAATTCTCAAATCCCCCCATCTCCTTTAAATGGATTAAAGAGAAAAAAACAGTTTAGGATATTACAGTTTCACCACAGTCTGTAAAGAGTCGGTTTAAGCTCCATGCGGCTCACGGCTCCGCCCTCTTCTTTCCACTGCCATCTTTCGCTCCGTCCGGCACAAAGCACCCCCTCCTTCTCCCTCCAACCTCAATACCATGTTAAACAGCTTACTTTCGTCGGGTTGCATGTTGGAGAAAAAACCCTTTTCCTCTGATGCTGCCAGCTATTTGATGTTTTCCTCAGTCTCAGAAAGCTGGAACTCGGCTCCCGCCAGGTGTGTGCGGGGCCCTGTGGAGTGGGGGAAGGGAAAGCCTCTCCCGGGTCTCAGAAACCGCTCCAGTGGTCTCGGCGGAGCAGCCCACAGGTGTCCTTCAGCTGCCCGGAGGGTCCAGAGGGAGGTCTCCCAAGGCATTCCAGGGACCGTGCCCTGGAGTCGGGGTGGGGAGGCGAGGCTCAGCCTGGCTCCCGAAGGCCGGCCCAGAGCCATTTCCCCCCCACTCCTCCTGCAGCAAGATGGAATGCAAGAGAGTGTTCCTGCACCTCCAGCAGGTTTAAATATGCAAAATCAAAAAGCGTCATTGGATCGAGAAACTGTCAATCAACTTCAGCTCCAACCCATGACACAGTTCAAGATACCAGGTAGTCTAAACAGAGTTTCCTGCTGCCCGGCATGCCTAGAGTGCAGGAATGGAGCCTGGTTGGTGGCTGTGCTCTGAGGTGCCTGCTTTTGCATGCAGTCTCAAGCACTCTTTACTCTTCCACCCATGCCCTGGACAGGGTCAAGCTGTCTTGCCTTCCAGATCCAAAGCCCAAATGACAGTTCTTGGCTAGTTTTCACAGAATCACAAAGCCACAGAATAAGCTGAGTTGGAAAGGACCCACAAGGATCAGCGAGTCCAAATCTTATCCCTTCTATACAGGACATCCCCAAAAATCACATCATGTGCCCAAGAGCATTGTCCAAATGCTTCCTGAACTCTGTCAGTTTTGGTGCTGTGACCACTTCCCTTTCTGAGTCTGTTCTAGTGCTCAACCACCCTCTGGGTGAAGAACCTTTTCCTAGTATCTATCCTAAGGATATGGCAGTCTCTTTCCGCTCTACTGTGATCCTTGGCGCCCAAGTATTGCTGTTTGGATAGCAGTGCACTCCCTCTGAGTTAATTGCAGGAGGAAACAACCACTGCCAAGTGTTTTAATGTTGCTTCATATGCATGTGTGGGGGGATCCAGTTAACCACAGGGCTTCTCTTCTGCTGCTGGAGAACCATGATGGAGGTAGAAAACATCTTGCAGCCAATCTGGGAACATCTCTGTCATGTTGGAAAGGAACTTATGTGGATCTACCTTAAGGGACTCCATAGAGTGTTTTCCCAGGACGAGTAGCTCTGGACCTTGTGTTCTGACCTGCTCTGAAATGACCATAATTTGCCCTGGCCAGGTACTTGAGCTGCTGAAGGGTGGGAGTTGAAAGAGAAAGGACCTCTCTGTGTTCATGCTTTGCATCCTATTCTCCTCGTTGACAGCCACAAATTACTTCTGTAGGATGCAAGATTAGCCTGAATGGACCACTGGACCAAACACAGATTTTCTCTCTGCATGTGAACAGATCTGAGAGTGCTCAACAAGCAGGCACAGTTCAGAGAAAACTGCCAGCTCTCCTGATAAATGGGTCTCCAAACCATCTGTGCTGCAGCAGAGAGAACACTGTGCTTAGATATCTCCAGATAATCCATCGTGACAGAGATGAGAGTGTCCTCAGACACACCAACATTTAATGATTCACTTTGGAAGGAGAAGGGTTTGTGAAGTTTATTCAGATAGGATGCTGATGTACCTTTTACTCCCAGGCACACTCCCACTATTGTCAGTGACAATTTTGGGAGGAATTGGCTACCACTGAATGTTTAAAACTTACACAGGAATTTTCAAAAGCCCACTGTTTGTGATCAAAGGGCCACGGTGCATTTCAGTACTTCCCCAGGAGAGGGTGACTTCTGATATTTTATCTGCTGTCTACTCTCCTCTTGAAAGTTTAGCTTTGAAAGCCAGTCTGGGAGCAGAACTTCTTAAAAAATTACTCCTCCCACTCTTCTCTAATTTGTGATGATGAGTGCCTTGGCTTTAAATATTACAGTCATAAAGATTTTACTGACTTCTATTTCATGCTTAATGTCTACCCATTACTAGCTAATGACAAACTAAAGAGTGCCTCATGTAGTGGAATTTCTGCTTGGAGGTGAAGTTTAAAGATGCCTTTTGAATTAATAGTTTAACGATTCTGTTTGCATGTGAATGCAATCAACTTTGGCACATCTGGTTTGCTCATCCCAGCAGACTGAAAATGTGGCAGGAGCAAGTTTAAACAAATTGCTTTGCCTAAGGTGCAAGGAAAACCCAGCAAGAAATTAAAGCAATGAAGCTGTGATGAAGATGTTGTCATACCCAGGCTTCTTCCTTGTTACATCTGTAAGCACTCTCTGGGTTACAGAGCTCAGGAGAGAGTGTCAGGCGATGTGTGTTCCCTCATCTCTCTTTGGAACTAGATTTCAATCAAAGCAGTGTGCTTTACCACCTACTCCCAGCACATCTGTCTTGACTGCTTTTTCTTTTTTTTTTTTTTTTTTTACCTTTTGTTTGTTTGTTTTTGTGAGAGGGAGATACAAAGGTTATAATAATTGGTCTCTACTGCTGAAACACAGTGACTACTGGTAACACTTGACTTCTCTGTATCTCATTTCTTACCCCTTTGGCAATGCCTGCAGCTCCTCTCCCTCCCTGTCTGCCTGTCCCTCAGCTCTCCTTCAGTCTTCTTTCCACACATCACCTCAGCATCTCACTGTAGCTCATTTCGTGTCTTCTCTTTATTAAAAAATGAGGCTGAAAAAGGAGCAGAGGGAAAGTGGAGAATACCATAGGGCAGGGCTGGATTTAAAATTATTTGTTGGTCTCTTCAAAATAGCAAACAGGTAATTTTCTGAATATTTGTTAACATAAGGCAAGATATTCCTTTTCCATCTCAGTATTTTTTTGGTTAGGCTTAAGTGAATTTTTTTGCTAATGTTTCTGTAATTTCACAATTGTAAATTCACAATTTAATTGCATTTAAATCACAATTGTAAATGTATAGTTTTGATGTCCAGTTCTGCTGTAAATGTTTCTGATAAGGCATCTCCTGAAGCATTTCTTTGCTATACTCTATAGTATTTTGGTTCTGTTCGGAGGATCACAATGCCCCTTGTGTTTTACGAGATACTGTTACAATTCATTACAACAGTGAACCCATCCTTTTTCTAGTTCTTATAGGGGCAACACGATGTTTGTATCAGCTGCCAGGGCAAACCTAGTGGACCATGTCATCATCTCCTTATTTTACGTATAGTTTTGACTGCTCGATTTTCAGTCCTAATTCAATACTGCACACCACTGAACCAGATTTTTTCTCACTCACTGTAAAGAATAGATACACTTGACTTTTACCTCATACTTTGTGGGAGATGAAGTGTAATGCCATCAGATCTCACCCTCTAGCTGTCCTTCTTGAATTTTAGCCTCTTCAGTGTTGCATCTTTCGGCACATCTGACAGATGCACTGATAATACTGACTTCTAATCAGAATGTTGGCAGCAGTCAACATAATCTGTTCATATATGATATGTGTTTTTTTCACGTGCAGGTACTGGCCAAAGAATGCTCATAAGGGTTGTGAGATAGGCAGTATTGATAGTAATTTTCTTGCCTTCCTGGCTGGTGATGGACTTGAGAAGCTGTTGTTTACAAAGCGTTGTTCTGATACAACTGTGATATGTTCTATTCATTTTTTTTTCAGTCAAACATGCCACAACATACAAGGGAAGTTCTTTCTCTTCTATATGCATTCACAGTCACTCAGAGTTTGCAGTATCTATAGAGGCATCTTGTATCTCAAAATGTATAGCAAAAATCTTTCCTTAATTTATACTACTGCATAATACCCACCTCTTGCCCTCTGGTGCCATGAATTTTTCATTCCTTCTCATTATGTTTAATTCTCTGTCCTTTGGCACTGGCTCTGACTGGTCTAGAAATCTAGATTTCAAAAATTTTATGAAACTTTTCTCTAAATGTGAACTCTTCCATTTTCTGGTGCTCTGTTGTAGGCAGGCACCCTTTGTTACATTTTATGGTCTTGATTGTTTCCTGGATTCTCACTCACTCAACACTTACCTCGAGATATTTTTGAATTCTCTCTGAAAAATACTTTCTTTTCACACTAATATGTGTGTGAGGAAAGCAAATAGTTTATGCAACCTGCCTGAATCTGTTTTCTGCTTGCTTCCATGAAATATCAGTTGAGGTCTATGGGGATTCATTGGCTTTTTCTGTGCTAATATGTACCAGAAAACAACCAGAACCTGGTATGGAGATTAAACCATTACTTTCCTCAGGCCCTGCCAAGCTTGATTCCTGAGTTTTCTACAGTATTTCTGATTTCATGTTCCAAAAGCAAGAGAATTTTGGTAGCAATCTTTATTTTGTCTGTTGAATGCCTAGTGTAACTCCAAACCCATGCTTCAACCAGCACATCATCAGAGAAACAAGACCCAGTATTTTTTAGTGACTTTCAGTGAGACACACACAGATCCAACCATCCATGGCTCAGGTTTTTAGGGTGTGCAAGTCTATAGTGAGAAAACTGCAGAAGAACTATGGAAGTCTAACACACATGTATTATAGAAGCAGCAGAAAGCAGAGTTAAAATTTCTGTTTTGTGTTTTTTTCACTTTTGGAATGTGACTTATTTTTTTAAAATTTATAATGGTCAATATGATTCCCAGTGCAATAATAACCTTTTTGAGAGTAAAAGCCTCCATGGCAAGCAATAACTTTCTCCTAAAAATTATGATCAAAATAAATCTGCTAATGATGTTTTTTTAGAAAAACGGCCAAAGGCTCTCATATTCACAAGAAGCTACATAAAGCAATTATTTCGTCTTTTACAAAGCAAAATCCAAGTAGTTTGCTTGTATGCTAAGGGCAATTTCTAGAGAACAAAGCAATAATGAATGAAATGAGGGTACCAGCTCATCACAGCCAAACTTACTACAGTGTTTTCATGAAACACCTTCAGAACAATGGGCTATTCCTCACATGGCACAGAGCACTTACAGAGGGCTCTTACTCATGCACCACCTCCTGTTTTGCCAGGTTTTAAACGCACACTGCAAAACTGGGCCTGCTCTAAAGCCTAATTAAGATTCAGGACTGAGCTAATGGCATCACATTAGTGATGGGTAATGGCAAAATCCACCTCATGCCTAGTACAGATCTTATAGACTCTATGTTAAAGGCAAGGATTTTATCCTTGGCACATAATCGGCATGCAAAGAAGACACTGCTGCTACAGAAGCTTGTGAGCCAAACAGAAGTTACAAAGCGCAGGGTGGAAAATGTGGAAGAAGAAGAGCACAGAGCACTTGTCAGCATGAGGGTAAGAAAATCTTCTGGAGGGGCCCTTCCATGACTGGGCTGAGGAGACCATTGTGCATCAAGGAGTTTGTGATCCACAGTATGGCTAACCTGAGTATCCAGGGGCCACTCAATGCCGCACAGCCATGGGGTTCTCAGCAACTGAAGTGATGTAAGATTTACTTGCTATCTATATTTCCCCCTTTTTTCTAAAGCAATTCTTTTATTAAGCCTTTTTCTGTCAGACCTTTCTTACTGAGACCAGAAAAAGACCTGTACCATCCCACTGTCTTTTATCTCACCTCTTTTCAGCTTACCTTCACCCTCTCACTCATGCAGAACAGGCCAAAACCTGGGCTACAGGGGAGAAGATTCCTTGGTTTTGCCTCACTGTGCATAAATATTCAGATGGAATTGAGGATGTAATAAAGATTTGTCTCTTGATAGGGGTGATAGGAATAGAGAATGGTGAATCTGTCAAGTGAGGGAGCTCTGTGAACATGGAGCATGAGGCCGTGCACAGGCAGGTGGAAGAGCCATTGCAGAAGAGCAGCTCTCCAAAAGTTGCATTATGTAGACTGGGGATTGGGTGTTACAGAGACAGTGCTAGATATGGAGCTCAGATGTTACCCCAGGCAGTTCTGTGCTATTATTTTTGCTAGCCTTTGTGAGAGGGACTAGGGGAGACATCCTGGAAGTGAATCTTTAAACATTTTTCCAAAGACAGAAAAAGAAATAAACCAAGATAAAGTGTTTGCAATGTGGCTTTTATTCAACATTATCCCTTGCTCTGTTCTATTTATCTGCTGAAAGACTTTTATTATGGAATGCCATTTCTGGCAATCCTATAAAGAGTATTAAAGAGAGAGGGTGGAAGGCAAGAAAAAGAGGACTGTTTAGTTGTCTGGAAGTGCTATTGTCAGTCATCTGTTTTCTTTCAGACATACACACATAATTGTAGAGAGACAGCAAAAATAACTGGGGCTTTGCCTGTGGTGATGACTTTATTTTGCAGCCTCACTGCTGCAGGTGAAGAGCCATTCCATGTGACCAGCCACCCTGCAGAGCAACACATCAATTGAATTGCCTTCTCCTGAAACATTTCTCTTGACTTGCTTTCAGATCACATCCTTAAAGCGGGGACAGAAAAGGTAAAATTACAGGCCTAATGGTAATGACCTTATGAATCAGAGACAAACGGAGAGAATGTGTCATAAGCAGTGTTACAGCACTGGAAACCTAAGGACCCCTCACATAAACATGATGAGGAATGGGAAACATCATCTGCTTTCTTCTTGCTGATGGCTTGGAGGTGAGGAGAAGACCTGTGTGGGAAGGGAAAAATGGAAGTGGGGGTTCCTTGCAGAACCATTTCCCACTCATACACGAGCGAAGATTATATTTTGCCAGCTGGTGGTGACTTTAAAATTATGTGTAAGACCACAGCCTCAGCTCACTCTCTCTGTCTGCTGAGCCCTCTGAGCACTGTTGAGCTGGAGTTAGAGCTTGGAAGTGTCTTACTAGATCTGCGCTCTAAAAGATGAGGGGGAAGCTCTTTCACATCCTCCTTTAGGTTGTCTGCTTCTCTCACAGGGCTAAGTCACCCCTGGGTGAACAGTACTCAGGTGGCCCAGTGGCCTATTCATGCATTTGCCAGCCCAAAACTCATTGTTTTCACGTTAGCTTCTCCTCTCAGCTGTTCTTCTCAGTTATCATTCCAATTCATGCTTTTACTGCAGCATCTGTAAGAATGCTTTTAGTGCATTAAACCTAAGCAGCTCCAGCTCTGGCTCAGGCATCCTGCCTCTAGCTTTTGTTGATCCTCACAAAGAACTTAATAGAGCAGACTGAACAGAACTTCTGTTGCTATTGAAAATATAAGAGGCGTGTCTTTGCACAGTGGAGACCAAACAGAGCTTTTGAGAGCAAAGTAAATTTCTTTACCAAACCTCTTTGCAATCCTTAACAGTATTTGCTTTATAAAGGTGGTAGGAGTGGGTTTCTTCCTGAGTTAGGAAGGAAATTGGGTGTGCATGTGCATATGCACCAGCCTTTCTAATGGTGGTCCATACAATTGGTCAAGGATGGAAAATGCCTGGTCGAAAACCGAGGTTAAAATAATGAAAAATATGGTTGCTATGTGCAACTTTATGCTGCATTTGAATTAAAGCTACTTTCTTCTGATTGTAAATGAGAAACAAAAGCATCTGTCGCTCTCTTAGAGGTTGCTAGCCTGCCTAGCACAGGGGCATTATGGCAGAGGAAAGGAGCTGCCATATCTGGGGTTCTGGAAGTGATCACAGAGAGGTTTGGTCTCTGGTAGCTCCAGGGAGGTAGCAGGGCCTAGACCAGTAAAAGTCAGAGTGCTGCATAGCATGGACAAAAAGACAAGGTCCTCAAGAAACAACTTTCTTCTGCAAGTGGGTATACCCATAAATAAGATTTCTCTGTGACTTTCCTAGGAGTCAGACAACTCAAGACTGCCTTCTCCATTGCATGCTAAGAATGCTGGAAGAAATTATTTTTGTAGTCAGACAACAATAGTCATATAGGAGGTTTTTCTCAGCCTGCCACTCATTTCAGTCAAGTCACTTCTTCTCACAGGGCCCCAGTTTCTTGCTCTATAAACTCAATAAACAGTAAGGTTCCTCTGTGAGATTCTTTCAGCTTTACTTGTATATAGCTTATAAAACAGTGATCCCTAATTGTCCTTCCTTAAGGAATGGATTAGTGGGCTATTTCATTCACGTCAAATCTGTTAAGACAGAGGATTTATTTATTACAGGTAATCATAGGATGTCTGTTGGGAGCGAGCCTCCGGTAGAACCAGAAAGAGCTCTAGGACCTGTGACTCATTCTCAAAGCCACTTTTTTTTGTGTTAGCCTGTGAGAGGGGAGACTCTGGCTGTGAATCCATTCAGTCTTTCCATTTCCAGTTTACTCAGGAAAGGCTTCAGTTAGATGTCTGTCTTGATGCTGGATACGGCTTTCAAAACCTGCAGACTTAAATTATTCTGAAAGTGAAACATGTTTTAAATGTGGTGGGATTTTTAACAGGTCTTGCTTTTTTTTTTTCCTTAAGCATACATTTTCTGTAGCAACTTTTTATTTTTATTATCAACCTTGAGTGTATTTTTAGCTGTCTATATATGCATGCAAGATCACGAATATCTTAAATGTCACATATAAATGGAGGAGTCATTTATCCCATCATACTGATAGCACAGCTGGTGGCAATCACTCCAACTTCAAACTAACTAAGGTTGTCATATTTAAAATTCTACCAAGGATGAGTTTAATAAAGAAAGACTCTGGCAACAGCCAAAGCTTTGCAGAGACTACAGATCATTGAATGTCCTGTGAT
>VZRO01004066.1:641276-688073 GCA_013397915.1 Daphoenositta chrysoptera | reverse complement strand
TTTTTTACTGGGATGAGTCTTCCTGTCTATTAATTCTGATTTTTATATCAATTTCCTGTCTGTGATATTTTCTCATAGCCTATTCCCAAATTTTTCAATAATCCTGATAATTCTTTGCAAAAGATATCTTGCTAACTGCACTAAATTAAAGTCAAATAATCTGTGGCAAACAAGAGGAACATAGTTAGAAGAAGTTTAATAACAGTATTCAATATTCACATTCATGTGTGGTTTTATCTCTCCTTGTGAAATTCAATTTTTAATATCTCCTGAGGTGTTCTTCAGCATGATACAGCACAATATAATAGGACTTACTAGATGTAATTAAAATCTCACAATTCTGAAGTCAAACCTCTTGCAGGAAGATTGCCTCCCACTTCTAGACACTTATTAAACATCCACAACAGCAGCCTGTTGGCTTGTACAAATTGCTGTGAGAGAGCTCTAATCCTAAACCTGCTTCTGCCTCAGACCAAGGCTCGTTAGCCTGTCAGTGACTTAGCTGGCTTTGCTAACATGCCACTCTCCCAGTTCACAGGTGGATATGACATTCACATTGGTGGATATGACAAGTACCACCATGGCCCCCCTGCCTACCCAGCACCCCTTCGGCAGTCTTGTGCCCCCTTTCCTGCCCTTGAGTCCCTGACTCACTGCTGGTCCAGCTTGGGGCTCACTGCAGACACACAGCACTCACGCACTCATCCCACAAACATGCCACACTCCAGGTCCCCCAAACCCCAGGATGGACTGTCCATTCACCTGGTACCTGAGCTCTGAACTGAGTCTGCCCTGCTCATCAGCTGCTATCAGCTTGAAGATAGCCAGTGAACACACACACACACACACACACACTCCATGCACAGCAGGTTTTGGGGAAGGTACACTCACCCCTTCCAGCAGCTGGCACCAGCCCAGGGGCTGTGTGTGACCTGTGCTCCAGCTCCAGCTGACAGTGCTGAGGCACGCACTCACACTGGCCACTCCAGAAGCTGATTTCAGGGTACAAACTGTTCCTGCCCCACTGGCTCCAAGTTGAAGCCCCCCCTCACTCCAGTGGCTGGCACTGAGACCCCCGCACTCTCTGTGCAGCCAGCCCCTCCGGCCAGAGGCACCCACAGCCCGGCCTGGCTCCAGCAGCTGCTCCCCGCTCCTCTCGCTGCTCCCCCGCAGCTGGCGCTGAGTCCGCAGCACCCCCGTGCCCGGGATGGGCGGTGAGGCCATGCAGAGGGGGCTGGGAACAGGCAGGACACACTGCCGTGATCGGGCGCAGGGCTTCTCCGGGCAAGCCATGAGCAGCCACAGCTCACGGGCAACAGGCGCCTTCTGTACCCTTGGCTGCCCACCCCAGCTCTTTGTTCCTCCCTGCTCCCTCTTCCCTGCACATCTCCTTGGCTGGCATAGTCCCACTGACCCACCCCAACATCCTGAACTTTACATCCTTATCCTTTGCGAATTTGCAGGTTTGCCTACAGATTCTAATAGTTCATCAGCTGGTGTCACTGACCAGGTTTGTTTCTGGCTATTGTTTTCAGCAAAGATAATTGCCCAGATTCGAGTCTGATTGTCTTCTTTCCTTTATTTATTGCCACAGCTAAGAAAATAAACATTCTCACACTCCACATATCCATACATAACCATCTAATTTAGAAGCTTTTCTGTCTACCCCCGTGTTCTGCCCCTTTCCCCTGGATGTCCCTTATGTGTCGGTACAACTCTATTGATACTCTCGCTTTCCCCAGCTGGTTGTCTAAGAATAGTTTGGGTTGGAAGGGACCTTAAAAGATCACTCAGCTCTTAGCCCTTTGCTGTGGACAAGGACACCTCCCACTACAGCAAGTTGCTCAAAGTTCCATCCAACCTGGCCTTGAACAATTCCAGGAATGAGGCACTCTCTAGGCAACCTATTTCAGTGCCTCACCACCCTTACAGTGCTTTGTTGGTATAAAATTCTCATCTCCACTTCTCTCCTTATCCATTAGTGCAACTGAGCAGGCTTCTTTTGGGCCTTTGTCTTTGTCCACAGCAGTTGATCAGGACTCCTGTCCTGTGAGAGAACTGTTTGCTCTCTTTCCTGTCATCCCAAATTTGCAAAGCCCCTTGTTGGAAAATCTTCAAGGAATAAATATTCTCACACCTCCTATGTTCTTTCAGTCTTGTGTAGCAGTTGTCTCCAACAGACTTGTCAAATAAATGGAAAAATCCAGGAGTAGGTATTCCAGCTATGCATCTGACCTGCCAAGTCAGGTTATCAGGTAGATTAGGTTGCTACTTAGCTTGCGCAGCTCCCAGATTTGCAGTCTTCCCAACTATCTGACAACTATCTGGGTTTTTTTCCACAAATTAAATTATTAATCAAATTCAATCCCACTGCAAATATTGCTTATCTGTGTTTTCATTCCAGTTCAGGATAGACTAAATTGATATTTGAAAACTTGGTGTTTTTTTCCAGAGAATTGAAAAATCAATTTTCTAGCCTTTTCCTTGTCCTGATCTCCTTCATAGAAACTTGGAAAAGTGCTAACTGCAGTATGCATAGTCACATACTAAGGAATTAATTCTATTGTATTGTAGGCATTTTTATCACAGACAAAATCTCTCAGCCACCAGAAATCTCTAGAGTTTTCTGTGTAATCTCACTGAAAATATGCAACTGAAAAATATTCAGGAAAATATCAGTCATGGAGAGAAAACTAGCTGTGTATTGTCACACCTGGCAGATTGATGGCTGAGGGAGGAATTAGGATTCTAACTAAGCACCTTAATAAATTGAGCTGAATTAGATGAAAAATTCTTAATTGTTAGGCATCATGACATTTCTAATGCAGTGAAATATTAAGCACAGAAAAATAACTATCCATTCTGTATTCTTTAGTTACCTGTCATGGTAATGATCAGAAACTCATTGTGAATAGTGGAAATGATCTTTTTAGCAGAAGAAATTGCCGGGGGCCCTCTAGTACACATATTAATCTTTCTCTTCACAAAAAAGCTCTGTATGAATTCAGCATACTATAATACCATAGCAGCTCTGGGGCAAAGACCACTTCTTTGCTGTAGGCGCCCCACAACTTGCATAGAATTTGGTTAAAGAATGGCCACTAAATTCATAATTTTCCTTTCTCCTCAACATCCTTCTCTTAATATGTAACTGCAATATTCATACAGTTTATATTGGGGGACACCATGGGACAGCTTCTGTCAGGAACAGCATTTCTGATTTGTGTATGGTTGATCATTTCCAAAGGAACTCTGATGGGCTCAAAGGGCGCCCCTTGCCTTTGACTATCAGATTCTGTAAAACTAGACAGACAGGGATACCCAGCTGGAGTTGAGAGTTGAAGATTGCACCTGGCTCCCTACACAGCATTTCTTCACGGTGTCTTGGGACAATATTTAGAGGGCCTCATGTGACCCCTCTGCCAATCCCATCTCTGTATACAGAGATGCAAGTAGAGAACCTGGCTTCTTCTGTGAGCAAAGGTGAAGATGTACTCATTCATTGAGCACAGTTGCCATGTGAACCCACAGCATATAATGTGGAATCAAATGACAAGGCTTTGGTTTGGGAAATTGAGAGTGGTCTGTATCCAAACACTTTGAATCGACCAAAGCCTTAGGGCAGAAGCAGCTTCTAAACATTCAGGAACTAGTAGAGTCAAACTGCTTCTTTCTAACCCTCACAGTTCAGTAAATATTTTGTGGAAAATACAGATTTTTAAAATGAATGTCAGCAGAGCCTTTTCCTCAACACAAGGCATCTGTACTTTGAAAGACC
Source organism: Daphoenositta chrysoptera (assembly GCA_013397915.1). NCBI lineage: Eukaryota > Metazoa > Chordata > Aves > Passeriformes > Daphoenositta > Daphoenositta chrysoptera. The sequence continues at coordinate 684,295 of VZRO01004066.1, read as the reverse complement.
ATTTCATCTTGATTTGTCTTCTTTAAGCATAACTACAATGACCAGTGTAATAAAAATGTTGTCTCTTGGTCTCTGCATTCTCATTTATCTCTCTCTGCTTGTCTCACTGCAGACATTCAGAGTGGGTCTGGACAGCTTTTCACCAATCAAAAAATGGCTTATCCCTTTCCAAAATATTTATTTTTCTCTCAGCTTTCTTTCTTTTTTTCCTTTCTTTTTTCCTTTCTTTTTTCCTTTCTTTTTTCCTTTCTTTCTTTCTTTCTTTCTTTCTTTCTTTCTTTCTTTCTTTCTTTCTTTCTTTCTTTCTTTCTTTCTTTCTTTCTTTCTTTCTTTCTTTCATTTTTCTTCTCTTCAGAGTAGCAAGATGAAAACTGTAGAAAACAGCAACAAAATTCCTGAAAAATGAAAACACCACTGCTTTTCAAAGCTCCAAATCAAAATCTTATTGAAATATTTGAAGGGTTTCACTGAAAAAAAAAAGTTTATGGGAATCTTTGTATGGTACACCATGTATCTGATCCTCTGCATGCCTGACACACTTCAGGTGGTCCCCATTCTTGTTCTTGCTCTGTTCCTCCCATTTACATGCAACACTGTTTTTATTCCTGTGGGATTCTTTGTCCAAATCGTGTTTTGGACCTTCCAAGTCCATCAGCTTTTTTACCTCCAGTCACTGACTTGCAGAGTGCTATCATTGTGTGTGTATCCTGGGACATCATTATGATTTCCAGTAGTTTACAGGCACTAGGCCAATTCAATCAGCTTTAGAACTGATTTTATTAAAATGCACAGATACAGAGACGTGTATTTAGATTCCCCAATCACGCCTACTTGAAGCCATGTGTGGTATCTGTCTGGTTCTGATGTTTCCAGAACAGACTGTCAGTTTACGCAGAACACCCTCTATGTTATATTTCTGCCATTTTAATAACACTTAGATTTCTTTTTACAGCTGATGCATTTTCTAGACATTCCAGTTGTTCTGCCTTACATTCTAATGGATTAATGAAAATAACAGGACCTGGTGTCATTGTACCCTCTACTTGTGAGCATTTCGAGTGTCCTTAGGGATTTCCTTTATGCAAATGACAATCTTTTTTCATTTGGCTTTTATTGCTCAATTTCTCCCTAATGAGATGAAACTTTTGTATACTGCTTTGGGATACTTTTTAGCATTTTTGCCTCAAAGGTTATGATTCTGTAGCTGATTCAATTAAATGGAGGAAAAATCCAGAGACTCTAACAGAACAAGTGTTTTATTTCCTAAATGAGAACACAAATCCTTGTGACTTCAGCCTGTCTTGTACAGATTTCTGGTGCTTCACAAGAATTTGAATTATGTAAGCCTTTCTATAAAGCATTATTTCTGCTATTAATTGAAGATAGGTAAAAAAATGACACACATTCCATAAATAAAGGAATGTTTTTTACTTGCACCATAAACCAAGAAGACAGAAAAACATTTTTATTGACTGAAAATAAAGGCGATCTTAGAAAACGTAACAGGTGATCCTGCCCTTCTACTGAGCCTTAGTGAGACACATCTGGAGAGCTGTGTCCAGTTCTGGGCTCCTCAGTAAAAGAGAGACATGGAGCTTCTGGAACAAGTCCAGAAGAGGGCTACAAAGATGTTTGAGGGGCAGGAGCATCTCTCTTACAAGGAAAGGCTGAGAGAGCTGGACCTGTTCAGCTGAAGAGACTATGGAGAGGGGACCTTATCAATATCTATCAGTATCTGAAGGAAGGGTGTCAGAGGATGGAGCCAGGCTCTTTTTGGAGGTGCTGAACAATAGGACAAAGGGCTACGGGCAGAAACTGATGCACAGGAAGTTCCACCTAAACATGAGGAAGAACTTCTTTACTGTGCAGGTGACCAGGCACTGCAACAGGTTGCCCAGAGAAGTTGTGGAGTCTCCCTCACTGGAGATATTCAAGAAACATCTGTGTGAGATCCTGTGCAATGCGCTCTAGGATGACCTTGCTTGAAACTTGAGCAGGGAGGTTGGACCAGATGGCCCACTGTGGTGCCTTTCAATCTTACACATTCTGTGAGCCTGTGATAATTTTATAAAAAAATTGTTTTGGACAAAAGCATTTGTTAAAATTACTTGCTCTTTGTCCTTTAAATCTAAACACATTCTCTGTTCATTCCTTATGCTTAGCCAAATTCTAGTTACATTCTGTCCTCTATATACTGTGGTATCTTTCTGCTAATGCATACAGATTCCCAAAATTTTCATTACTCATACAAAGGTGCATTTCCCATGTCTACCCTATGCAGCATGCTTTTCCCCTCCATTTTTCATTTGCAGTAGCCAGTAGTGAGAGAGCCATTGTTGGGCCATTGATGGAGAGCACTGGGGTGGTTTCATGCAGTTATTCTGAGTTAGAGGGACTGAGAGACACTGTTTCCTTTCCTGCATGTAGTAAACCAGTTCTCCAGCCAGAGATGGAGTTCTCTATAGAGGGTAGAAAGTGTAGTCAGATGAGATGGGTAATGCACAAGCCTCCCGAGGTCTGAAAGAAGGAGTAAAGCTGCTGGGGAGACTCCAGTCAGGGATAACTTCTCAAGGGACAATACAAAAAAGCCCAACATGATGACAACAACATGACACAGGATCTTCAGATCCATCTCTGAGATGTATTTGATTCACTCCAGGCAAATGAGACAGAAACAACCTGTGGTCCCAAGCTGTTTGAAAGGGAAGAATGGCTTCTCTAACTATCTTCAGAAGGAGCACACATATTCTGAAGATCGCTCAGAGTTGTGAAAAATTATTAAGAAGAGACATACCAGGATGCATCATAATTCCATGTCAGCTGGGAATAGAACTGAATTAAGAGAACTTGGGAACATTATTCCAATACACAAGTGTTTGAAATGGATATTGTTGTGAATGAGACACAGAAGATCATTGAAATATTACCTCTGGTTGTGGACCTCACCTGTCCTGGGAGTTAAGAGGCATATCTGTCTTTCAAGTTGATGGGTATGAATGAGGCTGGAGCTAACATTTGTCACCCTTCTTGTGCTAGCATTGCTCCACTGTACAAAACTACCCCAAAGAAGTTGGAGCAGGAATCAGCAGGCACAATTGGCTCAGTGCAGCACTGTGGACCAGGTTAAATTTCATACTAAGTACTCATGTCATTACCATTTTTCTCCAATGATGGGTGAATCATACACCTTCTTTGCAGAAGAGGCAATATTATTGATGACAAGTCCTGAAACTCTTTTGAAGTTTAGAGTAGGTAAAAATTGCCGCTGTGATATTTTTTTTTTCTGTGCAACAAAACATTCTATTTTACTACCTTTATTCAAATGTTATATTTCAGTTCAAGCTGTATCTCTGTGCAAGATGCTATAACACCAGTACCTACACTGTGACTTTGTGCAGCATATGTCACATAAGAAAAAAATCTCAGCCTAACATGAAAAGTGTTTACTGTGAGTCTTATGAAGACTTAGCTAGAAGTCATGGTAGCAAGAAATTATACTACACGTTATTATCTGTGTTCCAGCCATTCCTGGACCTTTTGCCAAGTCATCAAGACTTAAATAGAAGGTATGGTTATGAATAGATGGGATAAACTTTGTTTCAGACAGGAAAAAAATCCATAGAACCAAAGTATTCTGTGTTAGCCAATGAGAAGGAAGGGATGTAAAAATTTACAGGCTTACTCCACTAACTTCTGAGTTGGAAGGTGTCCCATTATCAGCAATGTTGGAAGGTGTCCCATTATCAGCAATTCCTACTCTTTTGAAAAAATGAACTAAGATTCAGCTGCTGGGAGTCATTTCCCATACTCACTCTCAGCGTCAGAAAAGACTGGTTACATTTGGCTCTTGAATGTGTCTCTAGCATTCACTCTAGCTGCATATATTCTGCATGATGTTGATTCATTAGATTTCTGATAATAAAGGGTAGTAAAAAACAGATGCACAAATACTGAACTCTTTATGAAGGGCAACTGCTCTTGGTAAAAAAGTCCTCTTTTTCGCTCTGGCAAAGCCTTCAAAGTTGTTCAAAAGCCTTCCAGTTCATGATGAGAATATAAGATTTTTGTTTTCCATGACTGGTGACAGGCTGGGGGAAGAATTTAAAAAACAAACAAGAAAACAAACCCACACAAACCCCCAAACAAACAAAAACTGAACAACCCCCAAAAAACCATACAGACTTTCTGAGTATCCAGCTCTTCTTCCAAAGGAAACTTAGCCTGTGATCATGCTCAGCTCCATGAAAACAACTAAACAAAATTTTGAGACGTTATTAAAAGGAAAACAAATCCCAGAAAGATTAATTGTCTAACAAGAATAGAAGAAGGCAGTCACCCTGACCAACAGGTAGAGTGGTTTTGAAATGCCATTGAAGTTCTTGCTTCTACAGAAAACAGAATACTTTATTCAAAGTAAAATGAAAGTGAAGCAGTGGAATTGTTTGCAGGAAAAAAAGCCATAAAAAGCACAGGTGGAGGGAAGAAGGGCTAAGCCACTTGAACTTACTTGAAGTGTACTTGTCTCAGGCAGACACAAAATGCGTATTGCTGATCACGTGGCAAGCAAAGAGTAGTGTTCTGCAGACTTCTTTATAGGACAAGGCAAGACTCGGAGAGAGGGAGGGAGTGTGCAGAATGCAGAGGCCTTCCAGGTTTCAGAAAAATATATTGTTTACTGAAGCTTGGAACCTAAAGACATCCTTATGCTAACTGCAAGACTAAAATGATTAATGATATTAAAAACATGTCCAAAGAGGTACAATCTAGGGAAGCAGAAATCTTGTATTTTGTCAAGTCTTATACCTGTGGATTGCTGTATGACTTCAGGCCAAGTGGGGACTGTGATGTCTTCTAATATCTCTTAAGTCATATTTACAGACAAGAACTAATGCAGACAATAATTCATTTTTCTCAAAATATAGCGATCCATTCTGGACACGGTACTGCAGCTGAAACCTTTCCCCTCCCCTAGAATGTCTATTCAATATTCCTATTGCACATCCCAAAAGAGGTGCAGTGGAATCTTGCTGCTCTTTGTGAGTTAGTTTCACCCTCAACCCCCTAACACTATACTAGCCCTCTGGTTGCCTTTTTCATATGTGACATTTGTTTTTTTCCCCTCAAAATATATCATTTGTCTCTCTGGCATTTCATCTTCTTGACCCCAGGCCATCTGTCCAATTTGTAGAGATCATTTTGCATTCTGTTCCAGTCCTCCTGAGTGCACCTTTCAGTTTGTGTCATCTGCAAATACTGTAAATGCACTTCCTCTGCATCCTCCTAGTCATTAATGAAACAATTGAATAACACAAGGCACAGGAGAGACCCCCCCATGGGAACCAATTTGCATCCCTCCTCACAAATTACAGTGATTCTTCAATAACTATTCTAACTGTCTTCTAAGAAACAAATAGACCACCACCCAGCCAGCTCTCTGCTCCCTAGATCCATAGGTTCATTGTGTGCTAACAAGGAAGTGATGTGCAGGTTTACTGAAACTGATACGTATTACACACACTGAGTGTACCCTTACAAGTGAGGCCAGTTACTCCAACCTTGACAAATGCCCTCTTCCTGTCTTTTTCTTCCTTTCCCCTACAGTGAGCTTTATTTAGTCCCAAATTCTGTGGTTTCTGCAGCTGAAGTTAGTCATTACCTCAGAGCTCTTTTTCCCTTTTACAAAAGTGGATGTATGTTTGCCCTGCACTTTCACAGAGCTTCACATTTCCTCTACTGTTTCTCAGAAACAGTAATCTTTATTATTATTTTGGCTGCTTCCTTCACCTCTCTCCAAACTTGGCCAGCTTTCAAAGTATTTTTATCCTGTTCTTTTCCTTACTTCAGCCAGTGTTTTTTTTGCATTGTAGTGTTGTCTGGTGACAATTTCATGAAGATTAGAGAGAGAAAAAAAGAAGTGCAATATTTGTTTGTATTACCCATTGTTTGCTCTCTTTTTTCCATATAGTAACAGACCTATACTTTGCTTTCAAATATTCTGTTGTTCTTAAAGAATATTTTTTCTTGGCTTTCTCACGTGTCTCATACATATTCCTCCCTGTTTCTATCATGGTATTGTGGCTTTTGAGCCTCTAGGGTGATATTTGTAGTAAATATTTGCACTTTTCTCCACAGCTATGAAGACTTCCATCAGTGGAAAGAAAATTCTCCTGAAGATGAGATTACCAATAAAAATGCAGATGTGATGCTATAAAAATGCAAACTGTGAGGAGCTGATGGGACAAACATTAAGTGTGGTTGGTAAGGTCATAACAGACTAGTAGAACAGATCTCTGAGAGGTAAGATAAGAACATACCCTTACTATTTTGCATTCCCTTTGTGTTGCTTTATTATGTACTTTCCCCTTGTTAGGATGTGGGCTGATATGATCAAGAAATAGATGAGAAAATAAGAGAACCTAGAAAATTCGGACACTACACTTATTTTTCTGATGTTGCTGCTCTTTTGGTATCGTGTTTCTAGGCTACAGACTCAGCTCCAGTCAGTTCACTACAAATAATCACATGTAGTTGCTCTCTAAAGATAGCTGAATATCTTAAATGGCTTGATGGCATAACCGTTTTGTATGTCTCTCTAAATGTGATGTTTCAGGCTAATGCATATTGCAGACTGTGGAATTTCAAGTATAAATTGTTAATCAGAGTAACTGGAAGCAGTTTAGGACTATGACATTGATGGAGAAGTAATATTTGCAGGTTTTCAGACTAATGTAAGAAAATTAAAGACCAATCTTGTTGTTGGCCCAATCTTAAAAAGTAAACACCCACAAAGTGACAGCACAGATGGCTTACAAGTCTTGTGTGAGAGAATTGGCATTAATTGCAAGGCTGAGCTGGAAAACAGTTTAAGATGCCTACTGTTCAACAGGTTTTTCTTACTGCAAGATTAGTCATTACATATCAAACTGGATGTGAAATAAATTTCTACTGGCTTGGTATCTAATGGGCAGAGGGATTGAGTGACCTGACCACTACAATGGCTCATTTCCTAGCTGCCATCATGTCTGCAGATGCTACAGGTTCATGAAACACCAGAAAACTATTTTTTTTCTTAGTGAAGGTGACTGGCACAGCTTCTTGTGCCATGTGCTTCCCTATTTAGGAATTCTGACCTAATGGCGCTGATCAGCATATACCGTAATGATGATCAGGAATGACTGCATGTGAGAAGACTTCTTCAATCAGGTCAGCTTCTGCTTATGTGAATCAGAATACAGAGACAATGTGGTCATACTCAGCAGGGTCACGTCTGCTTGTCTAAAGAGCTGGTAGGCTGACCCTTTTGTTTCTTTGGAATAGCTATAGGGGTTCATCCAGATGGCCATCGAGGATTTTTATCAAGATTCTGGTGATCGGACATCCATGTTGAGTAGGCAAGAGGCAGCACATATGTGTATATTCTTAGCTGACTGAGGTTGTGTAGCCTATTTGGTTTAAGCAAGTTTGGAGATATTTTGTGTTTTTAATTCAGAAGCTATGTCTGTGTAGAATTATTATTTTTTTTTTGTAGGTAAGACAAGAAACAAGCAATAACAGACACTCAAGTATTGTTTAGATGTAAGTGTAACTGATCTACATTATAACAGAGATCATTCTCCTACAATGCTACTTTCAGTGAAGCAGTACTGTGTATGGGATATCTTTTGCCGTCATTGAAAATTATTAAGCATATACAACATGCCTGCTTGGAAAAAATACTCTTAAGTCGGAATTAGAAGAGCCCTGTCCCCATTTTGCAGCATTGTGTTGAGTATGAAGCCAACTGGTGCTTGTTTAATGGGATCTGCATAGTGTGCACGGGAAGTTAGAGACAAGATGCAAAGTGTTTGACACTGTCCCACATGACATCCTTGTCTGCAAATCAAAGACACAAGGATTTAATGGATGGAGCACTTGGCACATAAAGAACTGGCTGGATGGCCACACGGAAAGAGTTGTGGTCAACAGTTCCTTGTGTGTGTGAACACCAGAGACCAGCAGTGTCACTCAGAGGTCAGTACCGGTACCGTGACTGTTCAACACTTCTGTCAGTGACATGGACAGTGGGATCGAGGGCACCCTCAGCAAGTTTGCCACTGACACCAAGCTGTGTGGGGCAGTCAACACGCTGGAGGGAAGGGACAGGGCATCCAGAGGGACCTGGACAGGCTGGAGAGGTGAGGCTGTGCAAACCCCATGGAGTTCAGCAAGGCCAAGTGCACCCAGGTCAGGGAAATCCCAGATACAGCTACAGGAGGGAGGGGATTCTGCCCCTCTGCTCTGCTCTGCTGAGACCCCATTCTGGAACACTGCATCCAGCTCTGGTGCCCCCAGCACAAGAAGGACATGGAATTGTTAGAGCAAGTGCAGTAGAGGGTCACGAATCTGCTACGAGGCTGGAGCACCCTGCCTATGAAGACAGGCTGAGAAAGCTGGGGCTGTTCATCCTACAGAAGAGAGAGTTGTGTGAAGACATCATAGCAACCTCCCAGTATCTGAAGGATCCTACAGGGATGCCAGAGAGGGACTCTTCATCGGGAACTGTAGTGACAGGGCAAGGAGTAATGAGTACAAACTGAAAGAGGGGAAATTAAGTAAGATCTTGGGAAGAAATTCTTCGCTCTGAGGGTGGTGAGGCACTAGAACAGGTTGCCCAGGGAGATTGTGGAAGTCCCAACCCTGTCAGTGTGAAAGCCAGGCTGGATAAGGGTTTGAGCAATCTGATAGAGTGGGAGATGTCTCTGCGCAAGGCAGCAGGGGTTGGGACTAGATGATCTTTGAGATCCCTTCCAGCTTTTAACATTCTATGATTCTGTCAATCTAACCTATTCAGCTTTGCCTCAGTTTTCTGTACCAAGCTTCATGTCTCCTCTCCTAGAATTTCTCTCCATTGGAATAGTCAGTCTGCAGTCCTGGGGCTTCCCTTTATTTCCTTCAGCATGTCTCACCACTGATAGCTGGTGCCTCTGCTTTCAGCAAGTTCCAGATTATTGGGTTTTAGTCTGGGGATGATGAGAAATTATAGCCTTGTAAATTCTGACTCTTCCTGCTCAACCAATAGGCATTTCCTTTTCTGTCTTCTGTCAGAAAAAAAACAAAAGGAACCTGAGTGTCTGGTCCTGATTTTGTCTTTAGGAAGTCTTAATTTTTCTGCAGTTTTGCAGGGTGCGACCAATGACAGAATGAAGCAACATTAAGGAAAACATTGTTTTTGAATGTTTGCTCCCTATAGGACCCTGCTCTTCCTCCAGTCTGCAGCCCTGAAGGGGTCATGTTTTTCCCTTTCTTCTCCTTCCTTTTTATTCTGATTCTCCTCATTTTCTTCCATCAAGCCCTTGGTTATTGCCAAGAATTTATGCATTCAGTCCCATTCACTCCAATGCAACTGGATGGGAATGCGTCAAGAAGGAAAAACAGTTCTTGATGACCATATCATAATAGAAGAAAAAAGAGGTTATTCTGGAAATGTTCTCCTTTATCATATTTCTTCATAACATCTGTGAAGACAAACTTCATTCCAGGTTCCCTGAGGGTAAATTTACCAAGCATGCTTCAACGGGAAGGAAGGAAATGGAGAAGTAAATTTTGGAGTTATGGAGAGTCCTACCTTGCAGATTAGGTCCGTGTGGGACTATTACACTATCTTTAGCATCAAACTAAACGTGAGGTGTTCTGTTTATTACTGGCGAACAAAAAGTCTTATTGTAAGAAAAGTGCAGTTTCCAAGGAATAAAAACATCTTCATGCTAAATTGACAAACATAATTGTTTAGAAAAGAAAAAAAAAAGTAAAGGGAAAGGGTACATACAAGATATGAAACATTATTTTTAAGCTATGAGTTTTCTTTGAAGTTTGACTTTAATATCAGAAGATTGCACAATCAAAGAGAGTATTAAAGTCATTTATTTGTTTGTCAGGCTCAACACATCAAAAACCCAGACACCTTTGGTCATAAAAGGCAGAAAAATTAAGGGGGATGAAAAGAGTCCTGCAGTTCTACACTGTTTGCTTCTGCAACTGAATGTGGATCCAACGTTGCTGTAAAGGGAGGTTTGCATTTCTCTGGCTGAGAGCATTACACCAACATATGCAGATGTCCAGCACTCCCTGGTTGTTTATGCTTCACCTTTCACAACAAAGAGGTTTACACAGTGTGGGAGAGAGCTCAGATTATACTGGGCTGTTTATGTTTAGCACTGGGAAGGCTTTGCAGAGCACTCATGTGGTAGGCAGTGCTAATAATGCACAGTAAGTAGAAAAGGCAATGCTGCAGATGTTTTCTAAGAAAGAAGGCAAAATGGCAGGACTCTAGGGACAGCTTTGGACAGAGATGAAGGAATTCACAGGGATAAAGAGCTGAGGAATGTCTTGAAATACCAAATTCTGAAGAAGACAGGGTAGAAGGATCAGTATTTCCTACAGAATATGTTGACTTGGTCATGAAAACTTCATTAATTTTACAGTTGTTCATTTTTTTAGCACTAATGGAATGCATCCATAAATACATAAAGTTAAAAGAAAGTTTAGGATTATCCTTAGGAAGATACGAACAAGAAGGTAAATAAACCATATCTCACTCAATGCTCTGCTTCAGCTAACATGTAGAAAAAAATGGCATTACAGCTTTGTAATGGAATGGGATGAAGCAACAATGTTTTTGAGATGGAAGAATTTGAAAACTTCAAACATTTTAGGAATTCAGTTTTACAGCAGAAGTGGTTATATTTCCTAGTGAAAATTGGTTCTGAATGAAAAACAAGTTTCTGTTTATGGAAAATATTTTCTGTTAACAACTTCAGAAACTTTTTATGCCTTTGCTAGGGGAAGAAACATGCAGTCAAAAAATTCCTGACCAGGACTAACTAAAAAATAGTGAGATTGCTTTCTTCTTCTCTTCCATACTATTAAAACAAAATGCTATTCATGTAACTGTGTCTTTTGAACACTGTGCTCCCCTAACAACATAAATCACCACATTTCCATGTCTCTTGAAGGTTCAGAACAGTGAAAATGAGAGGTCACCCAGACAGTGTGTTACATATAATCACATCAAGACATAGAAAACAAGCCTGCTTTCCTGCCAAAAAGAATTGGTCCAAGAGAGAGAAGAGTTCACATACCTTTAATCAGGGAACAATGCACAGTGCAAGTTATATAAAGAGGCTGGGATATAGTGGCTGTGCAGTTGAGTCTTGCCATCTGATTGTGATAAAAACGGCTAACAAATGTGCCAATTAGACAGCCATAAATCACCCATTTGAGGCTAGATATTGGTGGCAACAGTAGGAAATAACTGATCATGTCTGTGCAAGCAGCATCTTATTTCCTAGAAGTGGGTAAATGAAAATTACCTTGGAGCAGGCTAGTCAAGTGTGTCTGTCAGGTGTGCTGTGGAACACTGTACCATTGTACCAGTTGTTGTATTGTGTATCAAAACAGCTCTCCAGAAAAACTACAATGTGTTTTCCTTTCTCTCATATATCTACTGGTGACTTCTCTCAAATGGGACAAGGCAGGTCCTGGCCTCTGGACAGTTAGCAGATGTTCTGAGGGTCATTTCTGTTTTGGTTTTGGTGTTTGCTCTTAGCATTCCCTGTTAATGGAGCTGCCTGGAAGAAAAGACTATTTTCTTTTCAAGATTAAGGAATTAAGTATTATATTGTTTGTGGGTTTTGTATAATGTCTTGACAAAATTAGCATTTTCTTTCCCTGTCAGTTTCCAGAGGGGAATTTCATTTTGCTCGAATTTATGTGAAAAAGAAACTTTTGACTGGCAAGTTTCCTCACTGAAGAGGACACAGTAAACCCTCAAATGGCATGAAATATTTACCAAAATAAAGCTGAAATATTTACCAAAAGAGCAAGAACGCTTTTGATGTTGCTGCTGGAAAACTGCAACAAGCACATTCCCTTTTCATGTTCTTTCATCTTGTCAGAAAACTCAGAAGAGAATAAGAAGTATTGTGGAAGCATTCTCACTGCCTCTGATAAGATTCTTTCTACTTACTCTAAAATCCAGAAGATTCTTTCATTCTAAAGTGAACATTTTTTTTTGAGTTCAGGGCATTCCAAATGCATTGATGTTTCTGGGATAAATTTGCGGAAGTGAAAGGACCTTCCCTGGCATTTACTTTGTTGAGCTAACCAAACTACCTATGGTGCTAAACCAAACAAAAATACATGCACTCAACAGTCTTGCATCTGAATTTTTGAAAGAGTGCAGGTCCCAGTTTATTTCAGCAGAATGAGTTCTGCTGAAAAATGCCACAGGAGTGTTCAGGAAATAATCTCTGTGTACCTGCAGCTCCTCATGTACTTCTTTGACTTCCATCTTCATAAACACCAGTTGCAGGAGACCTGAAAGGTACTTAGATCAACATGTCTTTGCTACAAGGTGACTTCTCTTGTCCCCAGGTTCCAGCTTCAATTAGGAAGGCACTCTACCATGCTTTCCTGTCTTGAGAGAAACCTCCAGCGCCTTCTTTCTTGTGCTCAGCATTGCACGTAGTACATGCCCTTTCACTGGAGTCTGGGAGGTAGCCTGTCCAGATGCCTTTGCTGTTTCAGGTTTGTAATGTCCAGTGGTATCCCATGCAGGAATCAGGGTATAATTGCCCACAGCTTCTTCTTGTCTGCATGAAAATGAATGCTTAGAAAAATGTCACTCAACCTGGGCTCACCAAGCCTATCTTCTTCCACTATGGAATTGGGAAATGAAAACAGGCTACCCAGAAATGGAGGATTTCTTTTTTTCTCCAAGCTACCTCTCCTTGCCCACAGATCTGCTTTAAGCAGAAGCTGCTGAAAGCAAGAAGCATGAACCGAAGCAATGGAAGATGTATCATAACCTTGAATTGGGGAGCAGACATCCCACTTGGCCTGCAATGGCCCTGTTGAGCATAGCAGCATCCCTAAGATAATTTATTATCCAGTACAACTGGGATTTACAAGGATAAATATCTGATGGAGTCTTTCTGTGTGAGCTAATGTGATTAATTCATTTGGTTCCCTATAAAGCTTGGCACAGGCCCTCTGAGACCAACATTTTTTGAGAACTTTTTCCTGTGAAATTCTGTGATGGTAAGTCATTAGGGAACCTATCAGGAACAGGTGGCAGCAGCAGGTTCTTCAGCTGTGCTTCCAAAATGTTTGTGTGTAATATTACTTTGATGTAGCAGGTTGTTTCTTTTTGTATATTAACTTTAAGAAATATATGGATCTTGATGAGCACTCTGAAAAGTCTCATAGTTGAGCTGCTCCAGTTCAGGAGCTGAAACTGAAGAAAGTACTTGGATTTGAAGAATAAAAAACACCCTTTAGATTATTGTCAGAACCTTAGTGGGTGGCAACAGACTGACATTTACATACCCTTGGAAACAATAATATTGCAAGGAGAAAAGCATCAAATTTCCCAAACTGACATGAAAATGATTAAGGCCCTAAAGCCTGTAAAAGCTTCTCAGGGACTCCAACTTAAAGTTTCCAGGGAACAAAGCAATTAATATTTGCTCAAGGAAGGGATCAGCCTTCTGCTGCAGCTGTACTTTCCTGTACTGAAAGATCAGAGCAAGCCACAACGATATTAATGTCAGCAAATGACCTCACTACTTAGTATAGACTTACACTTCATTGCCTCTGCATGTAATGCCTAAGGGTCAAAGAATTAGCTGTGTTCTGTACAAGATGAACTAAGCAATCTATTTTCCGTGAGTGCTTTTTAAGTACCAATTTTTATAAAAGCTGGCATCTTAAAATTATTTTTGCAATTTTATCTCCTATGTAGTGATGAATCTGCCTGCTCTGTACCACTGTTAAAACCATGTACAAAACCTGCACTCTTGCATCAAGTTTTGGTTGTGACATTATTCATCCTTGTTAGCCAAAAGGATACCAAATTAATGAATGGGGAAAAAAGAATGGCAACAGAAGGACCAGGAAGTAACTTGATCTGCCTGAAGAAGCAGGCCTAGTTAGCAGTCTGTGCTAAACTAAGATTAAGGATTTTTCCACAGCTGCCAGGTAGCTGTCCATGCTCTGTAATCCTGTTCACAGCATTATTCTGTGTGGCCCGAATACAAGATAATCTTTGATTAGCAGCTGCACTGTAAGAACATGTACTGTGAAAATGTTGTCAGAAGGAACTGGGCAAAACTCATACACATCACGAGAAATGCCTTGATTTTCAGGCCACAGCACAAGAGCCCTTGTCTTTGTCTAAATATTAATCAAATGACCACAAGTATTTTTATTTTACCATCCACATAGATAATACTCTGCCCAGAGTACTGGCCTAGAGAATATGTCTTTTTTTTCTCTAGCCTCTGGGACTGCTGTGAGAAGAAATCCAGGAAGAGAGTTTACCTTCAGTCGCTGCAGAGTGCAGTCAACTTTTGGTCACAACCTTTTTGCAGCCTGCCTGTCTGCAGTTTTACTTGTTCAGCTCCTGATGAGTCAAAAACAACTAGATCTCCTAGGAAACTCCCTAACAGGAGTCTAACAGGAATGCAAGCATCTACATTAGCAGGAAGAGAAGCAATTCATAGACAACGTAGAAATGCACTGTGGTCGTCATGATGGCTGTTGCAAAAGGAACTATTGAAAAGGACTCAAAAAGGGAAAGAATCAAGGAATTCTACAACTGAGGCTTTAATTCAGCAGGAGTATAACAAAAGGCTCAAAGCTGAATTTTCTTCTCTCCTCACTGGTCCTTTGAATACTTCATGTCTTCAATAAAAATGTATTCATTTTGATAGAAACAGTTTATTCATTGTTTCAATTTACCTATAAAGGCCACAGATAAACGCAAATTATAAAGAGAACAGTAATGTGAAATGGCAACTTCATGTTACCATCTATAAAAATACCTGGAGGCAGTAAAGCCCATTCTGGATAGCATTTCAAGGCTGTAATTTTCAAAGCTATCTAAGAAATGCTGAAACATTTTCTTGATTACCTTGTCTGAAAATCTGTTAAGCCTTCATTCAAAATCTCAGTGCTACCACTCAGAGAAAAAGTGTGAAACAAGACAGAAATTAAGATAAACACTACTGTAAAACGGTGGATTTTCACTCTTTCTCCACACTTGCAAGCAGGAAGAAGGGTGAAAGTGTGAGAGAATAAATACAAATTTTTTCTGGTTAATGCAAGAAAGTAGAACAAGGAAATCCAAGGTAAAAAAACACTTTTCACAAAGCAATAGCTAGACTAGCTTTTTTACATGAAGTCCATGGAAAACAAGTTAACAGAAATACAATATGCACTGGTCTCCAATTTCCAGAAGACAAGTGACTAATGACAGGGAACAGTTTTTCAGAGTTGTTGGACAGTCCACTTAGTACTGACTACTGAACTATTTACAAAACTCATTCTGGATTAGCTTTCACTTTTTGGATGAAAGACTTGGAAAGCAAAGAACTATGTAGATCTGAAGAAAACCCCTTTATCAGGCAATGCAAATATCCTTCCCTTTGATGGTCTTAAGACACTTTAAGTTACTTTTCAGCTTTAACTTTTGCCTTACAATAGCTGAGTTGGAGGATTAACACGGTGTACATTTCATAAAACCATACATATTCTCTTCTGGCAGAATGCTGTCCCTGCTGTGCCTTCCATAGCCTGCTTTCTCCTGGCAGGCCCATTCAGATGATTGATTGAAAATGAGTCATTCTAAAAATACATTGGTTTTTAAGTCTTCTTGCAAGTTCAAGAAGATTTAATAGTGCAAATATATCACTGTGACAAATTTAATTAAGAAAGAAAAAAGGGCAGATTAAACCAATGTCTTTCCTAAATGATACGAAGTTACTTTCAGCCAATTAAATGATGTCAGCTTTTGGTAACCATTTTCTTGAGAAAAAAGTACAATTAGAAAAAAGGCCCCTCCAAAGACAGCTGAGAACCTGCAGAAAATGTTCTCATCTGTGCTGAAACAACACCCTCTAAACTACAATTTAAAACTTTAGTTCTTGGAATACATGCATCTTTGTAGGATGGCCACTGCTGAAACCCATTTACCAAGAAGTAAATGCTCAGCTGGAATTACTTTCACATGTTAGGAGTGAAGTGATTCATTGTGTCCTCAGAAATGTGTCTCAGATAGGTGAGATTAGCTTGGGAATGATGCTGATCCGAATTTGACAGCATGCCATTTTAGTTTGCTTCACAAGAGCTTCCACTTCTGTTGTGGAATGAGAACTGAGCACCGGTACTGTTTGGCAACAGCCTCCACTACTTAGCCTAACATGAACACGAAGTAGTGTTAAATCCCCTGCAAACTAGGACTGGAGGAGGCAGAGAACAGCAAATGACAGAAACTGGATTTTTAGTAAGCTATCAGGCTCTATCCATGAGGAAGAAGGACTGAAAAAGGATTCAGAAAGTGCGCATAGCAGACCTAAAGGCAGCAGGGTAAGAGTTGTTGAAGCAGGAGTTCAGAGTTTTACAGACAAGGTAAGGGTTGTAAGGTCAAAATCAATCCTCCACCAAATTTTTTTTTGCAGAGAGTCATCTCTGAAAAGCAATGAACAATTAGAATTTTTAATTGATTAGAAGCTTGGAGCAAACACTTAGCAGCAACAGGGCTTAATAGTATTCTTAACCCCTGTAAACCTGTTCATGTTTTTAATTCAGTTAATGCACAAAGACATGAAAAAATACTCTTCTACTAAACTCCTCCATGGAATCTGTTAACATAATAAGCCACACTTGGAAAAGCTGTAGAAGGAAATATATCCAAGGTTTACAAAGTTTGAAGATGGTTTCAGTTTTATATAATTTACCTTACTACCATATGCAGAAGCTTATAAATTATATCAGCCCCCCCCAAAAAAAATAATATTTGACACAAAAATTAAATACAAATCAATTAGTAAGAGGAAAATTTCAGTAAGTTACTGTCTCTCTGCATCATTAGAAATGCAAGACGTTTTCTATTTACATTTTCTCACCCCATACTCTATAGCTCATTAATTCAAGATCCTCTCTTTGCTCTGCCGAAGTTAAGCTGTGTGGCTCTATCTTTATTCTGGTATTCTCATCAATTTAAAATAGCACTGTCATTTCTTAACATTCAGCACATTGAAATGCACAATAAGCATGTGGTTAAAACCCAATACTGCCCAAGTTTTGTCAGAAAAACTTTTTACTGTCTGTGGATCTCTCTTTTTTTAAAAAAATTCTTGGTGGTTATTGATTATAGATCTAAATTTCATGCTTATTATTTTGTACAAGTCCCATCTTCCAGTACGTAACATACAGATGAGAAAACATTTCTCTAGATGTGGAAGCATCCCCTTGAGCATTTTGATAGCTTTAAAAATTTGATACCCTCATATATTTTGCATTTATAATTCATGTAGATTTCAGTCTGAAACAGGCTCTTTCTGGTAGTTTTTGCAGAAAGAAATCTCCTTGGAGTCTCAGATGGTTGCTTTTTCCTTGCAGGAGGAATCTAGTAATTAATCCATGCCATAGGAGATACACATCCAGTTTCTATGGATTTCAGTTTGTCTTATTTTTAAAGCAGGTTCAGTTCTGAACAGTTCTGGGCAGTTTTCTTCTTCAATGTAAATACATATCTATATCATGATTTATATTCTAGGAGCATCTCATAGTTCCAGACACCTGAAGCCACAGTGGCACAAAGCACCTGAAAAAAAACATCAATGCAAAATTTCTAGATTCAAGGTGAAAGTAAACAAAAAGAAAAGGCAGAGAAAAGCCACCCAAGCCTGGTCTGGTAACCTAGCTCCTTGTCCACTTGTTTTTCTCAGCATGTTTTTCCAGCATTCTTCCAACTGGGATCCAGTTCACCACTGCTGGCACAAGCCAGTTTTTCCCCAGGGCATGAAGAAGAGAGTATTGTTCATCTGTCAGTCCTGAATGTACTCCTTCAGTTTGGTTTTCACTCATTCAACCACAGAGTATCCTAAGAGCAGGATGAGACACCAAATACTGAATCTTCATCTTATTGTAATGATACCTTTTGCTAGCCAGGTCTCAAGGACAAGAAAATGTTCAAGGAAAAATAAGCACTCATGTCATGTTTGTCAGTGGGAAAGGAGAATTTTGCTAGCAAGAACTCAGTATTTGTGACATAACTTTAGCAGGTTTTTTTGTGGGCTGGGATATTTTGTCTGGCGTTGGTGTGTTTCTGTGTGTGTTTGACTGATTGCACATTCTATAGCAGCCTTTTCTCCCAGAAACTTCACATGCCTCGTGGACTTGCTGGACAATTTGAATAGGTCAGACTCACTCATAGCCAGCTCTGACAAGTGCTCTCATCTGCAGCTTCCTGTTAGCTCTGCAGTGTCTATTTGGTTCTTTTCCTTGTATGGGAGGGAGGTTTTCAAGGCTGCATTTATTGCTGTGGGATTAGTTCCTCCACTGCTCCCATCAGTTGTAATTGTTATTTTCACGCAGTTCCTTGACAGTGGCAAATCAACACATGCCTACAGGTTTTCATCCTCAAAACTGTGACTGCAATTAAATCCAGACCTCAATTGTTGGTCTGTCATGCCTTTTCCCCGCCCCCCCCTTTTTCTTGAACAGTTTGATTTTTGCCCAGCCTCAAAAGTAACTGGGGTTCTTTTAAAGTACTGGTAAACTGTAATGCTACAATTCAAAGTAATGCCTACCTCGAATGTTGTGGCCCCACTGGACTCTTTTCTGTGGTGATTGCTACTAAAATATCAGTGCTTGGTAATAACAAATGCATTTAGAAGTTATTTTCGTGTAGGGTGGACATGGCTTAGTTATTGTGTTTTACCCAACACTCTCGCTGTGAACAAGCACTGCCTTTTACAGCAGTGGAAGCGGTGAAAGAGGTCTAAGGCAGAGGCTAAAAAGAAAAATCTATTTGCTTAATTGATACCATTTTACATGCAATGTTATTAGAAATCATCCTATGCTTTATAGCTGAGCTTGAAGTTAAGAGAAAATTGGTGAGTAATTGCCAAGTAAATTGAGAGATGCGGTTTTGTGGAAATGACAGGGTAAGCATTGTTAACTGGGGCTTCAATTTGTCACTTTTCCTTAGTGATCTGAATTTTCCTTTAGAGAATGAGTTCACAGAAAATGTGGAGGACTTCAAGGAAGGCGTAACCTTGTTATTTTGAATTTCCTTGTCCTGTGCTCCGTCCCATCTCATATTCATTTGGAAGACATCTGCTACTTCAAATCAGGATGTTTGGTTGCTCTGTTTTCTCAAGGTCTTCTTGTTAGAGAAGAGCCAAGCTGTATCTGGTGACTCATGGAGATACAATAGTGTATTCTCTTCTTAAAAAGACATTTCCACAGCAAGCCTGATCACAAGGGGAGATTAGGAGGAGGGAGCTGTGGAAGGAACCCCTACTCTGTGGAGTCAAGTCTCATTGGTGTACCATAGCCATTCATCTTCTGCCTTAACCTTTCACAAGAGTTCCTGACACAGTTGGAATACGTTCACTGGCAACATGTCCTTGGAAGGCAATTTGTCTTTAGCACGCAGACTGCAAAAGCTAGTAGTTTCCCAGTGCTGTCTGGTCCTCCCTTTTCTTGTCTAATCCCAATGTTCTTTGTACCCCATTCTGCCCACACTGCTGCCTTGCAGCCGCTAACCTGACAGCTTCTGTTTGGCACAAGGGTATGCTACAGTCGCATGGCACCCGTGGTCCTGCAGGAATGTGTTTCTCCACAAAGTCTCGTCTCAGAGGGTGAGAGAGTAACACGGTCATGTTGAGTGATGCCTGCTCACGTGACCTCACTCAGAATCCCTTTGAACCTGAAGACCTGGCTTTGGATGCAGTGCATTTTTGTTGACACAGTTCAGAGTTTTAGGCATTGGACAGTTTTGTCAGCTATGTATCTCTGATCCCACTGGGAAACGGTAGGAAGTGTCCTACCATTGTTTGATGAATCAATTAAAATTAATTTTCCAACAGCCAAGCCATCTTTGGGCTTATTAATATGGGTAAATTTCTTCCTGATCTGTCATTTTTCATCACATTAATACCATCCCAATAGCATGGAAAGCTTAGTATAGTTAATCCTCTTGAAGATGAGAGTTGTTGCTTTTTTTTCCCTCCCTAGAACATGAAGGTCTTCCTTGGAGAAGCATAAATAGAGTTTCCTCACTGTCAACTGCCAAAGTCTATTGGCAATAGCAAGGCAGTCTGTGAAAGATGTAAGCTTAAATCTCCACCAATTAATGAACCAGAGCACTGTTAAATGCCTGCAGAGATTTAGGGTGGACCAGAGCCAGACATTCTCTGCCAAACAGCAACACACTGGGGAAAAGTGGATGTGCATTACCTTCAAATATGAGCTTACAGATGTTGCTGTTATTTTTATTTAAGCATTCTGTGGTGACTGCACTTAAAAATGTTGCATGAGCCTGGGTGAAGCTCTCACTCTTGGGAAAAAAAATGGAGCAAGACTTGCAGAGAAGTATGTTCCTTAACCCTACCACTCACAATAAATAAATCCTAGACTCCTAGGCAAAAGGGATGTCCTGGCATTTTGACCCAAAAGCAAGGAAGTTCAGTGGGAGCTCAGGTGTCCTATTTGAGGGAAAGGATCTGTTTCCAATTTCCTTTTTTGGCCCACTAATACCCAGAAGCTGGAGAAAGCCCCAGGTTCTCGATAAACATACTGGTAACCAAATAATCAGGATGCCAGTAGGCAGAAGGAAAGAAGTATGGAAGCAGAAAGCAAAGGATGAAGATGCTGTGTGCTGTCACTGACCTGTGTTGCAGTGACAGCTGGGGAACCTGCTGGCACAGGGTGCAGTTTCTGGGGTGGTGTCTCAGAACAAATGTGGACATCAGCTTGCCAAGCTGCCATTGAAGGCCAGGCTAAACCCTCTGCTCCACTGCCTGAAACTTAATCCTCACCAGCTTCTTTTCTGCCTGGGAAAAGCTTCTAGCATGCCTGATATGGCTGGCATAAGGGACAAGGGAGAAAAGAAGCTACTAATCTTATGAAGTGGTGGTGGTGAGCACAGAGGTCCCAGCTCCACGTCAACAGACAGACACAGAAGCAATGAATCCTGCAAACGTGGCAATGGAGATGTGAGTCATTTAATGCAAGGGTGGAGATGGCCAAAAAGTGTTTTCAGCTGGAAATGTCTCATCCTTTCTCTTTCCAGGTAGAAAGGAGGTTTGGAAAGCCAGTCATGTGAGGTGTAGGTCTGTGATTTGGAGTAGGCCATGTGTTGCTTTGTGGTCACAAGGCAGAGCAGGAAACAGCTTTCCCTGCACAGCAAGGAAGGTAAATGTGTTTTCTGGCAGAGATTAGTTGACATGAGAGATCAACAGGCAATGCTGCAGCTCTAGGAATCTCTTCCAATATTTCCATAGCCAAGCCCTGAGTTTCCCAGGTTTATAAAACCTTTCCCCTGACTGCAAGTCCTTCACTGTCAGCAAACAGGAGCACTGCCAAGAGTGACTGTGCAGAAACTCACAAACTGCGGAGAAGGGAGGTATGTACCTTAGCCTTGTCTCTCCAGAAAATGTCAAGATTCCCTCAGCCTTGCTGAGCAGCCATTCCCTGTTCCATAACATGCCACATCACAATTAGTATGTGCTTGTGCCCTTCCTCACACCTTTTGCTTTTATTTAGTCATAAAAGCTGTGTACTCTGGAGAGAAGCAAGCCAGGAATTTACAAGCCAGGGCAGTCGGGGCTTAAGAGGTCTTTTATGATCATCAGTGGAGGAATGTGTTTTAGCACAGTAAAACACTTTCTCCATGCAATGCTCTCTCTCTCTCTCACTCATTTCTGCCCTCTTGACCAGACAATAACGTTCTGGCACAGGAGATCTCCTTCCGGCAGGCCTGTGCCTCTATTGCAACAGAAGCTGGTACCTGATATCTGAAACCCTGGATGCAGACCACCCTGCTTCCATGGGGAACTGGTCTTCACTGGAGATTTCCTGCCACCTGTCTGACAGTGACCATGACCAGTCACAGGACCGTGGAACATCACTCACAATGAACCTGGCTTTTGTTCAGCCCTAAGCATTGCTTTCCATGCTGACTACAGCCTCTCTTGGGCCCTCACTCAGAGCTACTAAAGGCAAACAGGCAGGAAGGGGTCTTGCAAAAGTTTTGGTCTTCATTATCTCTTACATTATTTACTAATATGTAAAGTCTTTAGAGTTTTATTCTTTATCTGCTTTGACTAGAAAAAAAAATTTTAAAAAGCCAAGAATTTTGTCTTCATTGCTCTTCCTGGAAGAAGAACACATGGTGAGGTACTTGATATTCTACTTCAGCTGAGACTTAATTTAACAACCATGCAATACCTGCTGAATCCCTTGAGTGATGCAGGACTGCCTTCTCACAGCATTTAAAAGAGGAAATGAGGAATGAAAGAAATTTTTTGAGTGGAAAACACTTGTAGTTCCTGAGAAATAAAAAAACTTCTAAGTGAAAGATGGTCACTCTCTGGTCACCTTAAAGAGGCTTAGATCAGCTCATGCAAAGGGGTAAAAAGTCATCAGGGGATAAGTGTTACCATCAGTGGACATTTAATTGTATTGAACTGACTGTGTCTCCCCTGTTGGCTAAGCTTCTTTAAGGGGGTACTCCGCGTCCTCCACTACATAATTATGTAGTAGAATTTACAGCAGGTAAATAAATTTCCATTTAAAAATACATATATTTAAATATCAGACTATCAGCCAGGTTTCTCTGACTAATTTTCTTGGTGTTATAACCTGCAGCCACCTTTGGTAAGTGATATCTTCTAAATCTGTTTCATCTCATCATTCCCAGGAGTCTTTCTGACATACATTCCTTCGATATTGTTGACATCTGTTTCAAGAGTCCTCAGAGAAGGCTGCTTATGTAAAGGACAATGTGTCTTGCTGGAACAGCTCAAATATGGTTCAGTATTATTATTCTCACTTCACCAGTGGGTGAAAATGATTAGCTCTGTTGATCTAGCTTCCCCTACTCAGGCAAGTGAACTAGACAATGGGCAGTGTTCTCTCTTGTTGCTTTGCATGGGGGTGGATCTCCACAAGCTGTTCTTGTGCACGACTTTAGTGTTCATGCTGAGCTATCCTTCATAACCACAGTGAATAAGAGAACTTGCATAGTCTGCCTAGGAAATTTCCACTAAAATATTCTACTCTCATTTTTCTCCCTTGAATGTAGTGCAGAGCTGTGTTGAGTTGACCAAAAAAAACCCAAACCCATGAGCAATCACCATCTGCTTGCCCATTATTTTAAATCTGTTGTGGGCATTTTATTTTTCCTCTCTTTGTCATAGCCTATTAAGCTAGTCTGGCTCATGTCCACACTAAAAAAAGGCTGCAATACCAGAAAAAATGAATTGTTTTATTTTTTAGGTAAAAACATGAGATCATTAGGAGCTTCCTAACACTATACTATAACAAAACGCGAAAAATCTCCAAATGCCTTGCATCTCATTCCCATTTAGCACTGTGAAACCAAATTCTTTATTTAATCATGTAAATAAGAAGGGCTTTCAATCTGTAGCTTGATTGTCTGCTAACAGTTGGCAATATATGTGTTGGAATTTCTTCAAATATTACTTTGAAAGAGATAATAATGGGTTTTGTCCCCAAGTGTCCCAGATAAGTTTCAGTAGCAAGATATTTTTTCAGAGAATCAATCTCTATTAATCTATTTATTTCTAAGCGCATTCAGTTTAAAATGTTCAGGCTTAGTCTGAGATTCCCACAGCATTCTCCTGGTGAAAGCATGTTTCCATGGTGTGGGCAGGTGCACGGTTTACTGGGTGAAAAACTGTCGGGATGGCCAGGCCCAGAGAGGGGTGGTGAACGGAGTTACATCCCGCTGGGGACCACTCACAAGTGGGGTTCCTCAGGGTTCAGTTTTGGGGCCGGTCCTCTCCATCGATCACCTGGATGGGTATGTCCAGAGTAGGGCAACGGAGCTCCTGAAGGGTCTGGAGCACAAGTCCCATGAGGAGAGGCTGAGGGAGCTGGGGGGGTTTAGTCTGGAGAAAAGGAGGCTCAGGGGAGACCCTATCACTCTCTGCAACTCCCTGAAAGGAGGGTGTGCCCAGGTAGGGGGCGGTCTCTTCTCCCAGGCAGCAAGCGACAGGATGAGAGGAAATGGTCTCTAGTTGCCCCAGGAAGGTCTAGACAAGATACTAGGTTTTTTTTTTTTGTTTTTTTTTTTTTTCCCCCAGAAAGACTTGTAGAACATTGGAACAGACTGGAACAGGTAAGTAGTGGGTGGAGTACCATTGCTATAAGTGTTCAAAAAACGCCTGGATATGGCCCTTGAGCACATGGTTTAATGGTAAACATAGTGGTGGAACTACTTTGATGGCTGGACTTGATGATCTTAAAAGTCGTTTCCTTCCATGATTCTGTGATTTCCCATGCTCAGTCTTCGCAGAAAAGAGGTTTCTTTGTGGCTGAGGGGTGAATATCTGAAGAGCATCTGCTCAGATCTTGATAAGACATGGAAACATTAATAGGGGCCTCAATTTCAATTTAAAAGCAAGCTGCTAGATATTGGGTTCACATATGCAGAAAATTCACAGTTTATCCAGCTATGAAACTGATAGTCCCATATCAGCCATGCACCGGTTTCAGATTGATGACATAAGTAAACAAATTTTAAGTGATTGTACACACAGTTTGGCTATTTTCAGCAAAAGTAAAGTGAAAACTGAAACAGAATATGAAGTATTAATACCTTAATTATATTTCAGTACACATTCTCCCTTTTTGTGCAGACTGACCTTTTCTTGGGTTTGACTTATTTGACCACCAGCTGACAAATTGGAAAGATCTGTTCCTCTTTGTGTAAATTTAAAAATATCTTTTTATTAAAAATTTAATAGAACTGAAATACATTTTCAGTCATACAGTTGTTGTTTGTGATGGTCTAAACCTCTCAATAGCCCAGCTGAAATGTTCACCACATAGCTTTTAAATAAGTCATGTTCTAATTCAAAATATGCTCAGCTGCTGCAGCTTCAGCTTCCCAAATACAATGTTATATCTGACCCTCTCACACAAAAATAGGTTTTCTGCGAAAAGCAAATCTCAGATGAAAAAATTGTTTCCATCTCACAGCACTGGAAGAATTCAGCTTCTCAATACCAAAGGCCCGGGAAAGCATGGGTGTTTGACATCACATGTTCCAGCCATTTGTCTTTTTCAGATGTACTTTTACCACCTATCTCAAACTACCAGTAAAATCACAGGTGACAGGCTATAGCAGAGTTATCTTCAACAAGGAATATGCCAATGCAGTTACATTCGTGGTGTGGCGTTTTTGGTGGGTTTTTTGGTGGTCGTGGTGGTGGTTTTTTTGTTGGGTTTTTTTTTGGTTGGTTTTTTGGGTTGGTTTTGGGGGGGGGGTTGGGGTTTGGTGGGGTTTTTTGGTTGGGTTTTTTTTGTTTTTTGGGTTTTGGTTTTTTTTAACTGAAAAGAGAAGGGTCAGTTACAGAAGAAATAAAAATCTTAGTTGGGATTTTTTAACTGGGAATGTTTATGGTTGCCACAAATCTCCTGGGATGCCAATACACAGAACAGCATTGTGCCAGTGTTGCTCAGAAGCCTTCATGCAAATCACATTTTCAAAGAGAGCTTTATGAAGCCTGGATCATCCATGGCATTTTAGGAAGAAAATGAAATTAAGGCATTAAAATGGACATAATCAGGACCATGGTGAGTATCTTTGCACTCAAGATTTTCATTTGGAAGTTTAATATCTGCCCTAAGTATATGTAGTCCATGCTACCACTGCTGTCAGTGAAGAGTGGGAGCTTGCAGTAGGGCTAATCATTACATCCCAGGATCACTGTCTGAGAAATAAATCACTAATGCATCTTCATAACTGGAGTAATTTTTCACTCCAGAGGCAGTCATGTTGTACCCGCTGGTTTCTTTTTTTTGTTCTCCTCTGGAGAGGATTTTACCTGACAAGGTGTACTTTTTAAATGGGAAAAGGTAGATTGCACCAGCCTAACCACTGGAATTTATCCTTCTATATTTTTTTTAAAATAAGAAACCAGAAGCTGTATAAAGAGTAATTTGTCTCCATTGCTAAATGTCAAAATCACCAGCGTTTCTTCTTCAGTATCTGGATCTTGTCCCCAGCATTTGTCTGATATCATAATTCTGGTTCCATTAAGCTGTCTGTTTCTTGGGTAAACCAGTGAAAAATATTTTCTTGCCCTGTTATCTTCCTCAAACCTCACCTGGAACCTGAAGTACATGGAGAGCCTGCCCTTGAAGTCAGTATGCAGGAGCACTAGCATGTGTTAGTTTTAGCAGTGTTGGGCTCAAATTCTGAGCAGGTGCTCTCCCCTGGTTTCTATATGGGTTGATTCTCTGTGACAGTCCTGTGGCTGCTTCTGTTAGTAAAAAAACCCAAAAGAACCTGAATGATGATACAACGGTCTTAAGGAAGGGCAGGTAAAAGGGTATCAGGTTTTCCTATGAGATGTGTGGTAATACCTTTTTCTAACACGATGCAACGCTTTCATGCTGAGTACAACAATTAATGATTTGTGCCCGAGCAAGTAAAACGAGGCTTAGCTGTGTGGAACTTGCCATCCAAAGGGTTTTATATATATTACGAATTCTGGATCCTGAGATACGTTTCGTGCCATTGCACATCAGTGTTTTACATTTTTTGTCTCAAGATCCAAACATATTCTCACTAAACCATAACTAGAAGTCCGCGTTTCTTTCAAAGAAGTGTTGTTCTGCTCTTCCTAAGGAAAACGAATTCCTAGTAGCAAACTTATTTAAAATCTGATAATCACCTTAAACACATTAAACCTCATCAGTGTTTTTGACAAATGAAAATGAGCATATTTATTCAAATAACATCCGTGTTGCTCGTCAATTCTGTTACCATTCTATTTGTACATGAGCAACCATACTTTGATTTCCAAGAGTAGCCTGGTAGGAATTTCACAGGAAAGCATTGCAAACAATTTATGAAATCACTGGGGTTTTTTATTGGCTGTGATTCCATTTTAAAAGAACATCATACCATTTACCCACATCATGCAGGAAAAAATACCAGGAAAATAACAAACTAAAATCACATTCACAATGTCTCTACTTTAAATCATCCTCAAGTACTGCATGCATCTGAAAGAAAGCTGGGGAGCATTTCTACTAGAAAATGCATGGCTAAGTTAAATTTTGCTCTGTGTGTGTGAAATAGAAAGAGAGAAAACAGGCAATTGTTTTAATGACAGTACTGAAACATTTTACTAACTCAGTGCATGAAGAAACAGTTATCTTGATAACATATATTCAGAACAAATACAGACAACTTTCAGATACATAAGACATTACATTTAGATCACAACAGCTAATTTCTAACAATGCTTGTTCTAGCACAAAAAGCTTGGCAAAAAGATGTATTCAGCAGCACTGGTATGGTCTTTCTTGATGAAGGAGAGAGTCTGGGAGGGATCTAGCCAATGTATGATACTAGAAACATAGACAGAGGAACTCCAAAGTGATTAAGCACATGATCTTATATTTTGTTTTATTCATTTTAAACACAAGAGTAGCATTGATAATTAATATTGCAGTCTGATTTCATATGGCTTTCTCTACATATAAATGTGAGTTCACAAGGTCAATGGCAAACTAAATCATTTACCCTCCAAATGTGAAGGCCCTTTGACTATTTTTTTACGAACCAGTAAGGTCTTGGAACTGTGAGGGAAAATGACTGCAGTGTCTAGCCAACAACCTTTCTGTGTAAATAAAAACCAGTTATAAAACTAAAATACCTCATTTACCTGAGATTGAACAGACCAGTGATGTAAATAAAACAATGTCATGAAAGACAAAAAGATATTCAGAATCCAAACAATGAACCATGCTTCTCTTTGGTCTCTTGTTCAAGTGCTTCATCACCTGCTTGAGTGCCAAGGGGAAAAGTGTGTGAGACAATGCTTTTAACTTCCATATGTGAGTCAAAGGTGTCTGTGTCCCCTGTTACCAGTTCTGAGTGGGAAGGGAAATAGATGGGCAGAAGAGAAGGGAGAGTGCCTTGCTCTTGAGTCTGTTCAGCATGGCTTAGGCACTTTGGGACCATGGAATGACTTGAGGAGTGCCAAAAGTTATGTGAGGCAAAACCAAGCAAAACCTATCCAGTACCTGTGGCAGATCTTCTAACATGTTTCTTATGGCAAGAAAAGGAAAATGGGAACTACCAGCTCACACCTGGATTAAATCTCTGCTGTCAGTGGAGGAAGGGCTGCTGCAGGTGTGGCGAGTTGAGAAGTGATGAGATGGCTAAGCTGGGAAGGTCCCACAATGAAAAAGAGTAAGTAAACATTATTTAATGGGTTTTTTTTTCTTTTTTTTTTTTTTTTACTTACTCCCTTCCCTCCTGCTTTATCAGCCTGGAATGAGGCCTACCAGACTCAGCATGGAGATCCTATGGCCCTCTTCAGGGGTTCAATCCAGATGTTCACACAGCTCAGGAGCTCAGCTCACAAGGGCAGTATTTTTAGTGCTCTGAGCCCAAGGATAGCGGTACCTTCTTAAGAAATTTCAGTACAGGCTACACAGGATCCTGGCTTAGACCAGTCATTCAATGCCACAGCTGCTGAGACACAGTTATCAAGAACAGTACCAGTCTTCCTTTCTCTCTCTTCTCCCTTTTTCTCCAATTTCCTCACCTTCCATAGATGTGTGCACGGACATGCACATCAAGCTGCCAGAGAGACTGTGAAAACAATCAGCACTAACATTCTGCAAGGAGGATGCTAGGCAGGAAATTCTGATGTTGTATCAGGAACAGTATTTGGTTGGATGAGGAAGGGAGTCAATGATGGGGGTTAGGGAAAGGTCAGCAAACAAGTGGTAGAGAAAAGCCAAAGTAAAGTAGAATAAGCTGATCTTCTCATTTGTTTGTTTGTTTGCAGATTTCTGCAGCACAAGGCCAGGTGAATATATAAATGGACACATTCATTTTAGCACAGGCACATTTCTGCTGGTCCTGCTTATGTATTAGAGGATGCATGCCACAGAGATCAGTCAGGGCATTTCACAAGTATTGATGTCTGTATGTCAGTGGTCTGGGTTAGGAGATCTAGCAGCCAATGAGTGGCTGAAGCGAAGAGCCAGGCTCTGCCTTTTAGCTTCCATGGATGTTGGATGCTCTGTGGCAGAGCATCAAAACGAGCTGCTCCCTTTGTGACAGAAAGAGAGTCTTCAATTCTGTGAGATTTACTTAAATAGGCTCAAATTACTAGTTGCTGAATTTGAATGGGGAGAGTAGGACACTCTTCCTAGAAAATGGTAAATTGTTCAACACTACCATGCTATACCCAAGCACTGATTCATAGAGTGTTCTGGGTCATTAAAAGTCTCAGGAGGAAGACACTCATCTCACTTTAAATGAAAGTTAAGTGGAAAAATGTCCCCCTGACATTATCCAAATGAGTAAAACCTGCCTTCTCTTTCTTCTGGGCAGCCTTTGGCAGCTTGTACTTGAAAAAACCAGTCTTGTTCATAGATCCAGCCTGAAACAGGTTGGTCTGACTTGTAGATCAGTCAAACCTCTTCAGCCTCCACCTTGGATTCAATAGGAAGGTGTCTTTGAAATTATTTGAGAAAACATGAGGACTACAACACCTGAATAAAAATTGTGTGAGGAGGGCGTACTATATTTATTCTCTTTCAAAGTACTTTTTCCCTATTACAACAGATACTACTGGAAGGTACAGAGCTCTCATGCTCAATTCCTTAACCATGGTACAGATTTCTTCTGCTTACCTGAAAAGGTGATAAATGTCTTCTAAAATATCTTTTTCAGGAAAATACTGAAATTTTTGCCTAAAACAATTTTTTTGTTTTTCCCAGGACAGGTACAAGCAATGTTAGTTATGCCAGACAAATCCTGATTTTCCTGACAACATTGTGAGACTGAGATGGCATGATGGTCTCACAGCATCAACTACAGAGACCTAGCCAGATGCAAAATTTCAGGATTGGATCTTCAGATGACAAGCCAGATACCTGGTCATGAGGACTTTTGTTCAAAATAGGTCTATCTATGTATTGAATCTATGTATATATTAGGAAGTCAACATCTCCCAGAGAATTTGGGTTTTCTTATGCAATTATGTGATATCTACAAAGTGTTTCATTGAGGAGACCTCTGTACCTGTGTCTGCAAAAGGCCACAAAGATAATGGTGAGAAAAAAATTTTCTTCCACCCTCCTAGCATCAAGGGATACCACACACTGGTCTAATATTAATTAGCTCCTGCACAGCACTAGAGAAGCATCCTCACTTCATGCCTTTATAGTAGGTAGAGACTGAAACCTACATTTTACAGGCATAGAAGCTCAATGGGGCAGAAAATAAGTGACCTCCCCAAGGCAATGCAGTAATTTAGCACAATAAACATAATGGATATTTATGGATCTGCCATGACTGACATTCAGGCCACCACTCACTACCACACACTGCAGGAAAGGGTGGGCAGGACACAGCCACAACAATATGCTGGAACCCAAACATCCAACCCGCAAGCACTGCTGGGGATGGGATGGTTGAATACTGCAGAAAGAGGAAGATTGGTTAAACAGAGCAGCAAATACACTAGTTATTGGCTTCAGAGGGGTTGGGAAGGTCCTCCACCAGAGCACAGTGCACTCTTCTGTGGTTTCAGCTCTCTGTATGGCAAGTGCCTGACCAATTTGCTCATTCAGGGTAAATGTATGGCTAATTCCCAAAGTAACATGACTCTTGCTTAGATTCTGAGGCATTTAACTTCTACAGCATCTGAGGGCAGATGACTCACTTCTTCCACAGTTCTGAGTGATTTCAGCTGTGTAAGTCATGCATGATTTACTTTCCAAATGATCTTTTATTTATGTCATGGATGGAATTAAAGCAGAAAAGCTCTGCTTCCATGGGAGAACTGAGATATCTCTTCCAGGAGCAGATGTGCTCAACAAAAAATGGCTAATGTGACCCAATCAATAGGAACATTATAATAATGACAAATTATTATCAATAATAAAAATAAGGTAATTTAAAAAAATTAAAGAGGCCACTGTTCATACTTAGTGAACACTCCTTCTTGCATTGAATGGAAATGAGATTGTTCCTGTTCTATGCTTGATGTGCAGTTGCCTTATTTAACATACATAGTACTATGGCTTATAATAAAAGTTGTGTAGTCTGCAGCTTTTTACTCTTTACATCCATTCAGAGGCATCTACTGGATGTGACTATATACAAAATAAAGGAATGGATGAGTCTGGGGGTGGAGGAAAGGGAAAGAGGCAGTCAGAAGGGAATGGGAAGCGAAGGGACTCCTAGTGAGCAGTAGAGGGCAGAGGTGGGGAGGACTGCGGGATGAATGGCAAGATTGTAAATCCCCATTGGGCAAAAGAGAAATCCTTTGCAGTACTGTTTATGCCCATCTAACAGTCTGCAGCTATTACTTCTTGAACATGTCCTGCAGGGGGCCTGGTAAGTATTTGATGACTGTGTCTAGGATGCTCTCTTCTTCTTCCTCCTCCTCATCCCCACAGCCCGGAGGGATCGCCTTCTTTGGGCGTGTCAGACTCCCTTCAGCATTAGCTTCCATTGCGGCCTGCGCCTCTGCTTCCTTTTCTTCCTTCTTCTTTATCCCATACTGCAGGGGAGAGATAACACATTGTCTGAATCATAATATGAGAAGTAACACATCTGCTGAGCAGGGTGGCTGATGAAGCCAGCCATTACCTGTGGTGCCTCATATTATGCACTAAGAACATCCCATATTCTCATTTTGCTCTTTCACACAGACACCAAAAATATCCATCCTAACAACACTCCACTAAGTACAGCCCAGTGGATGGACAGCCTTCACAAGATAAGATTCTCAGATCACTCAGAAACAAGCACAGGGGAGAAAATGGGACTATGCAGCTGTGGGTCTCTAGTAAAGAGAACATAAGCTCTGTGTTAGTAAAGTGTTTGGGTGGCATTCTGCTGATGTTGATCCTCCTCTTTTCTGTTAACAAGTGTGATGCTCAAGTCCATCATCCACAATGATTTTGAGATTCCACCTGCAGCATTTTATAGTTAAGATTTTTTAGATGTGGCAAAACTTCAGGGAAAAACTAGATACCAACAAAAGAAAGCAAACAGGTCAGGACAGACAGGATGGCAGTGAAGACAACAGTTTTATATATTCTCGTATGGGACATATCCTATACCATTCATCCATGTTCTCATTGTACAAGTAGGACAGAAAGACCTCTGTGAAAATAAAAGTTCATGAGAAAATCAGCTGACTCATACTATTTGAAGAGAAACGTTCTTAACCGTGTGAGTAGAATGGGTACTTGAAATTTGCTACTTCCACTAAGAATTAGAGGCCTACCACTAAGACACTACATGAGTAACCAGAATTTTATGCTATTATATTCAAGAGGCTAGATTTAATTGAGGACTGAACATATGCATATGCTTCTCTTTCCATAAGTGTTTGCACTGTTTCAAAGATTCATGTGATACACAACAACAACAAAAAAATCAACTCAAGCTGTAACATGCAAATCTAGAGCAACAAGTATACCTGCAAGCTACCCTCTATTATCAAATCATAGAATGGGGTTTGGGCTGGAAAGTACATTTTAAGGCCATCAACTCAAAGCAATGAGTAGGAACATTTTCAGCTAGGTTAGGTTGCTCAGAGACCTGCTCTGTTTATGCAGACCAATTCAAATTTCCCAGACTGTTTCCACTTTTTCTGATGATAAATGGAGGTTAAACTTTATTGGTACAGTGATCATGATGCAAACTCAGAAGTGTCCCATTTCTCAGGGCCTAGCTGTGTTTCAAAGAGGCCAGCTGTACATTTCAAGGATGCTCCCCAGGCTCACAGCTCCCTGTCTGGCAGAAACATTCTTCTGCTTATGCTTTTTACTTTTTGAAAAGCCACCTTCGTGGCTGCTCACTGTCAGCTCCTCAGCCACCACCAGTCACCTCACAAGCACTTGCACAATTGCTTACAATTAATTTTGCATGAATACACTTGAAAAGAACATTGAAAAAGAAAATCAAATATTTTTTCAAAAACATCAAAGAATTATGTTGGTACCATGCACTCAGTATTTTCAAGTATCAATAAAACCTTACTGCTGAATAGACACAAATTAGATGCTATTTTCTTTCTTTTTCTTTTCATTTTTTTTCTGCTAAGATTAGTTCAAATTGTTAACCAGTAAAACCAAAAGTACACTGCTGCTTTCATGACTTTCTGATTTCAGAGGGCTGTTGGGTTTGACTTTTCCTCCTAAACATTTCTGAGCAAAGGCATTATTTTTGATTGCTTTCTCTATCATCATTTATATTTAGGATGACAGACTGAAAAGTTTAAAGCAGTGGCTTCGAAACACTCTAGTTCTCTAAATCAATTCTCTCGTGCTGAAATGTTCATTAAGGACATTTGTCTTACAATTTTTATACCCATGGTGTGCTGGTCACACCTGATTTCATGGGAAAGATATTAAAGAAAAATGATGTCTCCATTCACACGTGAGACAAAGAAAGAATTTGATCAACTTGCAGTTACAGGGCTGTACATCACAAAGGAGATTCAACACAGGACCAGCTACCATGCAGATGGAATGACATGCAGTGCTAGACCATGGTCAGTCTGCAGGGCTGCATTAACCCCATTCTCCCTCTCAGGACACAGGTAGCTGTATCCAGGTGATTTCCAGTGTAATTTATGTGCAGATTGTGCCTTCCTTTGCCAGCTAGAGGAGAACAGTAGTGGAGACAACACAAATCATAGTAACACATGGGTACCCTGCATGCTTTCAAATCCTCCATCACAAAACAATGTGTTGATCCTCTAGCTCAGGAACGTGCTGAACAAACATCCAGCTCACAGGAAAGAGTGGAATAAAACCTACCAGTTATGAGAATTCAGTAGTATCATTTAAATTTGGTGGTACATTGTAATGCTTTGCATTAATGAAAATGTAAGGTGTGAAGATTCATAGGTGAATAAAATGGCATACTCTAGGTTTGAAACTGTTTCAGAGGAAATAAAATTATAGAAAGGAAAGTCTTAATATAAGCAAAATTTTAAAATAATGTCTTCACATGAAGTCATTTGGGTGAAATCAACAAGTAATTTTTACAAATATTACTAAAAATAATCTTTCTGGTGCTCTGGTTTTCCTGGGGATAGGAAATACTGCATTGCTTCCAAAAAAAATTGAAGGTTGAGAATAGTTTTATTTTCATTCAAGGTTCAACCCCACAAAATAATTTAATTTAATTATTTAATATCAGAAGTTGTATCATTACCTGTTCAGCCTTCAGTCACATATTCATGTCTTCTACTATATGCAGAATTATGGACCTAACCCAGGAAAATTCTGAAACGTTTTTAGTATGTGTACCACCTGCCACTCCTAGACTTATTACTCTGCTGCCACATGAGGATTGTTGTCACTGGGTCATGTCAGCGAAACACTGTCAGGCTGGAGTCCTCAGTCATCAAGTGGGAAGAGTAGGGAAAAAATACCATGGCCCTTGGCTTAACCCACACTCACCAACTGCATGTCAGGAGAAGACCAGACTTTCCAACTAACATACAGCATCAATGTATCTCTTTTCTTCCCATCTCTTTTCTTCCCTATTCCCCCCAGTTTTTCACAAGCCAAAGTAGGTGCATGGACCAGAAGCATTCTGGGAATTCGATCTAACTACAATGACAGTAAGGGTGTCGGGGAGTAGAGGATTGTTGAGCCAACGGGATCTGCAGCCTAAAATGTGAATCTACCATATATATACTTAAAATTTCTTAAGACAAGCCAACACTTGCTACTAAAACTGAACATATTTCTCTAGAAAATATCTAGGCCATGGAATGAATAAACAGTAATATCATAGTTAAGAGACTTGCGGAAGTAACTTTGTATCTTTGGGTGAGGTGTGGAACTGACTCCGCAGGAAGACGGCTTCAATCAACGTGCGAGTGGTTTTCCTTGGATCAGATTTGGAACTGCCTACTTAGACACAGCATGAGATTTTTCTGAAGAAGCTAAAGAAATAAAAAAGGAGTTTTGTGGGGGATACAAAGACAACTCGAAGACTGTATGGTGGGACCATAGAACTCAGGAAACAACTCTTCCTCCCAAGGTGCTCTGAGCGCTTGAAACTGGCCCTCAGTCGAAATATTACTGTATATGAAATAATGCTGCATGAAATAATACTGCATATCACGTAACACTGAGCTTTAGTTTCTGGGAAGATGTTGGCATGTGAATTATACTGGTTACATCTCTCTTCAGGGAATTTTACTTCCCAGTGGTTTTGCGTAGCTGCAGGTATTACGGAAGCTATGTCTGAACAGCCGTGGCAGATACAGCCATCTTTGGAATTACTATTTTATTTACTATCTTAGGTTTGAAAAGCTACTGAGAGATTTAAGTGCTTATTCCTTACCTCACTTCATATAAAAGTTATGGGAGCCTATACTAACAGCTCTGTTAAATTTCATTCATATTCTGCACCTCAATACAAACAAAGAAAATAATTTTCAGGCAGACTTGAAAGCATATGGTTAAAAAAGACACTGGGAGTGCAACATGCACACCGTTTTATCTCAGGAGTTAACTTGACCTGAGTAAGTATTTTTCTTAGAGACCTCAACTACTGAAAACCTCTCACCTGTTCTGGAACTTAACTACCCTTTGCAATAAAATAGATTTCCTCATGTCTAGCCTGATTCTTCATGAAATGCCTTTAAAAAAATCTGGAAAACAGAAAATATGCAGCTACTGTAAAAAGACTTATCTTTCATCTCTCCTTTTTGGACTTTATTTATCAATTGTGCAAATTTCTTTCTTTCTCTTCCATTACCAAAGAGAACATCAACCCAATTTAGATCTTCCCATCATTAATGCATGGAATTTTCTGCCAGGAATGTATGTAGGACTGAAACAAACAGCAATAGGCAGAGTTCAGCACTGACCTTTAGTTCCACAACTGTGAGGGTCTAGGGTACAGAAAAAGACTCCTCTTTTATTTGATTTACACAAACTTGAAGTCTTTCTACATTATTTCTTTGGTCTCTCTGTGAGTGAACAGGCTGTCAAACACAGGAGGTGAGGTTGCTGAAACCCAGAGCCCCAAGTACACTGTTCTCACCACTGTTTAAAGCACAGAACCTACTTTGATGTAGATCTGGCCCAACAATTTGCCCTGGTTTTTCTCTCACCTCAAATCTGCTGATTTCATTTTGTGTTAAATTTGGCTCTTTTTGCTTGTTTGTTTTTGAAAGGTCTGCTTGTCTTTCTAATCAGTTCATTTATCCCAAGCTTGATAGAGAGGATTAGTCCCCAGAAAACTTGTGGGTGAAGCCTTTTAATGCATATGAAAGGAGGACACTCTCTTTGTGTCTCAATTTACCCATTTAAGTGTAAAGTCTGCCATGCACAGTTAGAATTACACAGACTGTTTCAGGCAACTCAGACACGCTGACCCTAGATAATCTCTGTGCTTTGTGAGGAGAAATAAACAAAGAATCACAACCTGCCACATGGGCAACCACGTAAATTTCAAGCTGTGACAAAGAATGAAAGGTGTGAGAGAGAATGCTGGGTGTCTCAGTCCATGCCACGCCAGCAGGGTGTGTGGGGGGGGTCTGTGTGGAGTGAGTGTAGGTGTGGGCATTTTCTTGTATCTGTATGCCGCTGCACAGCTCTGCTGACCCTGTCAATGTGCTAGTGGAAGACAGCTGATTAATAATGAAAAAGAACAAGGCAAAGTCTGGAAACTGCAGTCCTAAATTACATTGTTCAATTGCGTGTGAGCCATACAGGAGCACAGCTCAGGAGAGAGGTGGCAGAGAGAAAGGAAGGAGAACAATTAAACTTCAGGTAGAGGACACTTGAGATGCAAAGGCAGGGCCTCACCTCTCCTGGAAAGGTGTTCCAAAACCATCTCCTTGGGGGCCCTCAGAGTTTTTCAGGCAGTTTTCCAGCAGCAGTTATTTGTAAATTTGGTTCATGTCCTTTGAATCCTTTACCTCATCCAAGGTTCCACCTTCCTCTAAGTTCCCTGTGGCTACACATGCCTTGCTACTCTGTGCTAGCTCAAGCTTTCAGCTCTGTGAAAATCACAGCAGTTCTTCATGCATGACCTGTCTTGTTTCAGGTCTTCCAGTATACTCTTCTGTATTATCCCCCTGTTTCTCTCAGGGGGCTCCCACAGCAAACACAGAGGCCTATGGGTTTCCTCTTCCACCACAAATACAGATCAGATGCAGTTGCAGATTTCAAAGGACTCATCTGATCTTCACCTGCCTCCCACCAGCATCTTCTTCTGGTGACACTGGGTGAATCTAGCAGTCATTTCCTTCTCCCCCATGGCAATATTGCTGGCTGAGAACTACACCACTGGCTTCCATTCCAGTTAGCTGTGGGACTACAAAGCATTCCTACGGGAATACCAACTGCTCCAAGCATCCAAGAGTAGTGCTACCCTAAACTAGGTATGAAATTTGCCTTTCTGCTGCTCCACAACAGATGGAGTGCAAGAGAAAGCACTGCTCTCTCGAGGAGATCAGATCTGTACTCAACAAGCCTCGTTTCTTTACTTTGATTGAAAAAAACATCACATCTGTTCACTGTTTGCTGTTTAAGTGAAAAACAGAACTGTATCAGGTTCCTGGTTGCAGAAGCCATCTCTGAATTTTCTGCAAACTCAGATCAAGGGGAATCTTTTAATTGGTTTCAGTGGAGACCAGCCCAGAAAAACCTAGTTAAAAGAAAGGGATCATAGAATTATAGAATGGCTTGGGCTGGAAGAGACCTTAAAAATATCTCCAAATCATCCCAAACCCCCTATAAGCAGGGACACCTTCCTCTAGATCACTTAGCTTTGAGTCCTATTCAGCCATGGGAAAGAGGAGAGGTGCTCCAGCCCTCTGATCACCTTTGTGACCCTCCTCTGGACTTGCTCCAATAGGTCCATGTCCTTCTTATGTTGAGGATCCTG
The DNA here is from genome assembly GCA_013397915.1 of Daphoenositta chrysoptera. Classification (NCBI taxonomy): domain Eukaryota; kingdom Metazoa; phylum Chordata; class Aves; order Passeriformes; genus Daphoenositta; species Daphoenositta chrysoptera. The sequence goes on along the minus strand of VZRO01004066.1, from coordinate 646,305 downwards.
GAGTTGGACACAGTGCTCCAGATGGGTCTCATGAAAGCACAACAGAAGGAGAGAATCACTTCACTAGATCTGCTGGCCACACTGCTTTTAATGCAGCCCAGGAGAGGGTGGTTTTCTGGACTGCAAGTGCACTTGCCAAGCCATGTCAAAGTTCTCATCCACCCTCAAGTCCTTCTTCCCAGAGCTGCTCTCAATCCGTTCTCTGCCCAGTCTGTATTTGTGCTTGTGATTGCCCTGACCCAGGTACAGGACCTTGCACTTGGCCTTGCTGAACTCCATGGGGTTTGCACAGCCCCACCTCTCCAGCCTGTCCAGGTCTCTCTGGATGGCATCCCTTCCCTCCAGTGTGTCAGCTGCCCCACACAGCTTGGTGCCAGTGGCAAACTTGCTGAGGGTGCCCTCAATCCCACTGTCCATGTCACTGACACAGATGCCGAACAGCGCCAGTTCAACACCAAACCCTGAGGACACCACTCATCTCTGGTGTCCACTTGGACGCTGAGCCTTTAACCACATGTAGAATCCAAGAGGACAAGGGGGCTAATGTGTATGTTTCAAACACTGATAGCCAGACAGCTGTGGAGCCAACCATGGATTGTTGGTAATAACAGCCAAGAATTATTGGTAATAACATGCCATGGGAAAGAACAAGGCATAGCTGGAGATGGGGGGCCATGTGGAGGTAAGGGCAGAGCTTTTCCAGGACAAACATCATTGTTCTGGCTCCTGTGGATAAGCCCAGCACAACACAAGCACAGAAATGAGATTAAGAAGTGGGCATGGACTGTAAGTGGGGATCAAGACCACCCAAGACCCCTGACACTGGAACCAGGCCCTGGTGAGTCCCTTCCTTCCTTCCTTCCTTCCTTCCTTCCTTCCTTCCTTCCTTCCTTCCTTCCTTCCTTTCCTTCCTTCCTTCCTTCCTTCTCTCACTTCCTCTCTAATTCATCTCTTCCCTTCTCTCTTCCTTTTCATCTTAACCCTTTACGCAAAATCCACTGCTGTGTGCTTATATAGTAGGTCAGGGACTAAGTACTACCAATTTCCATGCCAAGTGTGTAATTTACTAATAAAACTGGGTGATTTTTTGTGGACCCTCTGTTTTTGTTGTTACTTTTGACCACAAGCATTTTTGAATCTTGCATGCTCCCTTCCGCTTAAGGATGGGATGTTACACCACAGCTCTTTGTGTCCATCCAACCAATTCCTTAACCACCAAGTGGTCCAGCCATCAAATCCGTCTCTCCAGTTTAGAGGATCTGCTCCATGATCTTGCTGAGCACCTCCGCTGGGATTCATGGCTCCTGAGTTTGGAGGTGGAGATCCTTGTACATTGAACAGCTTTTTTTGGGCTCCTATTTGCTCCAGGACTTTATCCCATGGTATTCTACCAAGCAGATCTCTGAGGAGCCTAAAGTCTGCTCTCCTGATACCCAGTTACAGAAGCCATCCACCACATCTCTGTGATGCCAATAAAATCCTGGCCCTGCAGGCATGTCCACGTCTCTAACTCCTCTTGTTTTGTACCTGTGCTGGGTGTGTTTGTGTAGAGGCAGATGGGAAACACATTTTGGCTTAATCTACTATGCATGCTGACTCTGCTGAAGCAAACTGGCCATTCTGCTGACTGCTCAAGTCGCTAGACTATGCTAAGATTTCCCAGTCAAATGCCTTTTTTTCCCATTACTACACACAGGTGGTGTGAACTACAATTTGTGAACAAATTTACTTTCTTTGGAAACAAAGATTCTGAGAGAGAACAGACACAGATATCACATACCATGAATTTTTCAGAATACTCAGCAGAAAACATATTTTCATTTTCTCTGTGTTTGCAAACATGTTTATTTTCTCCCTTTTGTGTTTGCAGCATCAATATTAAAACAATGCCTTTCTGCAATATGGTCAGCCTCAGAGAAAGGGAATGAGGTCTTGAAAGCTTCAGGAATGGAGATAATTAAATTACTGCTGACTAACAAAGTCTTCCATCCTGTAATCAGAGAAGAAACCCCCAGAGTAAGGAGAGAATCTCTGACTCATGAAGAGCATACGATCAGAGGCTCCAAAATACTGATTTTAGGTACCTGGAGGGTTGACTAAAATCAGTGCACTGACTAATGACCACAGGGCCCAAGATAAATACAGTACATACTGTGCTCCTAAGCCTGTTGGGTCCTGTGGAAAATCTCTTCCCCAGAATCCAACTTGCAGGTTCAGTTAAGAAAATCTGGGTCAATTCTGTTCTTCAAAGCAGTTAAACAGGATAAGAAGAAAGAAAAGTTACATATTCCACAGTAACAACTGCAGCTTAATTGCTGATAGGTTACAGTGAAAGTTTAGTTTTGCTCCATGATCACCAGGATGGGGTCAAGCTGCAGAAGGTTCCCGTGAGAACAGAGGCATTTTCCAGTGATGCAGAGCAGGTATGTTCCTAACCAAGGAGGTTATGAGTTCTTCTGTTTCCAAAGTCTAAATTTAATTCTCTACGAGAAAAACTTCCCAGAAGCCAATGGCAGGATCCTGGAAATGGATAAATGCAGTTGCTTGTATGAGTTTAGCAAAATTTATGTTATAGCTACATATCTGATAGCAAAAATAAGTCCATAGGATATATCTTACTTTATGTGTGCATTGTGTAAGATCAGAACATGGAGTATAAGCTGCTCATCCTTCTTCCTGCCTCCTGCATTTATTTCCTTTGTCAAATGAAAGCCTTTCTTTCAGTACAAGGCTGGTAAAATTATTTCCCCAGGATACTGAAGCAATGTAGATTAGACACAACTATTTCTTTTCCATAGCCTGTGTTTACCACATGTGACAGCTCATTTTTGTTTTAGTTCTTGTTCGGTTTGGTTTTTTTGGTTTTTTTTTGGTTTTTTTTTTTTTTTTTTTTTTTTTTTAAATTTTTTTTTGAAAGTTTTAGTCCATGCCGTGTGTTTTCTAAAGANGCAGATTGGAGCTTGAAGCCAGCTGAAAATTCAGAGGTTGAACCCTAAATGGCTGATTCATTTAAAGTTCAACTTTCAGTACGTAAACTGTGTGAGCTCTCTGTGTCTCATCTCTGCAAATCTCTGGGAAGCCACCTAAGGCAGATCTTCTAAAAAACAGTTTCTGACTGTCAGTTTTGTTTCTAGCATATTGCTAGAACATTTCTCTGTGCACATATCAGCTGTAGCTATTACAAAACTTTAGGCACTCCTTGGCGTATTGTTGTACATTAAGAAGTGCTCATGAACATGTAGGACTGTGTTATCAGCAAATGGGTTAAAAGAGCTTATCACAGCAGGAAAAGAAGGAACTTAGAAAGGATTCTGGAAGTGATTGAAAGTATGCTCCAGGTAAATTTGTGTTCCCTAGTGTAGTTCAGCACTAAGGGACAGTTGCATTTAATTATAGTCTTCTATTAGACAGTAAGTTTGATGGAAGTGGAAAAGATTAATTTCTACCTTAAAAAATTCAACACATCATAAACATCGCCTACTACACACACAGAGGAAAAAAAAAATTAGAGTAGAGCCAACTAACAGTCTCAGATATACAAGTAGAACTCATATCACTGCTGCTGAGAATTTCAGAGACTAACCTGGAAGGGAAAGAGTCCCTCAGACCAACGTTTAGGCGTGCATCTGCAATTTTTCTCAGTTTTTTGTGTGCCCATATGGGAGACAATGCATTTCTTGGTGAACAGATAATTTAAGTAAGATTTACCCTTCTAAAGGGGCTGCAATGAGTCTGCTCTGAAACACAGTCATGGCTGAAATGATGCCACACTGAAATACAAGAAGTTGCTTCTGTGCCATTTTCATATGTTATACTGTCCTCAGTAGCTCCCCTGAGCTGATAGGATGAATTTGACAGGACAATAAACTGCCTCAAACTTTTCAGTAAGAATTTTTTTTCCAGTAATTTACATCAAAGTTGTAAATGCTGACTTTGTTGACAGCACAAGATAATGTAATTCAGCAATAGTTAGAGAGCGGGAAAGATTAGTTAGATTATTATCTTTAGTTCTTGCTTTGAGATTACTCCTTGGAGATTCTTCTGTGTGGAATAAATCCTGCCATTGCACCTAGGATCTAATTAGCACAGCCACTCTGCCAGCACATTTTGTAGAGACCAAGGCATTGTCACAAACTCTGAGCCAAGACTCAGTAAAATCAAAGGTAGTTAATCAATTAGTTTCAAACCTTTGACACATTCTTCCCTCTGAAGTACAAAGAGTATTTCTCAATCCCATTAACTGGCAACAGAGGTGAGAACTCTGACACCAAAATGCTTTAAAAATAGGAAGAAAAGTTTTGACATTCAAAAGACTGAGTAGGAAATTATGAGTGTTTATTCATATGCTGTGGCCTTTCAGAGGGACACGAAAAAATGAAGGGCAAGTCACTTCTTTTTCTCTAGCCCTTTCTGAACTGGCACACCAGCGTCCTTCTTATGTAATCTGAGGTAGTTTTCTTGCTTCCTGAAAGACTAGTGAAGACATATTTGTAGTGAAATTTGGCAAGGGAAAATATCTGGTTCATCTTAACAATCCAGCAGAAGAGAAGTAATGGTGTTAAAGGCAGAGAGCTACTCAGTCTGTGTAGTGTTGCAAGGCTGGGTTGCTATGACAAACCTGGAGAACAGTTTTCACCTGTAAACAGCCACAGCATAAAAAAATCTCAGACCATTGCAACAACAAGCAACCAGCTTGGGCCAATAGCTCAAAACCCATTCTTGAAATGAGGTGCATGTTTCTCATTTCCTCTGCGTGGAATCAGCTGTTCAGCTCTGCTCATCCTTTCTCTTGGCTGGCCATGGTCAGAGAACAAATGTTTTGTATTGTGAGGGACATGCAAGCAGGGGCAGATCCCAGGGAGCTCACAGCCCACACCAAGCTAAGAGCTGTACAGCAGAAGGGAGAGATGAACCTTATGGAGAGGAGCTTGCTGTCTCTACTGTACATTTCTCCCAGGCATACCTTTGTTTTATGGCAACAAGACATAACATAACATCCTACCAGCTTTGATTCACTAAAGTAACAAAA
>VZRO01004066.1:548940-641227 GCA_013397915.1 Daphoenositta chrysoptera | reverse complement strand
TTTTGCCCTCTCCCTATATGCATGACCTCATAGCAATTCAGACAGGCAGGTGAAGTGTTAACCTCTTGCTGCGTGGAAGCATTCATCTTCCAGACAGTGAGTGAAGACAAGAGCAACAATCCCATTTTCTTTCTCCCTCTTGATCTCCCTGGATGGGCGTTTTCTGACACAGTAATGAATGGGATGCATGCAGCATGTTGGCTTTTCGTTGTGCCCACGTCAAAAAAGCACCAGCTCAAAGAACTCACTTATGGGGTAAGTTGATACTCAGCCATGCTCATCCTCCTCAAGCTAGGCAAAGGGAAGCTGGCTCTCTATTTTATTTTCACATTGTCTGAGCACTTTGACATAATTACTGAGACTTCCAGCAGCTGGATGTACAGCGTAGGAGGCAGTGGAAGAGGACAGAGAGAGACCTTAAATCGCACCTTGAATGACATCAAGAGGCAAGGAGTGTTGGAAGGAAACACATCAGTAAATGAGCCTGCACATAAACGGGACCATGCACATCACCAATGTGCTCAGCTCATTATGCTGCTCTGTACCCCAAGCACTATTCAGTACCTTCCCATCATAAAAGATCTGTGCATTCCTAGCAAAGCCATGGACCAGTAGGAATCCTATTACTTAAGAAAATTACATTGCTTCAGGCCATTAATGAACAATTATTCTTCAAATGTAAAAAAGGAGTAATTAAAAAGATCAAGTAAGAATCTCAGCTTTTTCCAGGTTCACATGATCTCTTCGGGATCAGCTGGTTGGGGTCTTTGGCCAAAGCCTCAGCCTATTTGGTAATGGCCCTAGTTATCCAAATTGCTGCTAAAACCTGGAATCTTTTTGTGTAACAGGTTTTGTTGAGAAGCTGAGAGAAAAGCCCTTTCAAATCTCAGTGTTTGCTGCCACAAGAGAAGTTGTGTGTTAGTGGAAGCACATCTTTTACTAACAGTAGAGTTCTTCAAAAATTACCACCATGAAAATACATGTAGAAGAAGCTAGCACAAACTCAGTGACAAACCCAGGAACTCTGATACTGAGAGAAGGAACACTGGGGCCTTTGAGAAGCACCTGAAAGAAAGGGCTCTATGTGTGCAGAACAGAGATGTCACCAATAGGCTCAGCCCAGACTAGAGCCTGGGCAGAACAAATAGAAAAAGTAGAAACACTTCTCCGTGTCTGAGCTGGCTGGGCTGCAGGAGTGAAAAGAGATGTTGTTTCATGCCCACTGATGGACAGGTCCTGGCACCATGAAAACAGGTCAAACAAGTATATACCCTGTGACTACCTTTCAGATCTTGCTTAGCAGATGATGATGTGTGTGAGTTCAGGTACTTATTGTTCTTGACCTTATGTGCTTCGAGGGTGGAAATCCATCATCTGCAGGATTTTTATCAAAGAGATTTGTAGAGTGTGGGAGAGTAGGAAGTTTGCACATTGGCAAAAAACTAGTGTGCACATTTTTAAGTTGGGCACAAGCTTCTAATTCTGGAGTACTTTCAAGGAGAGTGGGAAACATGGTGTGCATCTCTTTGCTGATAGAAAATCTCCCTTTTATTTATATATTCATGCATTCTCGTCATCCGTACTGGTAACAGCTTGCCTGTCACTTTCCCAATGTGGCAGGTTCCTCAGCCCCAGTTCCTGCTCTTGTTTGACTTCATTCTCACCACAGAAAGAAACTAGCCCCTCCCACTTATGTGTCAGGAGAAAAAAAGTGTAAGTCTTAGAGACACACAGTGTCTGATTGTCTGAAAACACACACAACTCACTGACATAGCATGATCATAACTGGCTCTAAAAACACCTGCTTGCTCTCTAGACTGCCCATCAATATTCCATCTCTCACCTGCTTCCCAGTGCAGCCACTGCAAGCCTGAGGACTCTGTGTTATTATTCAGTAATGCTGTGTGAAAATATTATTTGTCTGGTTATTCAGGCCTGTGTTCGGGAAATTACTTTTCTGGGGCACTAACTTCATCAGCCTTTAGCAGAGCAAGTGTGTGGCTCCCAGGAGAAGAAGGTGTCAGCTCATGCTGGAGGAGAGACAGAAACACCGCAGACAATGGAGAACATAGGAAGCAGTAAGATGATTTGCTTCAGTGAATTTAATTAGAAGACTTTAACAATATTTTTCCACTTTGCCCTGTGGCTTTTCCTGCTTTGATATCACCTGAAAAGTATATTCAAAACAAAAAGCAAAACTCCAGACACTAGAACAATTATCCTCTGAACCTTACCTTAGAAATGCAGGGCATTTCTACAGCAGAAGAGACAAAGTCTGGGAAACCACACAGCATTGGGTTCGTATGTCCAGGTGCTGACAGCAGGGGTCTTACAGACCTCCATGACAAGAATTCAGGGGCTGCCCTTTGTCAGACACAACCATCTCCAGCTCCAGAGAGAGAAATGGACTGCAAACTGGTTTAAGGCCATGACTAAGATTAACTAAGCTGATTATTCAGCATGATGTTCTCCCATTTTTGGCACTCCTCTACGCAAGGGCTTTGCAATGATTATATAGAAGTAATAGAAGAATAGGCCCCTCATGAGTGAGCACTTGCTCAACAGTTTGATAGCTACAAGTTAAGCATCTGTTCTAAGCTCTTCTAGTCAGTGGGGAGAGGCCACTGTGGACAGCAGTACACTGTGGACAGCAATACATCCCATTCTAAGGCATGCACCTGGGACATCATGCTCTGAGGTCTGCATTTCTCCCTACTGAGTACCAAGGAAGAGATGACTGCCAGCTCAGGGGGAGACAATGAACAGTTTGATAGAAATTGAAACAACCACGAATTTGGGTTCAGCTGATGAAAACTCGCAATAGCTATGAGATAGTCTTCCTGCAATTCTCATTTCCCTACAAGACCTTTTTGTTGCATATCAGACACTCAGCTCTTTTCAAATGTAGAGGCTATCACTTTGAGCAGACCAAAGATCAGTTTCACTAGTTCTGATGACTAATATGAAAGACCTTCCGCAGAGTTAATGGGTTTCCAGTCAGGATGATAATACTCACTACCTGCCCAAAATAATAATTTCAGCAGGAGAATATACAGAATAGATGAGTTCTAGCACTGTTAAGGCTTGATGCCCCACCTCACTATCCCTGTTTTCCCCTGTAATTTGCAGACCTTTTTCAGTGATGCTGCTAAGCTGGGTAATTCCTTCCAGGAAAAGGTCAAGGAATGAGCCTGGAATGTTTTTCTCTGCACATCCTGAGCCACAGCACAGTACGAGTCATCTCCTAGCATCTCCTCTCTTTGGGTTCTGGCCTGCCACCACTGATCTCCAACAATCTGAGGCCCCTGCAGACTGCCTCCTTTAATGGAGTTAGTGGATCTTCAGATTTGCATGGCTGCAGGGTATTTAAATCTCATTGGCTAGTCATAGTTTTGGAGAAAATTTTCTTTTCCTGATGAGAATTAAGATTTTAAGAAACCTCCAAGAATGAGGTTTTATCATGTGTCACTTTATGACAGTCTGAGGAAATGATGTCAGTAGCTTTGTGTTGGGACAATCTGTGAAACTGAACATCATGTATATTTCTTGCAGCAGAGGGAGGATAAGACTGAAAGGAGTCTTAGGCAGAGTGTGTGGAGGTCCATAGTTGTCAGAGTCAAGTGCAGAAGGATAGTGCATAGTGCTGTGTAAAAATATTATGCCCTTAGTATTTTTCTGGTATGTACGATTTAGAAGACTACAGTGACTTTGTCTTCCAGCCATTACATTAAAATTTTATAGCCCTATCCCAGCATCCCAAATTCTTTCCAGTCCTGGCACTCCCAAAGCAACTGTTTCCTTCACTGCAGAAGATTAAAATCTTAACATAGTCTTCTGCTGGGTTTTGAGCAGAGAAGTTGTGCTGTGGTTTGAACAACGGAACCCATTCAGGTTCTTTCCTTTATACCTTACAGTATGACATAAGACTCAGATATATTCCTTAGATTCAGGATGAATCAAGAGGAAATTTGAAGTAGAAAATATGGATTTGTGGTAGAGTCATTTCTGTGCCCACCAAAAGTGGAGGGGACGGGAGACACAGTCACCAGTGTTAACAGCCCAAACTTGCTCTATTTTTTATATGCAGTAGAGGTAAATCGCTGTCTGGACTTAGAAGGAAAAGAAAGGAGAAAAAACCCACCACAGTTGAAAATGTGTAGCAGGAATGCAGTGGTACGGGAAAACTGTAAATACTATGTTACAACAAGGGTCCAGTTAGACAGCCAGAAGTTGCTGCTCTGAGATTACAAGAATTAGAGTAATATTAAATGATTCTGCCTCTGGTAGCAATTACTTTCAACCATCGACAGTTTAGGGACATCATGAAACCAAGCTTGCATTTGGGTTGTCATATTTAGCTCTTCTTCATGAATAGATGTAATTTTTTTTTTGTTTAATCCTGCTCTATTTCTCATTTTCAATTCTGCCTAAAGACTTCAGACATGATGCTTGAAAACAGACGCAACCTGCACACAGAATCACTGCAACACACCTGAAACTGTGACAAGAATTTTGTAAGATCTGCAAAGCATTACATCCCTCCTCCTCTGATGAGCTGCTAGGGTGACTTGCCAAATTCCACTTTTACTGGGCTTCTCTGAGAATTGTCTGAGAAGGGTGCAAATGTCATACATTCTTCTGAGCTTTCATTTTGCAGCATCACCCCTCAGGTGCTCTTTCAACAACAGCTAGAGACTGAACTACCACATTAAGATTAAATTTCAGAGAGCAGGAAAGAGAGTGAGTGTTGTGGGTGGATGTGAGCACTCTTCAATCTGAAGGAGCACTTGTTCACTAAAAAGGTTATTATTCAACCAAATGTAGCACAGTTCAATACTCTGCTAATAGTTCATATTATATATTCAAAGATATATGCATAGGGCTAACTCTACAGCTACATGGAAATCTGAGTTCTACCTTTATTCAGACTCAGCAAAGATTGAGTCCTGGAGGACAAGCCCTTTAACTGGTTTCTCTCATTCAAAGCTGTAGTGCAGAGTCGGGACATAAGCTTAGAGAAACACTTCGGTGCACAGTCTTCCCATTCAGCNTCATTCAAAGCTGTAGTGCAGAGTTGGGACATAAGCTTAGAGAAACACAGTCTTTCCATTCAGTGTATTTTAAATTTTTAAAGCCTTTTATATAATCAAGTGACTCTTCAATATTTAGTGAAATCAGTTGTTTCCAATTCCTCATTTGTTGTCTCTGTATCTTTTCTAGGCAAAACTGAAACGGTTTTCCAGTGTGTGCATGTCATGAATACTGGTAATTTACAATTGGTAAAAAAAAAAAGAACCAAACTCAGAAACACATCAACTCTTTGCTATGTTTTAGAAGTGTATAATTAGAAAGAAAAAAAAAAGCTTTTGACATTTCATTAAATACATACCAAATAAACATAAAATCTATCCTACACATTTACCATGCTGTTCTTTATAATTAAGTGTTGTCATAGTAAGACTTTACTGAGCTTACTTAACACTGGTCTGAACATACAGACACAGGTCAGAAATTACTTTCTAATTTTCCAGATATACTTATTTCTAATTGCTATGCTTACTCTTTTCTGAGGTAACCACATCCACATCAACAATTTACATTTTATAAATATTAAAGACTTTGGGGCCATATTTTATTTATTACTTTGTGTCCTCTGATCTTCATACAAACTTTTATTTCTTAATACATTTCTTAATATAAGATTGCATTTTCAACAGTGGTTTCAAGCTAACTTAATGCTCCAAAAAAGATCAATCCATTCCAATTAACATTAATTAAAGTCTCTCAGTGATTTCTCTGAGCAGGGGATCAGTCTTGGGACTCTCCTATTTCTTCCTCTCATCTCTATTAAGTTGAATAATTTTTACAAATATTACTCTGCTAATCTCTTCAGAGCACTTGCACAAGGCAGTCTGTTTTGCCTAGTCTGCCAAGATCTAACGTGCATGAGTGCTATGCCTTTCTCCATACCACATGAACAGTCTCTCAATCAGATTCCTTCTCTTCTTGCAGTATTGGAAATAAATGGGATTACCTATTTATGCTGAAAAGACATACAGTTAAGCTGGCATGGTGTTCAACGAACATGGAGTTTTTCCAGCTTTGCCACTAAATTGCTGTGTCATCCCGGTGATGTCACTTAATTCGTTTTGCCTCCATGTTCTTTGTCTTTTCTCAGCTATCCTGAGCTCCTTATGAACAATTTTTTGACATTCCCTAATACCACAGAAGTCAATGGTAGTTTAGCTTTACCTCTGGCTTTAACAAAATCCTCAAACTTTTGTTGTTTTGAAAAAAAACTTTCCATGTTTGATTTTTTTCTTTCTCAGAAACATTGAATTGACCTGTTTTAGTAAAATCAAGGCATTCCACTTACACTGATCTTTTTACTTGCCATCAACAAGTCCTCATTTGAAGAGCTACTTCAGTGTTGAAGAAAACTGTTTACTGAGACAGAGATTTATCATCAGGCCACAAGAATTTGCTTCTTCTGTTGCTAGATGAAATCTCTCAAACTGATGTATTTTCTTCAAGGGTCTTCAACATCAGTGTTTTCAGAAACATTTTCTTCTCTGGCAAGGGGTTGATGGAACTTTCAGAGCTACCCACTGCATACATTTTTTTTCCTGAACAGTGATTTTGCTTGAGGTCTCCAATGATCCTTTGACCAGAGCGGAGATACACTTTAGGCAGTCAGTTTAAATTTGTCTAAAATTCATCCTGCACATCTCTGTTCCTCTGGGAGAGGTCAAGAATTTAGTCCAATGAGGCTGCAAGCTTCTGCTCCCTTCCCTCTCCTCACTAATATTGTTTAATCCTGCAAGCAACCTGAAATCCATTCGTATTTCAGAGAGGTTGGTGATACAATTCTGGTAGCATCAATGGCTTAGGGGTAGCTAAGTGAAGTAAAGTCATTAGCAAGCAGAGTCTCCTATCCTCCTAGTCTCCTATCCTAACATCATCCAAAACATAATTAAGTGTTTCATTCTTTGCTTTATTTGTCTGAGAGAACGCAAGGCAATTCGCAACTGTAGGAAACACTTTTATCATTAAACGCCTTTTTCCCCTTTTTCTTTCTTTTTAAAATAATATATAATTTTAATGAGATTCAACAATGGTTCTCAGTAAAGCTGCAATTTTTGAAAGAATTGTATCTGCCTTTATTTCCATCACTGAACCACAGGCTTGATGGCTGAAATGAAAGCAACAGCCATTGTTATGTCACATGATGATTCACATGAATTTTTCATGGGATGAAATTGCTCTTAATCTGTCCTGCAGAAAAGGAGAAAGATTTTCTGCTCTTTCTATACACAACTGTCTATCTCCTTACTAAAAACATTCAGCCAAGGAATAATCATCCACAAGACATAAAAGATACCTTTGTGAAAAGGATTCTGTTGGCAAAACCTTTATTCCTTTAGTAAGTATTTCAGGGTAACAGTTCAGAAGAGACAATACACCAAGCCTAGGAATGTCCTATTATATTAAGAACTGAACTTCTAACCTCATACAAGAATCAATTCTTCCAACCTCATATTGTGAAATGCAGCCTTCCTGGCTCTATGTATCTGTATTTCTGTTCCTGATGCACCCATCCAGCCAGCCTGGTATCTAGTATCTACAGTCTTAGTCATCCAAGTTTCCTCTTTTCACATCAGCACTATTATCTGGCATCATCTTTGGCTGTGAATGACTTTTTAAAATTTTCATCTCACATGCATTGTTTGTGTCTTTTGTACCTGGAAAAAAACTTCCAGCATTATTAACAGTTGTGCAAAATTCATTTAATAACCAATTAATATTATTGGAACTATTCTTTTTGGGACTGTTTTTTGTTGTTGTTGTTGTTGTTTTTTTAATAAACCTCTTATTGCCTTTAATTCTGCCAGTTCTATAGTTCTGCTTCTACTCTTAATCTTTCATTACAAATTCTGGTACATTTTTATAATAATCTTGATGGTATTATTATTACACATTTTCTTCATTCCAGTGTATTTTATATTTTTTAATACTGATTTTTTTTCCCTCCAAGACTGTCGGGGTTTTTGTATAATGTGGGAATGCACATAAAATTTTTTTTCAACAGTCTCAAATTATTAATTATGTTTTCCTCGTTAAAGATGATGTTCTAGCTCATTTAGCCCATTATTGTTCTGAACATTCTAAGACCACCCACCAGAATATTTAAAGTTATCCTTGCAAATATATTTAGGCCATAATGAGTTGAATCGGAGACTAATCCTTATGTATTGAGACCCTTATGTATTGAGATGGATTTCTACTTATCAGTCAAGATGAGGTCTTAAGACAGAATTTCCCTGTGACTGGCAGCTGCTCAATTGGCTTCTGGAACAATTGGCAGAGACCTACCACCATTTGCACACATATCACAGTTTCCTGCATGAGTTATTGACATAAGTAAAGTAAAATTCATCAGGACTTAGAGAGTTGAAGGACAGAGAAATATTGGCAACTCTTTTTAATAGAGAGTGAACGTCTCCAATCATGTAGAAGATATTACATATTATATCAGGTTATGACATTTTATCATCAGTTGACAATGATACTGTTTCAAGAAAGTAAAATCACCTACAGGCTGTGTGAAAAGCAGTCATGGAGCAGAAAGACTGGTACCTTGTGTCAGATAAACCAAAAAAAACCATCCCATGAAGACATACACCAACAAAACATGTTTAACCATCCACACAGAAAGCATTGCAAAGCTTCTTCCTTTGCACTATGTGCAAGATACAAGGCAAAACAACCCTGCACTTTCTCCCAAAGAATACACTGGTTCAGAACACAGAATCAGAACACAGCAGTGCTTATAGATTCAACAGACATGAAAAAACAGCCTTCAAGTGGAAAAGACAAAAATATTTGGATTAGCATAACAATACCATTTTTCATGTATTGATCTATAAATTTGCCTTTAAGCAAGTTAAATACTGTAGGACATTTCTCTACAGTTTCTAAATAAAATTATAAATAAAACTGTCAGATATTTTGAATTGTAGATAACATTTTGGGTTTTCTAAGTGGAAAACTATCCATGCTTATATTATCTTGTTTAAGCTTATAATCAGCAACATACTGTGACTTTGAATTAATTGGCATGGTTTGTTTTTTTTCTTTCCTGCTCCAGGGGTGGTGTGGAATCCAAATTTGATAAGGGTCAGAGACTCAAAAGAAGTTTATACCTGTTCTAGTTATGCTCTGTGATGGTGTCCACAGTGGGATATCTTCTTAAATGAATGGTGTAGCACAAGGGATAGGAGGCATGATAGATTAAAGTTCTGCTGTCATCCTCAGGATAGCACGGTATAGCAGAAGGATTAACAACACTTCTCTATCACGGTATGTTTCTCTCAGCTTTGGTATCATCTTCCTGAAATGTTCTGCCTCCCAGCTCAAGGCAACCAGCTGACTAAAGGAGCCAGAGAAGGACCTGCACCATCACAAACCAGTTGTTCAAGCAGGATGGAAGAAATCACCAACCTGTAGTCCAAGCCCTGTCATGTACCTAGACCACACCACACCCCCGCTCTGCATCTGCTTTTCCTGTCACTTTTCCCAGCTCTCTAGCAGTGCCCACAAGACAGGGGGAACCTTGACAAGAAGCATATGCTGCCCTTCTCCTGCAGGATTGTGGAGACCACATCAACCATCTTACAGCTTTATCTCAGACAAGAGGTGGAAACAGGGGCCAGTCTGAGATCATAGAATCATGGAATCATCATTAACGTTGGAAAAGACCTCCCAGATCAAGAGTCCAACCATTTACCTAGCACCACAGTCTTCACCTCTAAACCATATCCCCAGGTGCCACATCCACACATCTGTTTAACACTTACAGGGATCCTCTTCTCCAGGCTACACTGGAGGTGAATGTTTCATAAATGTCAGTTCACCTTTCATCCTGTCACAGCCACCTGAGGCTGCCTACTGGGGTGGAATTTACTGCAGTTCTCAGATTATAAAGCCACTGAAATTCCTGAATTTTCACAAGCACTACCCATAACTAAAAATGAGGTTCTTGTCTTTAAGTTTCTACTTTTGTAAACCAGAAATTGTTAGAAGTTTTAGCCACTGTGATTAGCACCATATTGCATACAAGACTGGAGGTCTTTAAAGGAGCTGAGCTGCATTAAATAGCATAATTACTAGATGGTGCATAGACTACCCTTTTAATTAGACTAGTGATAACAGTTTTGTGTTCTGTTATCAAAACCATGATAAAACAGTCCAATATAGCCTTTTGTTAGTTCTGTACCAACTTATAAATTAGTCTATTTCATAGGCATCGTGTTGTGCAGCTTCCAGTTTGATTTTTCATTCATATTGTGATGTTGTTCACTGTACCCTTGAGAACAGCCAGGGAGACCTGGCATCTCCTAGTGAGACACAGGTGCTTTAATAACTATTACTGCACTTAGCCAACACTTCAGAGCTTTCAGGTTTGATTTTAATTAGAGGAGCTGTGACATTTTTAGTATCTTTTAAGCAACTTCCTCACTTTGCAATCACGATGCTCTGATTACAGAAGACTCGGCAAACAGGCACTGTGCAATGTTGTTTGTAAGATAACTGCAGCAGGAAGAGCCGTAGTTTTGTCCTCTGAGGCTTTTACCAAACTCCTTCAAAGCTGTACTTACCTAGAGTTAAGCTTTGAACTTTTTATTTTGGATTTCTTTGTCAGAACCGTGTACAAAGTTATATGTGCACAACAGTGCAAAGCTTACCACACTGCTTCTGAGTCATCACCGAGCAAATGTCAAGAAATTCTCGTAAATAAGTGGGGTTACATTTTTTGTTGAAAGCTTGCAGGCTGTGTGAGTGAGGTAACAGAATGGATTTCATGCTGTTTGGTGCTATCAGGACAGACAAAGCACCTGCAATGGCTTCTCTACAACTCAGCTATCCAGACCCTCTCTAAATCAATAGCTGGTTCCTCAACTCCATATCACATCAGATTTGGATGGAATTGAAGAATTTTTTACATTTAGATTTTGAACCAAAAATTCAAATTTATTTCTAAACTACTTTGCACACCTAGAGGTAAACAGTCCATGTCAGTCAAGTAAATAACTTCACTAAACTTGAGGTATACCTTTTCCATTTCTGGACATCCTTACTAAAAGCAGATGACAAATCAAAGACAGTCTTTCACAGAGCTACTGTGGCTATGCCACTGCTCTTATTTACACTGTTCTGTGGTGAAGACACTTGCCAAGATACGTGCTGTAGAATTAGTCAAGGAAGAGCTTCACACTATCATCTCCTACCAGGATTTCAAACGCTGGTTTTGTCTTCCTCCACAACATGTATAAATAATATGGGAGAAACACAAGGGGTGCCCAAAGCACTGGGAAAACAAGTTGTCTCAAAACTGCTCAAATGGTGACACTTCTTAAAAAACATGTCACTGAGCTTAAAACTTTTCACTGAAGGAGGTTTATCAAAAGTATGGTTTCATAATTGTCTTAAACTGATTTAATTTATTTTAATAGGTTCAAACTCCATGTTACTGACAGATACTTGCTCTTGTTACCTGTTACCTCGTGGCACCTCTAACATAAATGCATTAATGGATGGATCATTAAACTGAACAAGAGAGAAAGAGTTTAGACAAGTCAGTTGCCAGTTACAACACCGTGTGGGAATGCAGAATCTAAGGCCTGCGTTCTGTCCCTTTCCTGATGCCTCTGTAAGCACTCTCAGTATTCAAAAATCCCAGGTTTGCCCTTGAGAAATAGCTATATTTTGCAGAGAGAAGATGCCTGTTGGAAACCCAGAACCATTCAGCAGAAGGAAAGGAACATAATCTTATTTGTTTTGAAATCTGATTTTGCATTTGTGAGGCAAGAAGAGATAGGAAGCAGAGCTGGAGACATGAACAGACCATTTTATTTGAACCTCACAAGTGAACAGCCAGAAGGCAGAAGAGAAAAATCAATACAAATGTTGGTCTGTTGAGTTCTCTCATAATCTGTGATTTCTTTTGCCCTATCACTGTGATGGCTTCTGCCAACCAAATTCACTCACAGATTCTTGTAAAAAATATTGCTGATCAGACCTGTGACTCCAGTTTCTGGAAGGACCCAGAGGATACAAAATGCCTTTTACACAGGCACCAGTGTGAGATGTTAGAATGAGAGACAGATTGTGAGTAGCGTGACAGGCCTTTCTCCTTGACATTCACTGAGCCTGTCAAACAAGGCTGAGTGCTAAGTCTGTGAGAAAATTGAAGCTTAAACGAGGGACTGCACTCACCTGTCAAGGGAAAGAGCCTTCAGAGTAGTCCTGAACCAGTTAAGTTCCTGTTCCTTCCCTCACAGTGTCAGATGCCCTGCAGGAACAGGGATATCCTTATCTCTGTAGCTTGCCAGCTTCTTACTTGACATTCTCCCACTACCTTCAAAGGGAAGCCCTGAAGGGAAGCTCTTACCTCTCTCCACCTCCAAATCTATACCTAAAGCATATGGCACCATAAAATTTGCTTTAAGCCACTTGACAGACACCCCATCTGAATGCGAGGAGAGTGGACATTCATCCAAAAGTGGACCAGTGCTTTTCCATTAGTTTCTGTTTGCAGATCACCCTTCCCTAGCAAACATCTTGGGGGAGGAAAGGACTCTTTCACCATGCACTGAAATTTGGCAACAGCACATTGCTTTCCTTTGCAAAAACCTGTAAAAAATATAACATATATTTTTACACTAACCCCACATTTAAAGCCATTGTTTTGGGATGGAATGATCACTTTTCAAACACCTGTAGAGAGATGTGCAGCCTTCTCACCGTTCAAGCCACACTCTTCTAGCAAGAGCTTAATGTAAAGTCCCCCTTGCAGCCCTCAGATCAATCTGTGGTCCTAAATTCTTCCTCTGGAATCCGTCTTCTTTCTTAAGGCAAGGAAGAAAGGCAAATGAAGAACATAAGCACACATCAAGACTGAGAGACTGTTTCAGGACCACATACAGGTTATTGCCTTTTTTATTGAAGGTTAGGATGAAAACCAACTCTCTGTAATAGAAAAGACAGATTTGAAAAGGCTGGAAGACCAGATGGCACATGGATAGGAGGCAGTGGTGATGTACTCCCTAATTTACAAAGCACCATCAAACTTTCAGGAGTTAACTAAGATGCTTTTGTTATGCAGCATCAAATTGACAGGGCCCTGTGTGAAGTCAAGGAACTGTTTTCTCAGATTTCCAGAAGGCTCTGTGTCATGTCCAAGGCTTTGTGGAGATTTAAACATGCCTCAAAAATATCTTTCTCTGTTTGTTCTTTATAACTTTCCATTCATCTCTCATATCAGAGCTGACCAGAAGCAAAAACATTGCAGAGAAGGTAACGAGGGATGGATGGAGACTGTCTCCGAAGACTTGGTCCCCTAAAATTTGCAGCTTCACTTCCGGATGAAAAGTCAGCTAAATTTAAGCCAAAATTTGAGCTAAACCCCCATGTTATTGGAAAATAACTCAAAGTGGACAGGGGCAGAAATATCCTCCTTGTCATTCAACCAGAGATTGTCTGAAGAAATTGGAGGTGCTGCCCTTATTTCATTGAAGGCAGCTTACTAGATCCTTCCCTTCTAAACAAACCTAATCATCCCTGCAAGTTGCAGTGCATGGAAAACTGAGATTACAACACCAGAAGGTAGGAAGAAGGAATTTTCTAGCCAGATATGCAGCTGTACCAAGCACACAGACATGTTGAAGCTGATCTTCTGCTTCTCTGCATCACTGTTTTTCTACTTTTGCCCTTGCAGGCCAGGTTTATAGTTTAAATTGGTAGGTTCTGCCTATAGCATCTTAGTCACTCATTTAACAGAAGAAAGAAATGCTTTCAGCACCATCCACAAGTCAATATCCAGGGATTAATCAGAAACCTCAGAAAGTAAGAGAATAGTTGAGGGATTTTCAAGAAAGATACACTGGGATGCCTCTATCCCCAAAACAGCTTGGCAGCAGCTGGAATAAATTTTCAATCAGGCATGCACGTCCTGATTAAAAAACACCTAGAAACCCCACTGTGCTTTCTGTATTATCCAAGGGGCAGTTTATCAGCTGCTTTTCTCAGATCGGGTTTTGGACTATTCCTGTCTCTGGCTGAAGAATCCTCCCTCTAATTTACAGTCAGCCTGTTAAACAAGGAGACAGAATTTACATCCCTGCAACTGAGCAGGACAGAAATAATCCAGCAGCTATAAAATTCATAGTGAGATCCTACAGAACTATATGGTAACAGTTTTAAAAGTAAACTCAGCCTTGTTATGATCCTAAATTTCTGAGAGGCTGCTGGGAGGTCTGGCTTGGGACCAAGAGCATAAAAGCACTGTACATACTCCACAGTACTTGGTTTAGGCTAAGACCATGTCAACAGTTTCAGGAAATGATGGGAAAATTGAATGTGGTAGCCTGGAGCTGAAAGGCTGCATTCTTTCTCCCTCCATCCTAACCAAGGAAAAGAAATTCCTCCATGTAGCCTTCCTCTCAAATGAATAACCTGAGTCTGTGCTTCCCAACAGGAGCAGATGTAGAGACAGGATTCAAGGCTGTACTGAAAGGGAAAGAAGAGAACCCCAGAAAATCAAAGACAATGGAAATTATGAAAGAGCAAATGTTTCCCCAAAATTCCCCGCTTCTCTCCCAGCAGCAGCCAGTCTGTCTTCCCCAAACTCTCACATGGTCAAAGGAAGGCCGCAGCCTTTCTCCTGCATCAGCAAGAGGATTGTCCTGGCCTGGAGCCCCAGAGGAGGCACTTTGCCCTGGAGTCTGGTAAGGTTAAGTGAGCTCTATTCACGAATGTCTCAAAATTGGCCAGTGAGGAAGAGGACCCTTGAGACCCTCAGGAAGACCACATGAATTGCCAGTCACTATGAATGGGGCATGGAAACTGTCCTTTCCTTTCTCAGCTTAACCATAAGCAACAAGCATCTGTGGGGAATGAAGACATGAATCAGCCAAGGCTGCACAACTAGGACAAGTAAAGCGTGGTTCAAACTTTATAACCCTGTCCCATGCATGAACTCAGACCTGGCCTTGGATGAGCCCTTCTTTCAGGCATGGGCTGACTAATTCTCTCTGACAGTCTTAAATCCCAGGCTGATGAAACTGAAAACGCTGCCAGAAGAGATGCAGAACTTCATGGTGATGCCAGGACAAAGTCACATCTTGCTCTAAGGAAGCACCAGCATTTCAGACACTGAGCCTGGCTCTGATGACTTTCATCAGAAAAGAATGATGCATCCATTAGCTGAGCCATGAAGGTGCCAGGCTGCATTCTCAAGCAGGCATAACTCCAATGGTCTCATTAATTCCCGGTGAGTTATCTGATCATTCAGGACTCAGATAACAAACTGCCAAAAGAAGAGACATAATGTGGCTATTGCCTGATTTGAAGCAGTAATGGGAGCTCTTTGGCTGCAGAAAAAATGGAACAGACCTTTTAATCTTGTTTGGTGACCTTCACAGTCCTTGAATTAGCTTGTCATAAAAAAGAATCAACAACTATAGAACACTTCTCCGTGCATCAGATTTGTAAGCTAGGAAAAAGAAAGTTACATTTAAAAAATGGTGCAGCTGCACTCATTAGACGCAGGGGCACTGATCAAATTACTCTCTTGTAATTGTCTGCATTTCGAGGCTAACAAAAGTAGTATGATCCAGAAAGATCCAAAGGACAGAGCTGACTACTTTTAAAGATAAGAAGAACTGAAATATTTGAAGTGGCTGTGTTGGAAAAAACTCAGAACTCCTCCAGCCACTTAGTCAAATTTTATACCATCCTGACTAAGCTTTTGTCTGTTAAGGAAACAATATTTTATTCCTCAAAGCAGCAGAGCAGCAAATAAGCTCCTCTGCTTTTTGGTGTTTTCCCTTGTTGGGTTTTAACCAAGAAAAGATTCCATGTAGTCTTAGCTCTACTGGCTAAAGGATGTCCAAGTGGACAGAAGTGGGGATGGCATCCAATTCTAGAGACCAATGGCAATGGGAACATGGGTCATACAGACCCTGGGATGGCCTTCATTTTTAAGTTCTTCTGTCTGCTCCCTGTGGAGATGCCCATGTTTTCAAGAGGAAAAGAAACCCCATTTACACAAGGGTTAGAATATATCCCTAGGCCTTCATCACAGAAATGTGATTCCCGACTGAACCACTGCATGATTTTGGGCAAACTGCCCAATTTATCCATCTGTAAATCATACACAATAATGCTAAGTAAAAATTAATATTAATCACATTATTAATTATATTAATAATTACTATTTAATACAGTCTGAATTGTATTACACATTATATAAGCTATATAATTTACATACATGGAATATAAATAATTAAACTAAGCAATAATCATTTAAAAATTAGATTTTGGGAGATCTCTTGGGAAAAAGCCTTTCCTCCATGCTGCTGGGTCTTACTGGCTGATATGAATAAGATTCAGCCCCATTTACAATCACAAAGAGGCATCAAAAAGTCAGAAACAGAGCTAAGTGGTATTTTAGAGCTGAATGCAGAGTTGCACTGGTACTGGAAAAGAACTTGCAAATGACCATTTTTTGACGTGCATATTTCGTGTCTTTCCAAGCACCTGAGCCAAATGCTTGGAGTTTCAATGAGTCACACCTAGGAAGGTTTGAGGCACCTTTTAGATACCCTTCCTAGTTAAATCTCAGCACAAATAACTGAATGTCATTTGTTTGGGTTTATTTTGAACCCAATCCTGAGTGTTTGAACCTCTCAGTACCATGTCAGCAATGTGCACAGGTTTTGTAAGCCAATAAGACAAAGGTTGTTTAAGTGAGGATTTCAGCTGAATCACTGTACAGGACACCCTAGTCAGTGAGTAACAGTAAAATAGGCTGCATTTCAAGAGACACTTCAGTAACTTCAGAAGCATCACCCAGTGGGATTTTGTTAGCAAGTATCCAAAGTGACATCTACTGGTGTAGATTTGGACTAGCGCAAAACACAGAAATCAAGTTAGAGCAAGGCAGAGCTGCACTGAGAAGCAGACTAAATGAGCCCCAAATGTACTAGTAGGGTAGTCAGCACCTGCTGGGTTCTGCTGAATAATTGAACCTCTAGCTATTATGGAAGCAGATGAAAACGATGCCAGATTTCTTCTGAGCTCCAATGGTTTGCTAAAGGTGCCTTCCCACTATGACTTCTAAAAAATGGCCTACAGCTACAGCACAGGAAGGAATGCATGAAGTTTTTCCCATAAGGGAAGTTCTGTTAGTTTAATGCCAAGAGATAAGGCCTGGCACAGACACTTTCGTTCAGACCACCTATGGAATTATATAGATCTGCATGGTTGGATTCACTAAGACCAAGACATGGTGCATATCCTGGGACTTCTAAGGCAATATAGAGATGAAACTTCTCAGTTTAGGTAGGAACAGCTTCTCTAAAATCACTCAGAAGATGACTATGTTCAATAATGGAGGTCCTTGGAGGTCCTTGGCAGGATCATCAATCCCTGTTCTGTGCTGAAAAGAACATCTGCGAAGGCACCACTTCTCTCTCAATTTGCAAAAGAGACTGCTAAACTTGGGCATATTCAGATAACTTTATTAATTTTTCAATTTGTGATTGTATTTCCTCTTACTGGAGTAGGCCATTTTGTTCACCCTTTCACAGGAAAACAGTCACTGCCTTACAGACAAGGGGATGCTTTTGGAGACACAAACCAGAAAATTAATTTTGTCTGGAATTTCCAAAGGTTGAAAGTGCTAGACAAGTGGGTGATTTAGTAAAATTGCAAAGGGCAGCAGTTTGGAAACAAGTTTTATGCTAAAAATCTGTACTCAAAGCTATGGAAAAAACTGGTAACAGGAACTCCAAAATCTGACTCAGAGGCAATATAGGCCAGTCAGGACATCCTTGCATACAACTGGTTGAGGGTAAAAGTTCCTGCAGAGGTCAGAAGTCTAGTCCAGGTCAGATCACTGTATCCCCTTAGAAGCCTCTGAATACCAATATGAAAATATCTGCAGGGTTATAATGCTCTTGAATCACAATGCAAATGTGTTTCTTTCTTCCAAACCGCCCTGAACTTCCTACAACCTGTCCTCAATAACCAAAGTATCAAATGTGGGCAGAACACAAAAGGATGTTGCCCTTGCAAAGTTCTTCTTCCAGAACGGCCTGTGATTTAAATGCTTCAAAGAGTGCAATTGTTATCAGTTCTCACCGTTGGTGCTGTTACGAGTGCTCCCACTCATCCCACTCATCCATTTCACTTCATGGCACGCACAATGTAACCCCTGTCTTGTGAAGAATCACACTGGGAGTGTCATAGCCAAGTCTTTTGCTTTCTCATAGCCAGAGGACTTGTCACCCAGTTGTAAACACTTCTGTCTATACCACAAAGAGAATCTGCACTGATCTAAATTAAGCAGGCTATTTTTATTTTGTTTTTTATCCTGAATTATAAAAGTCCACCATAGAAGAAGAAGAGTCCAGTTAATGATACCTCTCCATCTGCACGACACATACAGATCTCTGAAAATCTATCTTAAGGCCCCAATACTGAACAGTAGACTCATCTTCATTAAATCACAAGGGCTGGATAAAAATTTACATCACTGGTTTAATATCAATGATTTAAAAGGGATGAGATCAGACAGACTCTTCATGTTCATGGCAATATTTTCATCTTTTCAAATACAGAACATGATTCATTGCGGAGGAAAATATTTTCTTTGAGATCTTTCATATCTTGGCATGGAAATAATACAATTTCTACACTTTTTTAGTCGACATACTCCAATGATAAATGTACTATATAGTTCTTCCTCTACAAGGCAAAACTGCACTATCAAAATTACATTTTCAGGCAGTGAAATTTCAATCCTTTGTACAGGGATTTTTAAAGCCCTTGGCAATATCTGCATCTGAAGTTATACAAGAATGAAACACTGCATAACGCTGAAGAGTTTAGCTAACAGTGTGAAGCTATTTTATACCAACAAAGTTTTATCAAATTTAAGTTTGTACTCCTGAGCTGGGAGTTTAGTTTCAAATCTCTGATATTGCTGAAGAACAGACGCAATTCACATTCTGCTATTTTTCCTGCCCTAAAACAGGATTTTAGCAACTATGCACCAGTTACATAAGGAAATATGCTAATGAAATATTAAAATTAAATAATTATATGATGTTGTATCTTGATTATCTGACATAAAAATCTAGGACTGCAGCTATAAATCCTGATTGCCTTTTTGTCTGAGTGATTTAGTGCTAAAAGTAAGTTCAACAATCAGATTGAAAAAAAAAAAAAAGAAAAGAGAAAAAAAAAAAGGGGGTTCATTATGAGAACACTTTCCCACTGGAAAAACTAAAGACATTAACTTAGGACCGTTCCTGTTGCCAGCAACCCAAATGTTCCTACATTCCTAGAAAGAGTAAATTCCAATATCATCTACCTTGAGCCATAGAAGACCAGAAAATTACATGTCTTAAATATCCAGAAGGAACTGAATTGTTTTCATGGTTTTCCTGGGATATAGAGTGCTGTGTCCAGCTCTGGGTCCTTCTCAGGACATGGACCTGCCGAAGCAAGTCCAGAGGAGAGTCACAAAGAGGAGCAACAAGGCCTAAGAAACCTCTCCTATGAAGACAGGCTGGGATGGTTTGGGTTCCTCAGCCTGGAGAAGAGAAGGCTTCAGGGACACTTAGAGCATCCTTCCAGTATTGAAAGGGGGCTTCAAGAAGGCAGGAAAGGGACTTTTAGAAGGCCTTGGAAGGAAAGGACAAGGGAGAACGGCTTTAAAGGGAAAGAGGGCAGGTTTATATTACAGAACAGGTAGAAATTCTGTACTGCGGGGGTGGTGATGCACCGGCACAGGTTACCCAGAGAAGTTGTGGATGCCCCATCCCTCGCTGTATTCAATGTCAGGTTAGATGGGGCTTTGAGCAACCTTGTCTAGAGGGAGGTGTCCCTGCCCATGAGAGTCGGGGGTTGGGACTTGATGGTCTTTAAGGTGCCTTCCAACCCAAAACCTTCTATGATTCCTTGGCCAATTCCAAATACTTCCGAGAATCTTACTGCCTAATCACTGAGAGCATTAAATGGCCCAGTAAGAAATATGGGAAGAATTAGTGGCACACACCCAGAGACAGAAGGGACTCAAACAGAGTAAGGATTGCACATTCTCATGATGTGTGATATGCTCCCTGCAGGAACAAACCTCAAACCCAGATTTTGACATTCTTTTATTGCCTGCAAAGGCACAAGTAGTCCTGAACATTTCTTGCTGTGCCATTGTGGCTCACTGATGCAACAAGTTGTTAACACTCTTCTGCCACCAAAGCTTTAACCACATAATGACCCTTCTGCATTCATACCTTGCAAATAGAAAAAAACAAAACAAAACTCTGTCCCCTACTCTGATAAATATCAGAAGAAACCGTCCTTGAGATGGACTCAGCTATGTTAGTGAAAGCATAATAATAATAGCAACAGAGAATTAAACCCTCCGATGAGGAAATTCATTATATTACCATCAAAATTTTGATATTGCATAGTAAATGAGCAAGAAAACATACGTTGTAAGGCACGTCAGAGATGAAATATTGAACATCTGTTTATTAAGAAAACAATTAACTTTGTCTTATGCAATGGGAGAGTTGAGGTTCCTAGAAGCATAAACAAATGATCATGCACTGTGTCACAATCTTTACACGGCACCCAATGAAGAAAATTACAATGTAGAGATAACCTTAATTCTTCCAGATTAGAATTTTCCATTTGACGCTTTTCCATATTTTCATGCAGATTTCATGCTCCATTTGAAGGGCAAAAATCCTTATTAATGTAACTAAACTTCTGCTTTATTGGACATAAACCATGTGTTATGTAGGACATGAATCCTTAACAGTGTAAGCACAGGAATCCTTATTAATATAACTGATTTTCTGCTTTATAGCATATAATCCATGTGCTATAAACCATGTGCTTTATTATAAAGCGTATGAGCAGCACATAAGGCTAGCTAGAGATAAGCTGGGTCAGAGACACTTCCCCATTTCACACAGAGAACTGAGTATTTAAAAGCTACTGAAGCAGTTCATGCTCGATCTCAAGTATGGACTAAATTCAAACCTACATTCTGGCAGGAAGTCAAACCATTTGGACCATGATTTCCCCCTTTCTGGTTTAAACCCACTATTTTTAGGATATCCCTGAGCTTCTGCTACTTTTCAACATTGGTTCAACCATGCTGACTGCCTAAAACATGTGTGAGATTTTCAGGAAGCCAAACATTGTCTCACTAAGACAGGTAGAATGTTAATAACTAGGGGTTCTTCAGGACTGGGCTCTACCACAGTGGTAGAAATAATTAATTATGTAAATAAATAATCATGGATGATTACACAAAGAAAGTAATTTGTTTTCACTGCTGAGGTGTGCACATACACAAACAATTTGTTTATAGAAGGCAGTATTCCACCCAAGAGCACTGGAAACAAGACAGCTGCTGCAGCATGGCAAGCTGATAGTACTTGCTACTAGCAAGGTAACAGGGATATTAGCTATCCACAGCCTCACCTCCCAGACTAAGGGACACTGGAGGCCTCTCAGTAGTCTTGCCTGTGTTGGTCAAGTGAGGCAACTCTCCCCAGGGACAGCTGTGCTAGGGCCCAGAAGATCTGTGAGGCATTAGTGCCAAGACCAAAACCAGACAGATCAGAATGCAAGCTGCGTGCACACTTCCTGAGGTAGGAGGCAGCTGGAGTCTACCCCAGTTAGGCTCGTTATATTCTTTCAATCCATTTTCACTACCAGATGCTGGACTTTAATACTGGATAGAAGCTCAGACAACTGGCGGTCCAGTTATTTCAAAATGTCATGTTCAAATGTTACTCCTAAAAATTAATTTCCAAATGAAAATGCAACATATTTTTATTGGAAAAAAACCCACCTCATTTCTGTGTTATTCATACTACCCTCTCCCTAAGAAATTTCTGTACCCAGCTGCCATGCTGGGCTGAGGGCATATGTGTCTCAATTTAACAGATTGGATTTAAAAGTTAACACAGGCTGGAACAGATCTGTGGTATCTGTCATCAATCCTTTTAAGTCCTGCCATAGCTCCCACTTTCCTGAAGTTAGCCCTAAACAAGACAGTGAATTCATCACACTTGTTGGAAAGCCAAGGCAAAAAGTCAAAAACAACAAAGGATGGTGAGTCCATCCTTCCTGTCAGCCTCACCTGAAGCCACATGAACTCTCTGGTGAAGCTGTGATTCCCTGGCTTGCTTCCCTAATACCTTACAGCTGCACTAAGGAATAAGCATGACTGTGGGTTCATAACCTAGGATGCACACTTTCAAACTTTTATTTTGCATAAATAATCAGTTCCTACTCAGTCACTTGAACTAATTGCTCATTTTTCACTCTCTTATGTGAGAAATGAGCAAATATCGTCATGAAGCTTTCTAAATCTTAAAATATCTTCAATTTTATTCATACCTGCTAACAACAACTTGTGCTTGTATACATACCACACAGAATACCTGTTTCAGTTTTCTTATTTTCTGCATTTTTGCTTTTACTGGAGTTAGAGAAGAAATGAAGGTAACTTCTAAATAATCAAGTAATGAGTGAAATAATCCAGTTCTTTTTTAATTCTTTCAATGTTGGTTTCATATTTACAGCCACCAATCAACACCACTAGAAGATAGTCTTGTATATTATCAAATCCCTCTCTTTGTCAGGACAAGGTAATCTCTCTTTTATGAAACTCTCAAACTTGTGGGAAAAAAAAAAGAAAAGAAAAATACAGCTCCTTTCTTAAGGAATGATGGCTTTATCCATTTTTTCTGATTCTGCAGAAAACACCTTCATCTTTCAAATGCATGCTACCTGGGATTATTCCCAGGAAAAAGAAAATCACAGGAAAATGAACTCACAATCGAAATGCCGTGCCTATACCCAGACTTCCTGATGCTAATCTCAAAGATACTCCACCACACCACTAGAAAGCTGCAGTACAGAGCCTTGACTGAGGTCAAATCATGTTCTTCCAAGTATTCTTGTTCTCCTTTTCTGCAGACCCAACTCCTTGCCATATTCTCAAGGATTCAGTGCATTTCTAAGAGACTTTGCCACCCAGTGCTCAGCAAAGTCCAGATTCCAGTATGACAGAGAAATCCCATTTGTCTTAGCTCAGGTTGTATGCATCCTACTCACTAATGAGCTCACCTTGGAATTATAACAGAAAACATCTCATATTTTCAAATGCTTTTACAGGAGTTTGCCCAACAGCAAGAAAAAGGCAACCCCATCTACATCTGGGAACAATTCACTGGTCCAGAAGAGACGACCACCAGTGAAAACAGGGCATTAGCTCATTTTCCTGCAACTCAGAAATTTACTACTCTTTTTCTTTCCCTCATGACCTTTGTAATTTCTTAGAAACAGCTCTACCTATAAACATACATTAAATATATTATGCACACATTGATATGCTTATATTAATATACTAGATTCTCTAGATATATATTCATTAATTATATTACTGCTGGGGTTGTTCAGCCTGGAGAAGAGAAGGTTCCAGGGAGACTTCATTGTAAATTTCCATACCTTAATGGGGCTTAAAAAAGGGAGGGAGAGGAACTTTTTATATCGGCATGTAGTGACAGGACAAGGGCAATGTTTTCGAATTGAACTGAAAGAGGATGGGTTTACATTAGATATTAGGAAGAAATTCTTTCCTCAGATGTGGTGAAGCCCTTTAACAGGTTGCCCAGAGAAGTTGTGAATGATCCATCCCTGGAAGTGTTCAAGACCAGGCTGGATGGGGCTCTGAGCAGCCTGGTCTAGTAGAAGGTGTCCTTGCCCATGGCAGAGGGGTTGGAACTAGATGACCTTTAAGGTCCATTCCAACCCAAACCATTTGACAATTCTATGAATCTATGATTATAAAACAACAATTTTTGACCAGGTAGAGGTTGTGCATCTCTGTCAACCAGTACCCTCTTTAAATAATCAATGACCTTTCTCTGGCAGTGTCACAGGTAGAAAATCCCTCTAAATCCACTATTTTCTTAGATGCATAATCACAAATTTCTTTATTTGCAGAACTATTCTTGATGCCTTAGGTTTTAACTCTTATATTTTTTGAATCTTGTATTGCCTAATGTGTAACTCTGAAGTTTCTTGTAGCCTGCTAACTTCTGTGCTCTACACATAACAAAGCCTCTCCGGGCCTGCTCTCCAAGGCAGTCCCAGGCATGAAAATGTGTAAACCAACATGTTGGAAGGCGGGCAAGATGAGGGGAAGTGACATCATTAGCTACAGTTTTAATTGGAAAATTTACACTGATATGGAAATGGACCAAACCTATAAAGGTGTGGGGAACTTATGACTCGTTTTCCATCTTGGGGTCCAGCTTGGACCCCTTGGCTCTCCAGGCTGCACCTTTGAAGGCCTTTCAAATAAATACCTATCTTTATTCCCTTTATTCCTGTCTAGTCTCTGTTTCTAGGTAGCCACTCAAGGCATCATTCTCACCAACTCTTTGCAAGATACACCGTGCCAGCAGAGAAATTCACCCTTATTCATGCCTCCATCCTGAATCATAAGGATTGGGTCAGAAGTTTGGCCCAATGCAGATACAGTTTTGTTTATGTCTGTTCCAAGACATGTTCTTAGAGCACAGAGATAGGAACTGCAGAGGGAACACCTCTTATACTGAGCAAGACTTTATCATTTTATCTACAGGTATTTTGTTCGGCATGTGATGTAAGTCACCAGACAGGCCTTCATCATTAGAAACCCCTTGTTCAAACACTGCCCACATTTCTTTCTAAGACATCTGAACAACAGGACATCTTTATACAAACCTAAGTTATTCTGAAGAGACAGTTTTGACCTGGCCTTGAGAGTGAGGCATCAAAACTGCCTTCTCCCTCCTCACATCAATCCCCAATACTTAAAGTATGAAAACTCTCTTTCAGATGAATCCCATGTGAGCGGTGGAAGCCTAAACATGAAAAGTAGACTAGATTTGTCCCATATCACTGGTCAACACAACAAATACAATGAAATTGATTTGGAATCAATACAAAAGATTGTTGCACCGTATCTCAGAAACTCACTGAATTATGACTCTTCTCACAAACCACAAATGCAAGCTTGGAAAGCATCCTCAAAGGGATAAGGAAGCCTCTAACACTTAATATAATGTGAGTGTTTAATAGATGATGAGAAAAATAGATGGATTTCTCCTCTCACCTTCACTCTCTATTTCAACTTTGCAGGGCTTTGCTGTGTGGGTGGTGTGTTTAAACAGGGACAGGGCTTGAGAAAGAGTGCACAAAATTAGAAAGTTCAGTATGGCAGAGCAGTTACCTGGTTCTATCCAGGTGCCTAGGGAACTAGTCACAAATCAGCTGAAAACAAGTGTTCTTCACTGGGCATTACAAGTTGACCAGTGTGAGTTGAGAGCCAGATACTTACCTTGTCTCGAATCCCTTGTCTCATAACTTCTCTTTCAGCCTCCATCTTGGCATATTTGGCTTTCCTCTCTTCCTCTTGTTGCCGAAGGGCTTCCTGTCGTTCCTCTTCTTTCTTAGCGGCATCTGGGTCTTTCTCCTCATCGCCACCCAGCATCTTTCCCATGTCTTTGGTAGCCCCTAGAGAAAGCACAAGAGAAAATCAGCCCTGTGGGAATGTGGTGAAAACCCCCAGAAGAATGACAGCTCTCTCTCTCCTTCCCCAGGCTCAGGGCCATCTGTCATTCCCTCTGCATCTGGAAAGGCTTCTCCTCTCACTGAGGAGGCAGCGCACTCTCCCCCAAGGCAGGAGGTGGACAAAGCACTCAACCTGATCAGGTAAGTTACCTGACACTGGTAGGAGAAGCACAGCAGCACAAGGAAGAGACTACATCTGTAGGTTTGCATGATGGCAACACAGTTTGTTTGCAGTCTTGAAAAGGACAAGCTGCAATCCACACCATTTTTTCACTTTATCAGCTCAGCCAAGTGCCTGAAGATTGATTTTGAAAGGTCATTAATGTAATAGGCAGGTAATACATCCAGAACAAAATGACACCAGGGCTGGGAAAGGAATTTGAAATCTTGATTGCAGGGATGAGTAATCACAGTCTTAATTGTTGTCAGAAATTACACATCCCATGACAGGTAGGACCACACAGCATTAGTGAACAGTTGGAGTTGATGAATTCTAGCCTCCTACTGTGGATCAGAAAGAAGCAGCATTTCTGCATGTTTCTTATCTGTTCTTGAATAACAGTGTCTGTAATGCTTAGTACCTAGGTGGGATCCTGGCTTTGTCTTGTTCTCTTTCTACTGATGAATACACATTGTTCCCAAATTTTCAGTCCCTGTGTGTTCCTGAGCCAGATTTTTTGGTTTTGTGCAAAGCCCTTCCACAACCATGCAAACGAGGAGGAGGGTTCTTGCATGCATCTTTATCCCCAAAGAGCTGCATAAACCCGTTTACCCTGTATTTCAGAGACATTTTCATTAGCAAATGACTGTCAGTCATCCAGCCAGGGAGAAAAACAGTTGCTGAGGAAAGGAGAAGAGCATGTACTGTGATACATCATCATTCAATGCATTTCTAAGAGACTGTGCCACTCAGTGTTCAGCCAGCTCAGCAAAGTCCAGACAGCTGCCAGTATCACAGAGAAATCCTGTTTGGCTGTAGCACTGGAGGGCTGCAGCAGCACCAAGCCTGGTTACATGGATAAAGGTTACATATATCCTTGAAGAGTAGTGTTGGACCTTGCCTGTAGCAGGAAAACACTCTTTTACTAAATCTTTTACTAAAAGAGGTTCCTTCACCCTGGAAAAACACTGTAGGCCCTTAGATGCTGAGTCAGGACACCTCCACACTGGCTCACTGCTGGGTGAGATTTAAGTGAATTAATCTGGGACAGCCTTGTTCTAACACACAGTCACAAGTATACATATTCAACATCTCATTTTGCATAAAGCAAAGATTTCTGGCCTTTACAAAGGCTTGCGCTGGAAGGAGACACTATCAAAGACCTACCAAATAATTGTTTGTTAGCCTTATCAAAGGCTAAGTGAAGGAAAGAGGTTCTCACAACCCCTAATAAATTACTCTTCAGTGTGTCAACACTGCTGGAAGACTGTGTTTGCTCTTGCTTTCCACATCAGTTCTTGGGATAGTGATTGTGAAACCTTGATCCTTAAGGGAAGAAAAATCAACGAAGAAGAAACGTCAGAATGATTCCTCCTGAATTGCCCTAGTGATGGCACTTCTCAGATTAATTATTGCTTCCAATAACCACCAAGGAATTTGTTAAGAGGTAAGGAGATCACTTTTCTCTCCACATTTCTTTTCCACATTACATATTTTCCCAGAACTCTAAACTGAAAGAAACCCTGAATAAAAAAAACCCTCCAACCCCTCAAAATGTAACAGAGAAATTCCCCCTTTTCATCTCCCACAAAGAAGCATGAGAAAACTGGTAATTTTAAGCCTTACAAGATCTGGTTGTAATACACAGGAGGTTTTTTGCCAGGTGGGAAATAACAACAGTAAACTGTCTCTATTTAGCTGCGTAACCACAAACCTCTTGACACTTCCATTGTTAGGAAATCTGTGGCTTAAAACAAAAAGACACCTAGGGACCCCAAGCAAATCCCGCCTGGAATATTCATGGTCCCTGCCTACTGTCAGCCTTCCTCTACTACCATTTTGCATCCCTCATTGCAGGATCAGAGTAGTACAGAAACTCTTGCATATTGACGGAAAAATTACCCAGACCATCTGGTGATTTCTTTCCTGTAGTGCAAGGAAGGCTAACTGAAACTGCAAGTAAGCTAAAATTTCATAGCAAGTGAAAAGGAAATACAGCCTAGTTGGGTCACGCATCCGTACAGCAGGAACTTCTCTAAGCGGCCTTATTGTATGTACATCATTGATCACAAATCTCAGTAACACCTTTAATTTCTTGGTCCCCCTCAACAGATTTCTCCACTGATGATCAAACTAATTTGGGTGCAATAATCTATCAAGTCTCTTTTTAGCTTCTCTCCAGTTGGAGCTACCCAGACATTATAATACTCTAGTTACTTAGGAAACAGAATTCAGCAGCAGAAAGAGATTATTTTTTTCCTCTAAGCACTACTTCTAGGCTATCATTAAGCTATAATGTCAGCTCAGCTCATCACATAAGAAGTGAAATTGCATAACTTTATTTTATTCCTTAGACAAGAACAAGATTTTAAATACTTAAGGCATTTCGTTCTGCAGCCATTCGGCATACAGGACACTTAGAAGAACAAGAATGTAGCTTCAGGATCCTCATACATTCTCTTAATTCACCTCTGATTTCAAAGTCGCCTTCTAAATGTGCAAAATGCTGCACTGTGGTATCACTGTTAACTAATTGGAAGGAAACGCATCATGAGAACCAAAATTTTACACTACATTTTAACTAAGGAGTCCTGTGTCACTTTTAGAAAAGCTTTTTTTCATCTCCTTTGATCTTCATCCTAAACTGTAGACTTTGTTGTTAACATTCCCTGGATAACAGTCTCTGGTTTTAGCAGTTCAGCAGCAAAGATTCCAGAGAATTCATCTACATGTAACTGAGGTGCCTCAGTTATGGGCAAAAGCAGAAGGAAAGAGAAGTTGTTCTCTCCTTAAGCCCACTTTTGAAGCTTCCAAGAAAACAGAGGAAGGACACACTTACTGAATCTGTGCATATGATAAGCCTGGGTTTTTTTGTCTTTGTCTTTTTGTCTTTCACACCCCAACCATGACATATACTTTGACATAAAGAGAAGTCAGAGACTGCCACACTACTCACTAATCAGTAAGAAGCTTCAATCAACATTACTTCAAAAGACAAGGCTACAGAAAAAAAACAGAAATGGCTAAAGCTCCAGGACATGTGCCAACTGTCACCTTTCTGGCTACAAACAGCCCTGCCCTCCAAGGATAAAAAACCTCCATATGGAAAACCACCCCAGAAGTGGTGTGTTTCGAAAACAAGTGGCATGGCAGTTATTTCAAAGCAACAGTAATTTCCTTAATCCATATGAGCTAAATAGCTAAACTATGAGATGTTAAGCCAAATATTATGGGTGAACTCTGCCATGATGTGCTGGTTTTGGCTAGGGTAGAGTTAATTTTCTTCACAGAGACTTCTTGTGGGTTGCATTTTGGATTTCTGCTGAATACAGTGATGATAGATACATTTTTGTTACTGCTGAGCAGGGCTTACACAGAGACAAGGCCTTTTCTGCTTTTTGTACTGCCATGCTGGCAAGGAAGCTGGGGGTATATGAAAAATTGGGAGGGGACATGGCCAGGACAGGTGACCCAAAATGACCAAAGGGATATTCCAGAACAGTATTGAAAGCTGGATGCAAGAAGGAGGAAGGAGGGCACATTTCAGTGATGTCGTTTGTCTTTCCAAGTCACTGTGAGGGGTGAGTGGGCCTTGCTGTCCTGGAAATGCAAAACACCTGCCTCCTCATGGGAACCAGTGAATTAATTCCTTGTTTTGCATTGCTTACATGTGTAGCTTTTGCTTTCCCTGATAAACTGCCTTTGTCTCAAACCCACAAGTTTTCTAGCTGGTGGGGGAGTGAGTGAGCAGCTGCACAGTGCTTGGTTGCTGGTTGGGGTTAAAACACGACATGCTTTCATGTGAGTTTTGCTGGGTGAAATTGTCACTATGCATCTCAAAAAGAGTAATATGGTTGTTAAGGTACAACAAGGGGAATGTAAGGGGAGTGTGGGAGACATTCCCCAGTGAAACAGCTGGAAAAGGCCATCTGTCTGGAAAGCTGTTTTGCAGTAAAGGCCTTGGAGTTGTGGTGGACAGCAAGCTGACCACAAGCTCACCATGTGTCCTTGCAGCAGAGAAGGTTAACAGTCTTCTGGGCTGCATTGGGAGCACTGTTGCCAAGAGTTTGAAGGATCCTTCCCATCTACTCAGCCCTGTTGCAACCAAGTTTGGAGTGATGTGCCCAGTTCTGGGCTTCAAGATGCAAAAGAGAGATGGAGCTACTGGAGTGAGACAGCAAGGAAGTGAGACAGCCATGGAGACATTTAAGATACTCAAGGATCTTTGATACAAGAACAGCCTGGGAGAGCAGGGACTGCTTAACCTGTAGAATGTTCAAGGGGTTTCAGTAGTATGTGCAAACACCCAACAAAACGGAATGAATATGAGGGAGTCAGACTGGTACCCAGTGACAGGAGAAGAGATAATGTGTACAAACTCAAGTACATATAATTTATGTATAATAAATTTATGTATTATATAATAATAATAATACAATTTAATACAATTATTATTACAATTACTATTGTAATAATATAATTTATTGTAATAATACAATTTAAATATAAGAAAAAAATAAATTGAGTTGCAGAAAGTAGCTGTGGAGTCTCCATCTGCGGAGATATAAAAAAATTCATGAGCCACAGCCCTGAGCAACCTGCTGTAGGTAACCCTGCTTGAGAATGAGATTGGACTAGACAACCCTTGTAGATGAGCACCAACCTCAGATATTGTGTGACTCTCTGAGACCTCACAAGTGGTTCAAGTAACATCTGAAAGTGACTGAAGTTAATTTTGCAAGGAAAATGGTGAAGAGTACGTGCCCAAACATATCCTGCATCTGAAGAAAAGTAAATTCTTAACTGCCAGACCTTTGTTATGGAAGCACCATCAACTATGACCTAACCCCTCAAAAGCTGACTGACATCAATCCAGCTTTCACGCAGAAAACAAACTTGCAAATCAACTAGCAACAGAAGCATTGAATTTGCTATTTGATAAAAAAAACATGTCCTAAATAAGGAAGGCAAAGTTGTGTGCTGGAAAAGCTACAGGGTTAGGGTTACTAAGGACGACTTTTGTAGAAATAGGAACATCTCAGGCCTTCTTAATTAATTAAAGAATGATGGAAATTTGCACACACCATTGTTTCAGGTAAGGTAATTACATGGAATCAAAAGAGTTTCTGTTGTACTACTCTCATTTCATATTGCAGACAAGCAACACCCAAACCTGTCTTTCAAAATGCCTGCATGTGTGTATGCTTAGATCAGAGAATGGTGCAGAAGTTCTCGCTCTCAATCACAGGTTTCAGAGGAAACAGCAAGAGGTTTACCTGAAACAGGCATGCGCTGAGGGAATTTTACAGGGGTTTTTTTTTTTGGAAGTACTATTTGTGGCTGAGCCATATTTAGATTGAACAGACAGGACAACTGATTCCTCAGAGTCTCTAAATCACAGCATGTCTCTTTAGTACATCATCCAAACTTAAGGAGATAATCACCAAGTACTGTTCTGGAACAAGAATGGCTCACTCTTTTTTGCAGAATCACTTCAGAACCTGAACTAAATACATTTCATTGATATCAATGACAATCATTATGACCATGATATAAAGCTTGTGTCTGGAAAACAATCAAAACATCTGACTTCCTCCTGCTACAGTTTCAATAAAAATGAAACAGCCCTTCAGGAGGGTATTGCATAACATTCGAAAGCGGTACTTCCATGAACATAAAAACATGTTCATATATTAGTACTGAACAACTTCAAAGGAACCACCACAATTTATTAATTAACTATAACTAATACATCTACTGAAACGGATTAGTGATTCCTTATGTAAACAAAGAACTTACGCCAAGTTCACTTGAGTAGCTCATTTGGGAAATCATAGTATCTTGGAGAATGCTATTTTCTGGTCTTTTTGGTAGTGTAGGGATCTCTGATAAGGATCATTAACATTGTATTAAATGAAGAAATTCTCAATGAAATTCAAAGCTCAGAGTGAATGGCTCTCTCTGCTTACTTTTCCTGATCCGCTCAGCACAAATCTTACACAATTGAGACAGGACACATTTGTATGCATTTGTGCTTCCTGGGACAATCTATGAGTTGATGCTTATTTCCAGGTCAGTGAGAAGCCTATCTGCTTCAGCATTTACTTTTCTGTGATCTCACAGGAAAGATACTGGAAGGGTTCTGTGAGCTTCATTTAAACACATCAAGTGATGAGCCATGGGTCCTGTGCAAGTTACGCAGTGGCAGAAGAAAAAGGGGTAAGAGGAAGGTGTAGAAAAGGAGAACTGAAAGCTTCAGTTCACTTTGTTTATAAATTAACACTAGTGAAAAAACGTCTGCTACTGGGGACCTTTGCTTCAGCCATTCTCCCTCCCCACACTCAGCTTTCTCTGTCTCTGGTATTTTACTTTAGTCTTTCTCTCTCCCTCTGAATCCAACCCAGACAAACTGTATTGCCAAACAAAACAGTTTTTCTTGCAGGGAAACAAACTGGTAAGCTGAGCAAATTCTCTCTAAAGGTACATGAGATACTTAAGGATATTTGGAGGTATTTAGAACTCCAACTATATTGAAACATCACCACTATGGTAATGTTTCATTTCCCTTGAAGACACCAACATAGACTTCAAGGGCTGATGTTGAAGGGCCTTTTGTCAGCTTGGTACAAAGCCATATGGAGGCACTTTGAATTTTCTAGAAATTATTTTTCCCACATTATTTGAGGTAGTAGTAGGTTGTAATATGTTCAAGACCTATGTTTCACTCTGCAGATGGGTATTGAAGCCAAAAAGTGAATGAGGTAGGTAGCCACATTAACAGAGAAATGTTTTTCTTACCTTACAAGCTGCTAAATAGTCTTCTTTTGCAGATAAAGAAATGCACATTTTTTAGAGCAAGATGTTGCCAGCCTCATTAAAATAATTTTTTGCCTAAAATCCTAGTCTCCATGCTTTTATCTCCACCTTTTATCTCCAAAGTCTCCACCTCTGCACAGTGACAAGTCCTCTCTAGATACATAGGACAGTACAGAACTTGCACACAAACCAACATCAATCTCCTGATACCTTCACATTTGTGCAACAACTTCATAAATCCCTTTCCTATTGTCTCCTTCTAGGTTACAACTAGCAATTCATGTTTGTAAGTGAATTCTTCACTTAGTATGTTATTTATTTCTTTGCACTGGTGTCACATTCTTTTAATAAAACTTTAACTAAAACAATAAAGTTCCCTATGAAATTTATGTGGAGACATAATTTTCAGGTGACATTTGTTTGGCCGGGTCTTAGACCTGTAGTCACAATATCCCGGACCTTTGGAGCTCTCTTATTTTTCAAGGAATCACAGGATCATTTAGGTTGGAAAAGACCTTTAAGATCACCAACTTCAACTACTAACCAACACTGCAAAGTCCACCAACAACCATGTCCCTAAGTGCCATATCTGCATACATTTTAAATATCTCCAGGGATGCTGACTCTACCACTTCATTGTTACAGCCTGTTCCAATGTTCCAGAGAACCCTTCTGGTGGCAAAAGTTTTCCTCATATCCAATCTAAACCTCCACTGAACAATTTGAGGCCATTTCCTCTTGTCCTGTCCCTTGTTACCTGGGAGAAGAGACCAACACCCACCTGGCTACACCCTCCCTTCAGGTACTTGTAGAGTGGTAAGGTCATCCCTGAACCTCCTCTTCTCCAGGTTAAATACTTCCAGCTCTCTCAGCTGCTCCTCATAGGACTTCTGCTCCACACCCTTCACCAGCTCCACTGCTGTTCTCAGGACACTCTCCAGCACCTCAATGTCTTTCCAGCAGTGAGGGGCCAAGAACTGGACACAGCACTCGAGGTGTGGCCTCACCAGTGCCGAGTACAAGAGGACAATCCCTGCCCTAGTCCTGCTGGCCTCACTTCTGCTGATACAGGCCAGGATGCCACTGGCCTTCTTGGCCACCTGGGCACACTCCTGGCTCATTTTCAATCGGCTGTCAATCAGCAGCCCCAGGTCCTTCTCTGCTGGGCAGCTTTCCAGACACTCTGCCTCCAGCCTGTAGCGCTGCATGGGGTTGTTGTGACACAACAGCAGGACCTAGCACTCTGCTTGTCATTTGTTATGGAGGTTTTTTAACTGCCCATCATAATTTCCATTTCGTGACAAACTAGGAACAGCCACAGGGCTAATCTGTTACTGAAAATGATCCTATAGATGTTTTTCCAGGTTTAAGCAGGTACTGCATTTTATAATCAGTTTCTGAAAGATGTCAAACACTCTTGATGGCCTGTCAGTTGTATCTCATTAGTATGCATCACAGTTAGCATCTTTCTTATCTTGTACTCTGCCATGCACTTCCGATTTAGTATAGTTAATATGTCTGAGGAGTGAAAGGTTCACTTCAGTTCATTCATTATCTTGCAAACCTCCTCTGCTGCAAAAACTAAATAAAAATATGCACACTTCCTAGCTGAAATCATTAATATTCTCTGATGGACTCATTCATTCTCCTGTTCTGTGACCTTTTATGAAACCTATAAGGCAGCATGAACAATTATTTTCTGATACACAGGTGTATGCCAAATAACTATAAATATCGTATGACACCATTTCATGTTGAGAACTACAAGATGATGATACATCATGAGATGACTGACACAAACATACAACACAAATGTGCAAAGACAAAAGCTGCAGGAAGGTTATCAGCTACCTCTGGCCTGGGTAAGGCTTTGTAAGAAGAAAGAAACCTAGTTTCAGTTCCATACATAAACACATCTCACATTCTGCAGGAGGTTGGTTTCGTTTTCATCTGATTGCGTCATTCTGCATCACTCAACATGGTGAAGCACTTCTGGCACTGCCTTTGAAGACACACAGGCTGTTAGGATAAGCTGCTGCTTCAGTCACTCATAAAAGTAGTAATTGCATTGACTGGAAACAGATTGTCTAGAAATGTAGTGAGTTCACATAAGCAAGTCCTGTTAAAGATGAGAACAGAAAACTGGATGAAAGAATAGAATTTTCAAACATAGTTTATATTCCAGTTTTGTTATGCAAGGTTTTACTTCAGTATGTGTTTAAGTAGCACACCTGTAACTCCAAACTTGTCATACAAGGAAACACCTGATGATGCACATGCAAAGGTCAGTGTTAGCCGTGTCAATGTGTCTGGGTCAGCCTGACCCAAAAATCTGCCTTGGGCTGGGGGCACACCATCAGAAAAACGCAGCTGATCACCTTGCTGGCTCAGATCCCTCCAAGGGTAGAAGTTAGGCTTTTATTCACACATACTTCACACAAATATTTTAATAAACATGTACTGTGAAGGAGCACTCTCCCTTTCCCATTCCACACTGATGCCTGTGTCCACTGCAGAAGAGAAACAGATTGTGAGTTTTCAAGATCCTGCAGCTGTACAAGGAGGGGCCTGGAGGAGGTATCTTTGTTAATGAGACCAACACACACAGCAGGCAGGTTCCTGTGACTCCTTTTACCCGCCTCCTGCCACTTAAACCCTGCTACAAGGCAGCAAGAGGAAAAACCAAAAAGCTGGGAACAAAAGCAATCATCAGTCTTCAGCACCCAGCACTAAAAGAATATTCAACCACTGTGTCCCCACTGCCTACAGGCAGCTTGCACAGGAAGAGGAATGAAAATGATGCAGACATGATGGGGAGTGATTCTGGGGTACTAGACTGAGCTTCCAGCTGAAAAGTGCAAACCTGACTCTTCTTTTGGAGGGATCGTTGCTACTCCAAGATACCTGGAAGGCCACAATCTTTTACTTGTGCTGCAAAGTGTGTGCAACCCTAGTTAAAAAACACTTTGCCTTGCTTTCAGGCACATTGTATAAATATGCACTGTTCTTTTGAACTACTACACAAATCTTTTCCCTAAAAGACAAGGTGATGCCTTTTATTACTTGGTAAGGAATTAAGAGACAATTTAAGATTAAGAATATTTACAGCAATTAAGATAATGTAAGTTTCTGTTACTGCCTCTGTTCCAGAGCTGCTGCATGCACCTTTTGGAGGCACTCACATTTCTCCTTCTCAGGAATTTTGTTGATCTTCATTGTTTGCATTGTAAAGCCTCTGGATGCAGGCAATTTTGAGCCAGATCTACACCTGGAAGGGTGCAGTCCCATTTTCAGGGGAACAGTCCATGCAACCCCACAACCATAAGGCAGGAACAACTTCCTGTATAACATAAATGCAGTGCCTTCTGTTCCTGTTTTGATCAGTAATCCCTGGCAAATTCTTGTCTTGTTCTCCTGACCCCTATGACCCAGCTAGCATGTAGCTGTAAATAATCTCCGCACAGGTTCCCTTCCTAGTTCATGGAAGTCTCCTCCAGCTAGTCACAGATCTTGGGATGAGATTCTTCAGGCCAAGTGGAAGCACCTCTTTTGGAGGAGAATTCTGCTCCAGACTTGCTTGCCTGGGACCTACTAATGGAGAAATGAATGTAGGCATCTTGTTCACATGAGCCCACCTGCACTGCAGCATTCTGGCATTAGTCACATGCAGCTTGTAGTTCCAGCAGAAAAAAAGGAACTTGAAAGCAGATCTGCTTGCCAAAATATTTATTTGCCTGTGATTTATGATTGTTCCAGCGCTGCTTTCCGGCTTCAGAGAGATTATTCACTTTGGCACAGAAAGAACAGCTGAATAAAAAAAAATTTAAAATTGCTAACTGTGTAAATCTCTGCTGCTCTAACAGATTTCCTAAATTCATCCTGGTGACAGGTTCCAGACCTTCTCTGTTGCCTTGGAAAATGATGGTCTTCTCTACGGTTCCTGACTGACAAGGTTGATGAGTCTATCAAGAAAGTCCAGAAACATTGGTCTGTAAGATAATCCTGCTGACTGGAATCTTCCTGTTGCTTTAACGAAAGGCTAACAGAGACTGGAGCAACACCACACAACAGTAAATTTGCTGATATATTTAGTACATATACATAGAATATTTCTCCATTAGCAGCTAGTGCAAACCTATCTAAAGACAGCTGTGAGACCGAGGAAGTCAGAAGAACCTGACTTCTCTCTGGTGGGAAGCAAGTCACCTATCTCTGCTGCCATGGAGGGGCATTAAATGCTGCTCCTTTA
Source organism: Daphoenositta chrysoptera (assembly GCA_013397915.1). Classification (NCBI taxonomy): domain Eukaryota; kingdom Metazoa; phylum Chordata; class Aves; order Passeriformes; genus Daphoenositta; species Daphoenositta chrysoptera. Next base: position 604,289 of record VZRO01004066.1, on the reverse strand, counting down.
CAGACTTCCAAGTTCCAGTTTACTCATGTTATATTTGGGGCAGGGGTGGAGGAGGATGTGGACTAGATGACCTTTTAAAGGTCCCTTCCAACAAACTATTCTGTGATTTCTTTATCAGATACCTTCAAAATATTGCATTAATACAATGCCAGATGAATTTGTTAAGTAGTACTAAGAGCAAGAAAACTTTTTTTTTTTTTAATTAAAAAAAAAAAAACAATAACAAACAAAATAAACCAGAAGACCAGACACATTAGCAAGATATTATGGCTGCCTCAGTTGCTTCCTCAAGGACTTGGGTGGGAGATTGCAAACTGTTCCCTTGAGCGCCCCCACAATTTTCTAAGAAGGCTTGTCTCCTTGAAATAGACTAATGTATTGGCAGGAAGAAACGACATGACACAAGGGCATTGGCACTAGCCATAAGCGAAACAATCACTGAAACACGACATCCTCACACAGCAAAGTTCTAAAGAGACTGCAGTCAAATCTTCAAGAATCTTAATGAACTTTTCCCACGCAGTTGAGTTCTTGCAATGAGATGTCATCGGTAACTTCTACATAGCAGTAAGAGAAGTTTAAACAGCTCTAACAGAGCTTAGCTGGTAAAACTACTTTAAAAACTACCTAACAGAAAAGGTAGGAACTGCTTAGAAATAATTACTTCACCTTCATTTATTTTCTTAATATACTTCAAGAAATGTGAATGCTTTGTAACAGCAGCATAGCAATACACCGGTGCTGTGGTGCTTCTTGGTAGCTACAGTGAGTTCAGCAGGATGATACTATACCAAAGAAAAACACTCTTTGAAATAGGCTTTTAATCAAGTTAGGAGTTTGTAAGTCTCGTATTATTGAATAGAATCAAGTTTTCTTTGAAGAAATGTTAGCATAATTTATGTCAGTGATCTGTCATGTTTTCTCAAGCCTGAGGGCCAGTAGGCAGGCTGTGCATGGACGAGACAGGGTTTTCATAAGCAGCTGTGGAACTTCCATAGTGAAGAAAATAACCAGTGATTGCAGACACATCATGCCCAGGAAGAACTCTTTAAATTTGGGTTGCTCTCAGCAGTTTCTTCATACACCCACAGACAGAAACATAACATACACACTCACACACACACACACACAAATATTGTTATCTGCTAGCCAGAGTAGCTCTCTCTCCTCTCTCTGCAGCTTGGGTTATTTCAGTTCTATGTGGGAGTTCCATCCAGGATGCAGCACTGATGGAACAGACAAATCTATCTGGAAGAAAAAATTAGAGACTAAATGTCTAAGTGTGCCTCCAGGACTTTCAGAAGAGAAGCTATCAAAAAGCCATTACCTTCCCTTAATTTAAAAAAAAAAAAAATCACTTCAGAGATGTGACTTCTCAAATCACTTGTGTTGTAACCACCACAGGCTTATTAACAGATTTGACATCACATGACATCATTGAGGATTCTTTGTCAATGCCACTTAGTGGACTATTTTCAGAAAGCTGCAAAAATGAAAAAAATACCCAAAAATAGGAGAAGAAGCAGTGCTGGAGTACTTGGTCCCTTATAAGTTCACAACTTTCAAGAGATCTGAGATGCCAAAACTCTGACATGAGAAGAAAATAACTGAAGTCACTTTCAGTCTAAGACTTACTGGTTTATTTGAAACAAAATAAGAAAAATCAATGGCAAGGCAGTCATTAATGTATTACATTGTTTCATATTCTAAGAGACTGGATATGCAAACGCAAAATTGAAAATACATTTTTAAAAACAGAGGATAAAAATAAAACAAGAGAAATAACTTATAGGAAAGGTCTGCTGCACTGTTGTTCATGCTTCAAGAATGATAATTAGGTAACATGTGTAAGGTTCTTTTCAAAGCTGTCATAGTTTGGTTATCCTGTGGTGGTTGTCTCTCACCCACAAACCTTAAAATCTTTGTCCTGGCAAGATGCAGATGCAGTATGAAACATTTGATCTGGCTAAACTTCCATAAAGAAGATGCCTTCACGGGCATGTAGCTAAAGAGTGTCAAAATGCAAATCCCTATGCCTCTGGACTCAGGAAACACAGCTCCCATATTTGCCCTGTGGCTGTTATCTCTTTTCGTATACTCCAGACTGTGGTTTAGCCTTTAGCGTTGATTAACACAACCCTGAGCTCCACATCATTATCTTCCCCTCTGTGAAGGTGACTTCACACTTTTTTCATTGCTTGCAAATGCTTTTCAAGGATCTCATTATGCAGTTTGCAATTCGGGCCTTTGAACACCTCAAGAAAAAAAACTGGCTCATAAACTGTGAGTAGTAAATCTAATCTGACACCCAGAAAAACCATCTCTCAGGGCTAAGATAGTCCATTTCCTTCAAATATCTGGAAAGAGCAAGAAACATCTTCTATTCCCAAAACAGTGAGTGTATCATTTCTGTTGCTCTTGTTCCTGCCTTGTAGGTAAGCCTTCTCTTTCCCTCCAACGTTTGTGATTCTGGGTCCTGTAGACCCCTATGGGTAACACCCCCAAACCAAAGGCTGCTCTTTCTTTTTACATGGACAGAAACAGATTTGTGAGACAGTTCCCCAGGTATGCTTTATCATTTGTTGACAAGTCTAAGGCCACTCCAGCTATCTAACATTACTGAAGTCTGCACTTCAGCTTTGCCCTTGATGCCTCTTTCATATCCTGGTGTCTTGTCCAGTCTCCATCGTAGTGGGAACTGCACAACCCATTTTGAATATGCAGATCTCAGTACAAATGTTCTGAAAGGAAGGCAAGTAAATTTTCTCTCAGAATTTTATAGTGATTTGCTTCAAGAGACAAAAGTCCCACAGTGCTGCTGAACAGTCAGGGAGCAAAGACCTCTTGCAAGTCACCTTGTAGACTTGATTGAACAAGATGTGCTTGTTCTATTTTCAGTCTTCCATTAGTATCTCTTTCTTTCACCCTTTTTAATATATAGGCCGTGCCTGCTATTGATCCATGCACTTTTCAGCATAGTATGGAGTTACCTCAGTCTATAGAATTACTCAGAAAAGCTCAAGGGATCAGAGGATAATTGAGCAAGAAAAATAATTGATGTAATTTCTGTACTTTTTACTTTTTACTTCAGGAGAGTCAAAAGAAAATTGAAGGGCATGAAACACTTTTGAACCAGAAGAAAATGGTTTTTGAAAACTTTTCTATAAAACACTTTAAACTGTTGCCTATTTTGAGATTTCACATCCTCATTTAGGGATGAAAGACGACAAAAACAAGATTTCAAGAGCTCGCAATTCTGTATTAACCTCAACTCACAGAAATATTACTTAAATGAAAAGGTAACAATACAGTCCTAAAGCAAAAAAAGTATTTTTATGTATGCCTATCTAGTGAAAAGGACAAGGGAAGAATTGTGTAAGACTGTTGCTCTGACTCCCTAAATTCATCTGGATTTACATGGAGAAAGCTTACTATGTGAGCAGCACAGCTGCATTTGCCCTGCATTCATTACTTGTATGAATACCACCTTCTCCCATGCTCCAAATGAAGTATTGCAAATGATGGCCAGGGCTGCTCAAAGAGCTATAGTTCAAGCAAACACTTCTTTTTCCTTTGGGAAGTGTTGTCTATTGTTGTAAGCCTATTGAGCCCATTCTCCAGACACACTCTGTCCCTCTTGTTTCCTGAATGGAAGGTACAGCAGGAGTGTATAAAGCAGTCCTCCACAATTCTCTCTTTTCAAGCCACAGCCACATCTGTTGCCTTATCTGAGCAACAGAAAAGTCAGCGTTTGAAAAAGCCTCTGAGGGGACAGCCATACCCAAAAACTTGGTACTACACTGTGGTATAGGTAGGGCAGGAAGAATTACATATAGTTGGAAATAACCAAATATCAAATCCAGCACAATCAGGAGGGATTATATCCTGCTCTTCTTTAAGAATTTTAAGGCAGGGGCACCAGAATCCCTCAGAGCCATGAAGAAAGGGCAACCATGTTCATTTGGTGTATAAAATGACTGCTTTATAATCTGAGATTCCCATATCATGCTAAAAATTCCTTTTTTTTCTTGTGGTAAATAGATATTCTATTCAGCCACAGTCTTTTCATTAGTCCTTTGTATTCATAGATTCACATCTGAATTACTACCAAACCAATTTTTTTGGAAATGTGCAGTATTCAGTGGTTTGTCAAGTAGCTTAATCATGTCATGGAAGCATCACAGTGGGGTCTCTTACCTAGAGGAAAGATGACTATCAAATTATATTTTTCCATTTTTTTTCACAGTCCATCCTCTATGACTATATTGAAGTAAATATTACTTAATATGTCTTTTCCTGCCAAAATGGAACCAGAAATAGTGTCATTCAGACTTAAGAATGGACTAATTGGAAGAAACAATGAAACTTTGGCAATAGCTTACCCCGAAGAGGAAAATCTGCAGCTCTGAGTTTGGTCCTGTTTGATGTTTCTGTCACCTGTCCTCTAGATTCAGGAAGAATCCACACACAGAGCATTGGTTACATTGACCTCTCTTTGCTGTGACTCTGAGCACTGCAGTATTAGCAGTTGGCAAGAGGAGAGAATACTGCCATCAAATGTCAGGACAGTGCTTCTGGTGGCTGCAGAGCTTCTCCTGTATCTGCCCTAGATGTGTGCTCACAATAGTAACTGTTGTACTTAAATTAACCCAAATGAGACATATTCAAGGTAGGTCCTCTAACACACTCCTCTCCAAGCTCTTGGTGAAGTTAGCAGTGCTGCTCAACCCAGGCACTCCCAGCCAGCTGGGATCCCACTGGCCACCCAAGACTTCCAAGAGAGAGCAGGGAAATACCAGAGCATTTCAACATATCTGTGGTTATCTACATCAGCATCCAGAATCAGAGTGTCCCCTGTCCACTATTAGTGCTGTCCTTCCCTACCACAGGCCAAGGAAAAAAAAAAAAACAAAACAAAACCTACTTAATATGATAGAATGTGGAATTACCATCTCATAAAAACCCCTCATATCTGGAGGGTCTACAGCTATTACACTACCTTGCTATTCTCCATGTCCACAAACCTTGAGACCAAAGGGAGCACAAGGACCAAATATAAAGCTTTCATAACCAAACAAGAAAACCTGAAACACAGAGACCCCTGGCCCCCAGGCTTCAACTGAGAGAGACTGGTATGAGCTCCACCATCAGCAACGCAGTAATGCCACACTTCCACAGTGAAACCCAGTGCTGACAAACACAATGCATCATTTGCTATGAGGAAACTTGTTCAGGGTTAATTTCTTTGTACCCTTAGTACTTGCTCTGGAATTGAAGGTCACTGGGCAAGGCTGACATGACAGCACAGTCAGAATCCTTTCAAGGCTGTATCTTGTTTGCTGTTTGAAACATAATCCAACACGTAGCTTGCTGTACTTGCTGACATGTAATGCTGTAATCATACACACAGACATATGCAGAGGAAAGGAGGGAAAAGCACAATTAAAAGCTTTGCATAGAGAAACAAATACTGGTCACTCCAATAGCCAATTAAATATATTTAGGATCCTCATTTACAACCCAGACTGCAGGGATAGGGAGGGATATCAAAAGGACAATTTCAGCATTGAGATATTTAATCAGTGCTCTCCAGGAGAATCAGGAGGAGGGACTGTCATTTTCAATCTGTCTGCGATCACAACTGCAACTGGATTCAACCTCATTTTTGCAGGCAGATGGGCTGTAATACTGAAAAGCTGCCCATTTTTTCCTGTGAAAAGCCAAGAGCTCGCCATTCACTCTGGGCTTGGGGGAAAAAGTGATTTGGAATGGGAGAATGAATGGGAATTAAGGCATTTGTGTTACAGTCCTTAAGAAAAAAAAAAAAAAAAGGAGAAAAAAAAATTGAAAAAAAAAACCAAAAAAAAAAAGTTACAAATTCTACTACAATTTCTAAAAGCCAAGGCACATCATATTTCCCAGTGTCCTATCAAGATGTGATTTTTTTGTTGCCATTTATTTCCCAAAGTGAAAGCAAGCTGTGGGTATAAATGTGAGTATCTTACAATGTTGCTACATGACGTGGATCATTTTTTTGGTGTTTAGAGGTTTCAAAAGGGCTGTTACCATCAGAACACTGGCATGCCAAGTCTGTTCTACAAGAAAGATCCTTCAGTAACTAAAATGCTTGCTTCCCAGATGGGGAAACATTCCTTCGGACAACAGGAATGGACTCTGTCAAGGGAAGGATCATGCTGACATCACTTTCACAGAAGAACAGAGTGCTGCAACAAAAGTCTCTTGCTAGAAACTGAACTAGTCCTTTCTGTCCCTCAAATACACCCACTTCTAACGGGATTATTTAGTCATTTTTGTTCAGGAAGCAACTGTATCCAATACTAAGAAAGTAAAATGTGAGGAAGATGTAATGACAACCTGACTTTACATAGCTAAAATGGACCTCATCTCTTCAGAGCAATTAAGAATAATCTTCTAGTTTTCGTTTTTCTATTCCACATATATGAACTGCATTTGTGGGTGACTAAGTAGATAAATGAGCTCTAAACCATATAATAGTGAAATAACTGTTAGTGAAGGTGAAGAATAGTGCTAGACTGAAGAGAATATTATCCTTTAGCATGTGAAGCATGTTACACATTGGCTTATGAGTTTAAAAAATAAGCATATTGCTCAAGGTCAGGAGCTCTGTTTACAGACATTCAAATTAAGCATTTGGATATTTGTTTCTGCTAGTAATTTAAGTGCACAACCAACATAGCCACTCAGGGAAAGTGTCTGGAGGATAGGAGGATAATATCCCAAAACCCAAATAGAGCCATTTCTATCATAATTTTGTTTTTCTTTGAGAGTTAACACTTTCGGCATTACATGAGGAACATGCTTCTATCAAACAAGAAGTTTGAAATAACTAGAACAACAAGATATCCAAGAACACTTCAGGTTTTTGGAATTCAATACGTAGACTAACACTGTACTTCAATGTAAAATTGAAGGTCACAACAGAAATTAAAATGAAATTAGGAATGTCATCTGAATTTGCAGCAGGACAAGGAGATCATTCCAAGCCCATCATCAAACACTTTATTTATCCATAAAAAGAGACTTTATACTTGAACAGAAAAAGGTAAGTTGCTTATTATTCATTGCTTCATTCTTTTGCAAGAACATGGGTGTATCTTCTTGAATCCCGCAAAGTCCAGAAGTTTGAAAACAGTTCTATTAAAAAAAAAAAAATCCCATGATGTAAGTCTACCATTTCAATAGGCTGCATTTTACCTCATCAGTATTTTTCCATCAGCAGTTGTCAAACTTTAGCTGTGAGGGTTCATCTGTGATGTACAATGTGCTGTCTATATGGAATACAACAAGCAATAATCCTTCATCTCCCCATCTGCTCAGTGACAGAATTACAGGGCACCCCACTGGTCATGCTTTGTCAAACACTGACACAAGTGCTTCCAATTTGAATTGCAAATTTTGTGGAGCTATTTATCTAATACAAACTGTCCTCAAAGAGGCATTTACAGTTAGTGGACTGCCCCTTGAAGAAGGAAAAAGGGAAATATATATATTCAGGATTTTTCTGTTCTGTATTTTATTTCGGCATTTCTATATGTTCCAGGTTCTAACTTTGTGCAAGTGTGTGATGTTTGCCTGTGATCATACTGTTGTACTAAATGCTGCTCCAAAGTGTAGCTGAGATATATGGATGCAGAAAAACTTGCCATGAAAGAGTCTGGTGCCCAAAATCTTCTTTTTTTTTTTTTTTTAATAGAAGCAGGTAAAGAGTGTCCTGCCAGGCTAAAAATTTCTGCTGTTATTCATCAAATCATACACACCGGTTGATATTTTGCCTTCAGTCACAGAACTGGATGAATTCCCAATTCATTCCTCTTATTCCGTCCTTGCATTGTAATCCCAAATGTCCCAGTGCAAATCTTTTCAGGGCTTTCCTGGCCACTATAGGCCACCTGATCAGGGGGAGCCTGTCAACAAAGCCTTCTTGCTTCAGATACAGGAAGCACCATGCTTGCAAGCTCTCATCCTGATGAGGGATTTCCACCACCTGGACCTCTGCTGGGAAGGCAGCTCAGCTGGCAGTGAACAACCCAGGAGAGTCCTGGAGTATGTGGAGGACAACTTTGTGGTGCAGGTATCAGACAAGGCAGGCAGAGCTGAGGCCTCCTGGGCCTGGCACTCGCCAGTGCAGAGGAGTCATTAAAGGGGCTGTGGCTGGAAGCAGCCGGGGCTGTTGCAGTCCCACCCTGGCTGAGTTCGGGATCTCAAGGATTGCGAGCCGGCAAAGAGAAACTCCGGACCATAAATACCTGGAAGAGTGAACTTCCAGATGTTTAAAGGGTTAGTGGATGAGATCGCCTGGGAAACTCCTTAAGGACAGAGGAGCTGATTAGAGCTGGCAATTCTTTAAAGACACTTTTCTTAGAGCACAAGAGCTTTTCATTCAGTGTGTAGGAAATAGAGCATGGCAGGCTGGAAACTGGCATGGCTGAGGAAGGATTTGCTCCTCAAACTGAGGAGTATGAAGGAAATGTACCTGTCCCAGTGGAAGCACGGACAGATGACGTGAGGAGAGTAAAGGGATATGGTTTGAATATGTAGGAATGGGCTCAGAAAAGCCAAGGCAATACTGGAACACGACTTGGCAAGGGATAAGTATGCAGGTCAGAAAAGAAAGGCTAAGAAGAGTGTACCTCCACTAATACACAAGAAGGGTGAACTGGTGACAAGTGATATGCAGTAGGCTGACTGGTGACAAGTGATATGCAGTAGGCTGAGTTCTTTGCCTCAGTCTTCATGGGTAGTCAGGCTTCCCACTTCCCTCAAATCCTTGATCCTCTCAGTGGGTGGAGGGAAGTCCCTCCCACGATAAGCAAAGAGCAAGTTCAGGATCACTTCATGAAACTACAAAGTCAGAAGTCTACAGAACTTGATGATATACATGAGGAAACTGGCTGACATTGTTGCGAAGCCATTCTGCCTCAAATCTGACCAGTCATGGGGGACAGGCAAAGTCCCCAGTGACTAGAGCAAGGAATATATTTCCCATTTTTAAAAAGGGGAGACAAGAAAATCCAGGGATCTACAGATGGGTGAGCACCACATTTGTGCCAGGGAAGATCATAGAGCAGATCCTCCCTGATGTGCTAAGACATATAAAAGACCAGAAAGTGACTTGAGACAGCCAACATACTATTACTATAGGCAAATTGTGCCTGACTAATCTGGAGACCTTCTGTGACAGAGGTTAGTGTGATGGCAATGGTTGACAAAAGAAAAATTACAGATCTCACCTACCTAGACTTCTTTAGGACTTTGATACAGTCCCACATCACATCCTTATCTCCAGACTGGAGAGACACGGACTTGATAGATGCACTATTCAGTGGATAAGGAATTGGCTGGATGGATGCAGTCAGAGAGTTGTGGCTTTGTATCCAGGTGGAAGCTGGTGACAATTGATGTCCATCAGGGCTCTCCTGGGACTGGTGCTCTTCAATATCCTCATCAATGACACAGACAGTGGGATCGAGTGCACCCCCAGCAGGTTTGGAGATGACACAAAGCTGAGCAGTGCAGTTGGCACAACAGAAGGATGGGATGCCATCCAGAGGGATCCAGACAAACTTGAGAACTGAGCCCATGAGAACTTAATGAAGTTCAACAAATCTAAGCGTCAGGGTGCTGCACCTGGGTCTGCAATCCCAGACATAAATACAGACTGGGAGATGAACTCACTCACTGAGCGCAGCCCTGCAGAGAAGGACTTGGGGGTTCTCGTGCATGAGAAGCTGGACACAAGACACCAGTGTGTCCTCGTAGCTCAAAAGGCCAACTACACCCTGGGATGCATCAAAACCAGTGTGGCCAGAAGGTCAAGGAAGATGATCTTCCCCCTCTGCTTTGCCCTCATTAACTTCCACCTGGAGTACTGTGTCCAAGTCTGGATTCTTCACGACAAAATGTGGACCTGTTGGAGTGGGTCCAGAGAAAAGTCACAAAGATGATCAGAGGGATGGAGCACATCTCCCATGAAGACAGACCAAGACNGCCATCCAGAGGGATCCAGACAAACTTGAGAACTGAGCCCATGAGAACTTAATGAAGTTCAACAAATCTAAGCGTCAGGGTGCTGCACCTGGGTCTGCAATCCCAGACATAAATACAGACTGGGAGATGAACTCACTCACTGAGCGCAGCCCTGCAGAGAAGGACTTGGGGGTTCTCGTGCATGAGAAGCTGGACACAAGACACCACTGTGTCCTCGTAGCTCAAAAGGCCAACTACACCCTGGGATGCATCAAAACCAGTGTGGCCAGAAGGTCAAGGAAGATGATCTTCCCCCTCTGCTTTGCCCTCATTAACTTCCACCTGGAGTACTGTGTCCAAGTCTGGATTCTTCACGACAAAATGTGGACCTGTTGGAGTGGGTCCAGAGAAAAGTCACAAAGATGATCAGAGGGATGGAGCACATCTCCCATGAAGACAGACCAAGACAACTGAAGTTGTTCAGCCTGGAGAAGAGAAGGCTTCAAGGAGACTTCATTGCAGCCTTCCAGTACCTTTAGGGGGCTTATACAAAAGTAGGGAAAGGGACTTTTTATATGGGCAGATTAAGGGGCAATTAAACTGAAAATTTTAAACTGACATAGGGCAGCTTTGGATTAGATATTAGGAAGAAATTCTTTACTATGAGGGTGGTGAGGCATAGGTTACCACTGAGAAGGTATGGATGCCCCACCTCTGGATGTGTTCCAGTTCAGGCTGAATGGGGTCCTAAGCAACCTGACTTAGTGAATGGTGTCCCTGCATGTGGCAGGGGGTTGGAACTAGAGGATCTTTAAGGTCCCTTCCAAACTTAAACATTCTGTGGATGGGAACTTGTGAAAGAAGAAATTGCTGTACTGAGGACACCAACATCCTTGGAACCACAGCTTGCACTATTTGGTTCACAACAGGTGAGGCTGAACATAAAACCTGACCATTTTTCAAAAACCTCAGGAATGCCATATCAATTAAGGTCTTTTCAAAAAGCAATCCTCTTTCCTGTGTACAGACACATACATATTGCTAGGACTCATTATGTTCTGCCATTAATTCCTGTCCCTTTTTTCTACCAGAAATTATCTTCCTAAAATCTAACCCCAACCATGTGGCTGTGATCCAGGGTGACTGTGAAACTGAATGGGCCAATATGATTTGTCTGTGAGGCCTCCAGTGTCAATGAAGCAGATGAACGACACTTTTCTGAGCCTTCAGTATATTCAGCTGTACAAGGAATCTTGCCATGAAATACACACTAGTATAAAGGTGCTTCCAATCCACTGTTAATTGATTCCAGACCAGGAAAAGACCAGGTTAAAAGAGTATAAGGCACTTTGATACAAAGCCTGATGGCGTCTTTGAATGCAGTCATAGTATCAGCGTAATTATGTAAATATATAATTAGGTAATTATACTGGTATGCTTTCATATTCATCTAGCAATTTTTGAGATGACACTGCCAAGCGTACTAGGACTATACAAGATACAGTTGTCTAATAATACAGTCTGAGATACCCCATTGTACAGTCCAGGCTACAATAATAAGATACTCTAGCTTCGTGTTAAGTGACTGCTCTCAAAAGCAGTTACTGTTGCTAGATACAGCGACTTCCTGCTGACCCAGGTACCACAAACAACATTAACAGCCACAAGAGAATGTCAAATTATTCCATGAGACTGCTCCATAATGGAGCATCCAGTCTCAGTATCAGTAGCACCACAGAACGTTCCTGGCAGTATATTTTTTCCAGCTCCACCTAGATCATTAAAGACTATCAAGAAAAGATTTTTCACAAGTAGTTTTGTCCTTATTCCTGCCAGGCAAACCAAGGAGAAAACTTACGATCTGCTCCAAAATGGAAATATCACCAACAGAACATTTAAATCTCTCTGTACAATGCTAGGGTTTGTAGAGACAGTCTCTCACAGAGGGCCTTTGTTTAAGGAAACTGGAGAAACAGACATCAGAAGGACCAAGATTCTTGTGATGTACTAGGACAATCTTTAGAAGCAGCAGTGCAGCTTGCTAACCTATTCAGGCCAGAGCGAGTATTCAGGCTAGGGAAAGTCTGACTCATGCTGAAAGTAAAGTTGTAACAAAAACAGTGAAGAGACACTGACTTCAGCCCATGGTGGAACATATTGCATCTGTGAGCACTATTAAAATCACAGATTTCCTAATCACAAGAAGCCTAGTGCTTACAGTGTCTTATCATCTGAAAGGGATTCTGAGAGGAAATAAAAGTGCTAACTTCTGCCACAATTTTTGGGTTAGACTAAAGCTGCCAGTATTGAACTTTCCCTCTAACTCTTTGGAGACCGCAGGGCCTCCTGCCTTGGGAACAATTATCCCTTCAGAGGTTCCCCGGACCACTAATTACTCACCAGATGACAAGATAACCTTTAAACTAACACATAACATAGCACTTAAAAGAGTTTCTTTTAACTAGTTTCTAGGTTACCACAGCATACATGCCATGTACTCTTCTCTCTCTTGCTTTTCATAGGAACATAGAACACCAGGTTGAAAGTAACCTCAAATATAATTTGGTCCAAAACTTGCTTGACAAAAGCACAGGCTAGACAAGATGGGCCAGCACCCCATCCAGATGACGCTTAAAAGTCGCCAATGCTGTGGTATCCACACTGTCCTGGGGAAATCACTGCAATTGCTCATTTTTCTTATTGTGAAAAATTTTCCTCTCATGGCCAACTGGAATCTCACCAGGAATACCTCGTACCCTTCTCCATCTTTTCCATGTGATTCATTGTAGAAAGGGAGTCTTCATCTTCTTTGTAGTCACACTTTAAATACTGGAACATGGTGTTAAGGTCTCCCCTAAGCCTTCTTTCCTCAAGGAGGAACAAACCCAGCCCTCTCAGCTGCTCCTCATATAATGGGTTCCTCTGTCCTTTGATCTTCTTTGTTATCCTCTGTACCCTCTCCAGTCTATTCATCATTTTTTTCTTAGAATCATAGAATCATTTAGGTTAGAAAAGACCTTTAAGATCATCAACTCCAGCTACTAACCTAACACTGCAAAGTCCACCAACAACCATGTCCCTAAGTGCCATATCTGCATACATTTTAAATACCTCCAGGGATGCTGACTCTACCACTTCATTGTTACAGTCTGTTCCAATGTTCCAGAGAACCCTTCTGGTGGCAGAAGTTTTCCTCATATCCATTCTAAACCTCCACTGAACAATCTGAGGCCATTTTTTCTTGTCCTGTCCCTTGTTACCTGGGAGAAGAGACCAACACCCACCTGGCTACACCCTCCCTTCAGGTCCTTGTAGAGAGATAAGGTCATCCCTGAGTCTCCTTTTCTCCGGGCAAAAAAACCCCAGCTCCCTCAGCCTCTCCTGAACAGACCTGTGCTCCAGACCCTTCCCCAGCTCCCTTGCCCTCCTCTGGACACGCTCCAGCACCTCAGTGCCCTTCCTGTAGAGAGGGACTCAGAACAGGACACAGAACCTGAGGTGTGGCCTCGCCAGTCCAAGTGTAGGGGGACAATCCCTGCCCCGGTCCTGCTGATCACACTATTGCTGATACAGGCCAGGATGTCACTGGCCTTCTTGGCCACCTGGGCATTTGATGGCTCGTGTTTAGCCAGCTGTCAAGCAGCACCCCCGGGTCCTTTTCAGCTAGGTCACTTTTTAGCCCCCAGCTTGTATCACTGCTGGGGGTTGTTGTGACCCAAAAGCAGAACCCTCATACGAATGGTCTCAGCACTGCCCAGAACTCTCTGCAGAGCTTTCCTACTCTCGAGCAGATCAGCACTATTCTTACGTTCATCTCATTTGCTGCTGGCAAAACACACAAAGCCTTGAACATCTTCTGTGCTGGACATATTGACTCTATTTGTCATTTACTGACACATCTCAAAATGTATTTGTTCTTAACAAGTTCAGGATAAATCACAACCTTCCTTCTTGCCCAAACTGTGAAATGAAGGGATTTTCTGCCCAAGATTTTTTTTTTTTTTTTTTTTACTAATCATCAGTTCTAAAACATTACATTCAGCTGACAAACTCCATCAGGCTTTCTGCTGATCTTGCTGCAATGTCAGCTTGCTTTTACTCCCTCTGTCATTTTTCTTGTCCATAATATAAAACATGAACAGGGCTAAGAGAGACTTGACAAGAGCTTTATTTACACTGCAGGTAAGGTAAGATTTGTATGCAGTCATCGGAGAAATCTACTCTGAATATTAATCTGAAGTTTCTAAAAAACAATTTATTGGTAAAGCAGCTTACATATTAAGCTCAAAAAATCTATGCAATGTATTTGTCAACACTTATAACTCTAAATTAACTGTCATAATAACTCAAAATATAACCCTCTTTCTGGGTTTCAGGCTTCATTCACAGCATCAGTCAACAAACTGCAGTGGCCTGGTGCAGCCTGATCTTCCACTAGCTGGGCTGTTGCTCACAATATGTAAAACACAGCTCTTTTCACAGAGCCCCTTGCTTCCATCAACATTTCTAGCCTTTCTTGTATACTTCAAGTACCTTGAAAAATGTCTGGTCTGAGTATAATGTTGATTGTCATGTAGTATAAAGGACAAGCAAGGAAAGAAAACCCCTTCTTGCACATTTGCATGGACTGTCCCATCTTACTGCTAGCCCAGAGTACAGAAAACTGCTAATATTTAATGTTATATTGATCGAGAACATATTTTTATTCTAATGTTGCACAGAGGTGGATAAGAAGATAAGATAGGACAGGGAATGTTTATCTGCTGTCCCATTCTGACCAGGCTGGAAGTACTGTCTCATTTCAAATGAGGCTTGTGTATTCACAGTTTAAATTCAAATCCAGAATTCGGTTGTTTCCACCATAAAGTACAGGCAGGCCCTTGAATATAGTTCTACCCTCGAGAAGAATGCTAGGTCTGTTGTCATTATCAAGTACATAGTAAGTCCTATCTCATCACTAGAGAGTGATCATTTTGCTGCTTCCTCCAAATCTCCAAGGAGCCATTGGGAGGTAGAGTCCAGGCTACCCATCTTTCCTAGACTGGGCAATCAGTTCACTCCACCAACAGCAAGATGAACATGTCAACATGGAACACAAAATCTGAGCTTTCTGCTACAGACTTTGCCATGTACCTCTCCCAGATTATGTGTCTTTGTACATGCAACATCCTAGAAAAGCTGCAAAACCTTTCCTGGCTAATTCACTTATTGAAAACACTAGCTGAAAAGCAATTGGGCTTCATACACATGCAAAGAATATTGCAGATAACATGGGCAAATCTGTGTACAAGCAGCCTTAATTCTCACTGAAAGCCATTAAGCCATTACTTAGTACCTGGCATCAGTGTGCCATCAGAATAACGCAGATTTTTTGTGGCACTCTGTAGGGTCATGAGACCAGCTGAACAAACAGCAGCATGGTGATTTACATCTACTTTTGTCTATTCAGCACAGGCTCATCAGCCCTTCCCTTGCCAGTCACCTAACAGTGCACACTGTAAAATCATGTCTTCTGTTTAAAAGGACATTCTGAGACAGACCAAGGACTCAGCTTTAATCTTTCAGAATATATCCTAATGTATTCAATAATATTTAATATCCTAGTATATTCAGTAATAGCATGCAGTGCCTACCTTCCTGTGTTCCAGAACCTAAGGTAACTGGGTTGCAACAATACTGCAACTCTGTCTTCCACGTCATCTCATTTCCAAACGGATTTGGCTTAGTATAACATCATGTAATTTTAAGAAAATGTGTGTTGACTGATATTGATTAAATCATATATGTTGAAGTATGCACTTACCTTCCTTGTGTCAGACATTTTCTTGATCTTTCCAACATACAGATGAAGTTGGGTCATCCTCCTTCCCTTTCACGATTTGAATGTGAAAGTAACATCAGTTTCCTTCTGGACTTCCCACAGTATTCAAATAACTTAGTGTGAAAACATAATCTTACTTTTTCAGATTTCCCTGGGCAACAATTTTGAGATCTTGCAAAAGCTCTCATCATCTTAGGATGGAAAGATTTCACCAGTTTTATGCATTGTGACTGTACCACTTGTTCCAGTAAAAGTACCTACCAAATTAATTCCTTCTTGTGCAGAACACTCCAAGCTCAGATGTCATTGAAGAAACTAGGTGTAACTCTTTGCCCACTTGGTAATTCTTCATTCCTCCCTTTGCATCTGAGTTGATTTTCCCTTTCTATGCTAGCTTGCTCCATTTTCCTCATACCTCCACATAATTCACTCTAATTTATTGCCAGAAAAATACTGACTGCTTCATTGGCAGTTTTTGCTCAGTTAAGCACATACATACCATCTTCAAAAACAAGGGTGAATGGTGATCAGGCAAGAAATGTGAATCTGACAGTAAGAGAAATATTTTATCTTTTACAAGATAAAATATTTGCTGAACAGCTTTAAATTACCATTTTTACAGTTCTATCAGTATGTAGATAGTTGTTTGCCTAGGCATCACTCTAAAATGCATACATCTTATCTCATTTCCATTGCTAAGAAGAAATGCTTTTATTAAAACAAAACATACACACAAAAAAGCCCCACAGTGGAAAAATCTGTTACCATCATGTTTTCAGCAGCTAATTCTGATAGCAGCCACAGACAGCTCTTCCTTTAACCACTGGTAAGAATTGTGTGCTAGTATGGTCAACAGTCCTACAAAATGCAACTTGCCATGTGGCATATTTCACCCAAACCTTCCTTCAGGTAGAGAAATGGAAAGTGTCAAGCGGAAAATCTTTAAAAGGGAATTAAGCTACCCTGGACTCCAACTGATTCTGGAACAGGCATGTCCAGACACACAAATATTCCCAGACGAATTGTTCCTGAAAAAAGAAGGTTCAACAATATCTTAAGAGAAGATGCCTTTGATTGCATTTCTTTTTAACAATTTGCGGAGTTTACTTACAGACTCTGCTTACAGAGTGACCTGAATTCTTAGACATACTGGCAGTATCAGTGGAGCTGAAAAACCCAGGTCTAAATGTCCACAAGTGAAAGGGCCACAATTCTAAGCTACATCAGAGGCTGGAAGAAAAAGAACTTGTAGGTCTCCAGTCTTACGAATGCAAGTCTCTGATCACCTGAAAACACAAGACGCTGCCACACCTACTCTACAGAAATGCTTCATCACAAATTCATCTGATTTGAATCAAAAATTAAAAGCTTGTCTCCAAGAGAGGAAAGACCAGGACCTTTCCAGTCCCTGGTTCTATTATGACATCCTTGACAATAAACCAACATGAAGTTTTTTGGGTGATCTTAGAGCAGTAGATAAGGGCCATTGCATTACACTAACAAATAGAAGATTTAGCTCTGGATGAAGAAGAATCATACGGACAGGTGGAAATAAATCCTGCAGAACTGATGTAAAATATTGCCCTGGTTTCAGCCAAATACAGGGTTAATTTTTCATAGTACCTGTGAGGGGATGGAGCCTGGAGCTGTGTGGGTATGGCCAAGACCCAAGGGCTATTTGGTAACATCTTTAGTCATTGCCAGGTGCAAGCAAAAGGGATTCTCTCTCTTCCAAGAAGAAGGATGTCCCTTTCTGTTCAGGAAATCAAGTGTGGCAGGCATAGAGCCTGTCCACCATTGTTTCATTGTCCTGGGTTTGGTGAGCATTTTACACATAAATCACCTCTCTTTGTACAGTTTTATTGTTAGTATTAGTATTGTTGCTGATGTTTCTGTTCAATTTCGTATCTCATTGCTTTTAGTCCTTATCTCAACCCAGGATCTTTGCCTTTTGTTCTCCAAATTCTCTTTTCAGCCACCCATGGGCAGAAGCGAAGGGGAGGGGAAGTAAGTGAGCAGCATGTGGTTTTTGGAGTCTCGGGGATGGCTAAATTGGGGGATACCATTCCTAAACAACTACAAACATATATTGAAGCAGTGCCAGAGCTTGCTGTTTGAGTATCTTTATCTTCCTTCTCTTCCCCTCCTCCTTCTTTTCCTCCAAAGATAGGCAAGAAAGTATAGGGAAGCAGGCTACCGAAACACATCTAGCACCACGTAGGCTTTTGGTGACAACAGTTTGGAAGGAATTCTAGGACCAGCTCTGCCATGCACACCATCTGCTCATTTCTGATCTTCATTTCTGATCTGTCCTTCATGTCTCATCCCCATAGTGCACAGGATGGGCTGGTAAACTCAGGTCTGGATCACTAGCTGAAAGAGTAAGGTCTGAAGCACTTCAGGCATTAGTGTAGCATCTTTTGGCTGTAGGTACAGACCATCATGATGAACATTTGGGAGTTCTAGAGGAGATTATGCTGCATGCATGGCCAGAATCACACAGGCAGCAAAGAGGTCTTGATGAGCTCCCAAAACTGATTTTAATTGCACTACTTCTCATCTCTATCCCAGCTCACTTGTTTTACTTCACATATCTCAAGGACAGAGCCAGAGATTTCACACTCAGTACAGAAGACATTAGCAGAAAATCTCATCATGTCCAGAACTTTTTAATGACATTGGGGCTTTTGAAAAGCTCAAGTTAGTGATTGATACCTCCAGTTTCTAAATCCAAGCATCCAGCCTCTTATAGATCAGACCATCAAGGTTTTTCAGTTTGATACTGATAAACCTCTGCAGTCCCTTGACTTTCTGCTGTCTTTTGAGAAATGGATGTTTCTGAAAACATAAATCCAAATCTATATTCTTTTTCTCTGCTTGCCTTACCTGCTAAGATCAGCTTTCCACCAAGCATAAAGGTACATTTTGTACAGTTAACTGCCCTGCACCCTGTCTCTGTTCTCTATGTTCAGTATTTCTGTTCAGTTGCAATGTGAGACAAGCTGCCTTTGAGAATTCCCCTACTGCACTTTGGGAGTTTCACAACCTCTGCAGTCCCAGTGATTCATTCTTTTGGTTTTTTTAATTGAGAAACATATTCTTGGGGAAAACCAGGGCCTTCGAAGTATGGCATCTAGGAGCAAACCACACAGTAAAAAGTCCAGAATACCCTTCTATGACTCTGACAATGACTAAATCACAGAATACTTCAAGCTCAAAGGTATCTCTGGGGACCTTTAACAAAAGCCTTCTCTAAGCAAGGCTAGCTACCAAGTTAAATAAGGCTGTCTAGAGTCTTGCCCACTCACGTTTTGGAAATCTCCAAGCATAGGAATACTACAACCTCTCCTTTAAAACTTATTTTCTAAGTGAAAAAGCAAGAATTATAAAAGCTTACAGAGGGTGCTTGCTCACCCAAAATAACTGGAGGGCAAAGCCTCTTCCTCATCCAGATGTCTGATATTCTCCAGCATCCAGGCCCCTAACATACCTGATCAAAACATAAAATCATAGCAAGATCCTCAATAATGCCTTCAGATGCTTATATCTGCCCACTTTGTATCATGTCCATTGGCACTTGCACATCTTTGACTCCCTTTGGAAAAGCACTATGAAGTTTAGTTTAGAAATTACAATTGACTGTTTGACTCTTCATCTTGGTTTATTTGCAAAGGTCTTCACCCTTCTGTTGCAGGACTGTGTTGCTGCTGTTGCATCCCCCATTTCACACCCCCTCCCCACCATAATTTAGTGATATTACTTGCTTTTATCATAGACAGCTGCCTGTCATACTCAAGAAACTGCTATCATCCAGTGCGCTCCCCAACCCTGCCTTTGTCCTTTTTTCGCTTTATGCTTCATAGATAAATTAAGGACTTCAAAGAGAAGATCTAGGAAAGAGTCTTTCTTTTCAACTTTCCCTCCTACTTCTGTCAGACCTGGTTTGATGCTGACATAGACATTCTGCCACCCCTGAAACATAATAAATAGCAGCACACGACCAACTGCATCATGTGGCTCACAGATTGAGTTAACTACTTAATGCCTCAGAGGTAACACCTGTTTGGGAACTGACAAAATGGCTCAGCCCTGCAGGAGAACTTCCCACATATTCGCCGGGATCCTGGCTTCTTTGCAGCCTTTTTCTTTCATCTTTGCACAAGTACTGCTAGTCCAATAACATAAAGTCTACCTGACTTCAATTTTATGTTTAAATATTAGCAGAATGGTCAGGTTTTCTTCCCATTTTAAGATTCAGTGTACCCTGGGAGGACAAAGGAAATTTATTTATTTGACTTCATTCTGTTTAAATAAAAAGAAGAAATCCTTAGCAAATAGCAGCATTGCTTGGGATTGGTTTTTGGTTTTTTTTCTGTTATAGCATAGAGCCATTAAGCACGAGCTCTAAAACCAAATATCATACCAGATATTGAAGAACTAACCTTAGAAAACCCAGACAACACTTACACATGTCTCTGTCTGAAATTTGCTGAAGGTTTACTTCATGAAAATGTGTTCTCTGTCTCTGTGGGTTTCCAAAAGCTCTCATCATTTCATGGTCCACAAGACAGTGAATCTGCACATTATCAAAGTCTCATTACCTGGGAATTTACTGAGTGAAAATACTACATTTTTCTTGTGTGGTTTCCAAGAAAGAACGTCTGAACAAGAAGTCGACCCCACATTGCTTCATAGTGATCATGAAGAGGGTAATGCTTACAAGCTTACTTCAGGTCTTGCATCATACTGATGCTATTTCTTCCACTGCTTAGGTGGGAGTCTAAGAAAGGACAAAGCTTTAAAAGTTGCAGGGAGGCAGTAGTAGGCAGATTTCCTTCCTTCCACCCCTTGCATGTGTCTCCTTTCTGCTGCAAAGCAGGCCCAGATAACCCAGAAGTAAGCAAACCATTTCCAACACAGCCAGGGTCAAACTTAATATAAGGATTTGTGCTCTGTATGAGGAGCCATCCAGAAATCTTGCAACGGATGTGGAGAGGGTTGATCAGGCCAACCACACCTCCCACCCTTATGGCATTGAGTCTTCTGCAAAGACTGCTTTGCAGCCAGGTATAACCCACACAGAGGTTCACCTCAGGGCTTGCAGTACAGAAGGTCTGCTGACAAGGGACGTGGCCAAAGCAACACTCTGGCTTTTTGAATTTGATCACCAGCAATCAGGTCCACACAGTGGAGAGAGTCCTGCCTAAGCAGAGGAGCTTTTTATCTCAAGTCATTCATGTCCACGTATTTTCCTGCTACTACTCTAATTTTTTCTGTATTTTGCACCTTCCAAGGGCATGACAGAAGGCTATGCAGGCTTTGCTACATAAATAATGACAGAACAGCCTTCGGCAGTGGTGAATAGAGAAGGGGGTGTCATTCTGCTTTTGGTGTTAAATAATGCTGAAGCCTGTGTGACTCATCAATCCCAAAGTTAAGCACCCTGATAGTGAGGTGAAGATGTGGCAGAGAGGGTAAAGGACCTGATAAAGGAACAAACAAGTGATACTACTGATGAGTTACCTAAAGATGCTGAGCTGACACAGCTGGCCTGGAGACATCCGACTGTCAGTCAGTCACCCCAGGCCCAATTTCTAACAGCAGAGTTTTTTAACATACCCCTTCTAGGAGTGTGTATGGAAAGTTTTGATAACTTTATATAATTTATATAATTGCTTCAACATAATTGTTTTAATATAATTTCTTCAATATTGTTTCAAAAATAGTGCACTATACTATACTAGTAGTTATAGCTACCTATACTGTGTAGTAAGTAATTCTGATTAGGATCTCTTAGTTTAATCAGTATCATAATAAATCATTCATATTTATATAAATATATCTGGTTTGCCATCCTTAAACATGCAAGACAAAGTTGTAAAAAGATTCAATTACACCTATTAGTCTTGTAGATATAAACCATTGACAAAGGCCAAGGCTAAGAGGAGATCCAGCCACAGGTAGACTCCTCCCTAAAAAGGACTTTAGAGAGCAAGGAGGTCCTTTCTGCGCCATGTAACTCAGTGGGAGGGCTTCCTCTAATCAACTGTGTCTGAAACTCCCATTCTGCCCACAACAAGCAGGGAGAAAACACAAAGGTTAAAACAAAGGTGAGAATATCTGAAGTCCAAGCTTCAGCACCCAGTCTGCCAGCTGGGCCTGTGTCAGTGTCTCATCCCCTTCTACACCAAGCAAGCTGAGTGGATCACTCGAGCCTGTACAGGGCTTAAGGTGTCCGTCAGTGCAATGGCCTTACCCATTCTTGCCCCACTTAGTCTTCTAAACACTTGAAATTTGCATCCTAGATTAGAAATCCTAGACAGATGCAGGGCCAGAACGGAGAAAAAGCTGCTTTTGATGCAGAGAAAATTGCTTTTCAGAAAATGCCTGCCTTGGAACGTTCTGTGCTGATCAGAAAGATGGCAAGAGCTGAGCATTGCACTAGCGTTCTGCGGCAAGACCATAGGTGTTCCCTCAGCTGCCGAACGAGCAGATCCGTAACGGCTCTGCTCTCCCTCAGCCCACCTCCTTTCAAAATCAGAGAGATGATTCCCTGTATTTTCCAAAAGCGTAGGAAATGGTGGAAAGGTATTGCTCATTTCAGTCCTCTGCATTAACAGAAGTCATCTGGACTCCAGACTGCAGCACAAGGGAGTGAGCAGAGCAGTGCCCAGACCAGTGTGGGCATAAATGAATGCAGGTACACTTCTACCACTAAAAAAACTGTTCAAACCAGGATAAAATGACCCAGGTACGACATGTACTCGATTTGATTTTATACTCTTATGGTTCATTGCAGAAACCAAGAATTGGAGCCAGTGCTGTCACTGGAGGTTGGAACCAGCACTTTCTCCAAGTTTTCCCAGCTCAGGAGATTGATAGGGGCTTGTAAAGTAAATTGCTGCTCTATATACGTAAAGAAGCACATACACAAGTGGAAGGCAGGCTAATAGTTTTGTAGAAACTCGTTTGTTCATTAGCCTAGACAAGAAGAGACTTCAATGCTGTTTTAACGTGCAAGTGGCCGCCACTCCTGCTCTCTAGCTTATTATCTGGGCAACACACCTGACACTTTATCTGCCTGCATGTAACAGAGGTCACACGACCCTCTCAAATGAGGCATTTCTCTTCCCCACCTCCTACACTCCAGCACCACAGGGTGCTCAAGTGGCTTGTGCTTGTTTTTCTGATGGCTTGTGTTGATCTTCGCCAGCAAACAAATACGTATTAGTCAGATCTTCTCTTTCCCACCAACAGACAGATTCAGCCCAGGAGGAAAACCTATTTTGTAGCACTGGAAGAATTTATCCACCAAAGCTATATTCTGGGCCTCTGAAGAGACTGGGAAGAGGGGAGCACAGCATTAGGCACAATGAAAAATCCAGTCCTGTCTTGGGAGCTTGTTTTGCCAGTCAGTTGTCTCAAGCTTCATGACAAAAGAAACCAACCACGGAGAAGATGAACTCTGCAAGCTTTATGACTGGTAAAAATTATTCTTTATTTTCCTGATCACGCAGGCTGGGAACCTGAGTTTTGGATGAAACCTAGTTTCTCTTTGAACTTTGGAAAAAAGAAATTATAGTCTGGCATACTCCTTAAATTTCTCTGTGGCATGAAGGCTGTGATTCTGTGAACCTAATGACCAAGCTTGAAGATTGAGCAAGATCAGTTAATTCCCTGGTTAGGCTGTGGGCCCTTGAAGTGCTTTTCTCATTATCCTTCTACTTTGATTGCAGTCTCTCCCACTATGGAAAAACCTAACTTAATTCAAACGAAAAGATTTTCCCTTTTTCCACTTTAAATGAGAAAGAGAGCAGTAAGACTAGTAAAGAAAACTTCGCAATCTAATAATAAGATTTCTGTATACCCAGATGTTCAAAGAACACCCCTGTGGCAAGGGTCCTAGTTACCAAAATACAGCAAATCTCTGAAAAAAATAATAATATTTCAATCAGTGTTCCTTAGAAAGATATTAATAAACCAGATGGTTTATTCATCTACAAGATTTTTCCTACATCTTTAAGTGATTACTTGCTACAAAAGCACTACTTTCCAAGGGAGTCCTGAGAAGCAGTCAAAATCAAGTTTATATTCTGTCAAAATATCTGGAAGAGTTGGAGCATTGTCTTTCCCTGAAAGACCTCCCTTGGCAAGGCTGGATAGGACATTTTCATCTCCACAGAAAAAAATACCAACTATATTACCTTCGGCATCTTTTGGTTTGGTGTTTTGATTTGTTTTGTTTGGTTTGGATCTTCCCTGACTTTTAGCTTGCTTCCTTGGAAGATTATTAATATGACACCACCCTGTGGTATAAACTATGCCACACCATCCTTCTTTCTGGTCTCCCACTGACAGAGGGATACACACAGTTTAAGCCCTGTTTTCCTGTTTTACACAAATAAAATGCAGAAGGCCATGAGCACTAGCTTTCTAACAGTATCCCAGCTATTTTTCATATCCTCTTTGTTGCCACTCCACATTTTCTTTGTTCTTTCCTATACTAACCATCTGTATGGCCAGCATTGGTGGCTGAAGAAATGCAGACTGGTCTATTCCAATGCCTCTTGGGATAGTAAAAGTCATCATCTCCAGCCTCGTGGGTGCCAATTTCGGTTCATCATTCTTTCCTTATCTTCTGCTTTTTATGCAACAAGAATCTCCTAAACTTACTGTGACACAGCTGAGCAGTATTACTGTAATACATGGAGGCCTTGTTTTGAAGAGTTTTACTTCCACCAGCAGGTACTTCCTAAGAACATCAAGGAATTATGATTGGTATTAGGAGTAAGACAATGTGAAATTCACCCAGCAAAGAGCCAGGAAATATTTCCACTCTCCCCGTAATCAGCTAGCCACGCACCTGGTGCTGACTTCACTCACTGCCACAGAAACAACTGTGGTAGGAGCCAAGCTGGATCCTTGATTTCACATCATGATGACTTAGCAAACTTCACTGACTAGCCCTGGCAATGGATTTGTATATTGGACACTCAAAAGTCTTGGGGATGACATGCCAAATCAAACCACAGAACACAGAAACCAATCCAGAAGAACCGGTGTCTACCAGGGAAAAAAACTAAACACCACCACCACCACCCCTCCCCCAAAGCCCTCAAACACTTCTTAAACCTCTGTAAAGATAGAAAAAACATGCAACACCAGATGCATTGGATGGTAGAACTCAGGCTAGCTCTACAATCAGAGTGAAAGACTTCCCACTCACAGGGCTCTTAAAGAGATATTTGGAAGTCATTCCTCATTTTAACAGTGACCTCATGATAGATTCATACTCCTTTCTGCACCATAACCCACCTTACCAGAAGCAAAGGGGCCAGGGGGAGGAAATTTAGTGTAACTTGGACAGGCCAGGTGAAAATACATCATCCGAACTGCACAGTGAGAAAAATAAATGTATATGAAGGGGAAAAAATCAATAACAAACAAACAACTGGAAAAAAAGAAGTTTGGCAGTTCCCAAAGAACAAGTTAATTATTACTAATGAAGTAATTAACATTTTTTAAAACCTCTGAAAAAATGAAATTGGCTCTGCAAGTTCTAATTAATACTGTAATGATTTATCACAACGTAAAATGAGAAATCTTTGCTCCTCATTAAAGCAATAACTCAGTAGAATTTTATCAGGAAAAAACAACCATGGGAAATAGGGCTGGAAAAATCCCAGAGAAACCAAACACTCCATTCTCCTACCATGACTAGAAAGCTGTTTCTGCATCACTTTATCTGATGGAATTTTTTTTTTAATTGTTATTTCTTCAGAGAAAGAAATTCTACCCCAGACTACCCCCAAGAAGGAATATAGATTTTTCTCTACCAGGACAGGAATTCTGTCCACTTCTTCCCTCCCCTTCCCTACGTCAGTATAACCTTTGTCATCACAATGTGCATGGAGAACAGTTATCTCCTCCTTCAGTAGTAAATATGGAGATGTTTCAAGCCTGTCAGTTTACAGTCATGGATAGTTTATATCTGACCCTGCTTATGCAGGGAAGTGGAAGATCTCAAGAGTTCCCTTTCAATTCCTGATATCCTGTGTTTCTGAGAGTGTAAAACAGGAATTGAGATCCAAACCAGCAGGCACTATCCTTCAGGTAAGGGTTTGGTCCAAGACAGACCAGTGTGCTTTTCTTGGATGGAAAGAAGCTACTGAAGACTTCATTAGTTCACATAGTTCACATTCTCTAGCAGTCAGGACAAATTTTTCAGACAGATCTGTCTCTACGTATTATGGACAGCTCATTCAGGAATCTGCCTCAGTACAAGATATTGTGATGGTATGGAGAAAAAATGAGCTCTAAAAGGCAACCATCGTCTCCATGTCCACTTGGTGCAGCAAGGGACTCTGCTGTCACTGCTGTGACACCCAAACTCACAAAACGAACACAGCACATGGCCCAGATGACAGCTGTGCTCACAGCTGAAAAGGCAAGAGCCACTGAAGGACTAAGAAAGATTCACAAAGCTTTATCCTTAGTGCTAAGGAAATTCTGGGCTGTTGGTTGAATCACAAATAACAGTTTGCTGTGGGCCTGCAATAACAACAAAAGCTTCCAAGAGATCCATATATTCTTTAAGTTGTTTACCAAGTTTCAGGTGCAATTTAGGACTTGGATTAGTTATAATGAAAAAGTAAAAAGCACAACAAAAGCAATATTTCTCTTTTCTATTACTATTTTATACCCTGCCTTCCTTTAGTATATTTTTCTCTGGCCACAGTGAATTATGAGCAAGCCGGGTGCCTAAATAACAAAAAGGGATTTTAATTTTCTGCATGTGCAAAATTTTCTTTGGGATGACACACAAAAAGCTGTAGATCAGAATAACTGCTATACAAGGAAGCCATTAACAGCTGGATACTTACATTTCCTCAAATCTCTTATCCTCTTCACAATCCCACTCACTCCTGCTGAATATCAAATCTAAATGGTGTTTTCTTTCCCTTGCACTCTGGTAATTGAACTGTAAATTGACTCTTTTTTAGCCAACCAAGGCATCCTATAAAATGTGCTATAGCACAGTGTTAAGAAAAACTTCTCCTCCAAAACTACTGAGGTAAGGGCAATAGGTAAAACAATGCTGCCAGTAATTTCATCTGCTAGGACTCATATTCACAGGCAAAATATTAAGGAAAAAGCTGGAACTTCTCTGCTTCAAAAGAATTAGCAGCCACATGTGTATTATTCCCCACAGAGATTATTTTTTTCACTGTGGCACATGACATTGTGACCCACAGAACAATGTGGCA
The DNA here is from genome assembly GCA_013397915.1 of Daphoenositta chrysoptera. Classification (NCBI taxonomy): domain Eukaryota; kingdom Metazoa; phylum Chordata; class Aves; order Passeriformes; genus Daphoenositta; species Daphoenositta chrysoptera. Next base: position 577,193 of record VZRO01004066.1, on the reverse strand, counting down.
CTAATGGGATTTCCTTTAGACGAGAATACCAAATTGAAAGGCACAGTCAACACAGTTTACCTGAGACCCTCCAACAGTTTGACAAAGACAGTTGTGGACCACAGATTGTGGTTGTTTCATAGGCAAAAACCAGCAATGCTTACACCACAGAACTAATGCTAACATCTTGAACTAAGTTTTGCCTTGCAAGCTCTTCATGGAACACAGGGAATGGCAAAATTTAATTCCAAGGAATCAACTGGCAAGTTTAACTCCTTGAAATTAATTTACACTGAAATATTTGTGTTTCCAATAGCATGATGACTACCATCCTGGTAAACCCTTTCTAATTTATCTTGGCTGCAGGTATAAGGCAAAATTGTTGCAAGGCAAAATTACATTTGCTAGAGGAAGGTAAGATAAGCAAGCAAGTTCTTTAACCTGCACAAAATACAAGGCTCCTGGGAAAAGAAAAAATAAAACAAAACAAAGAAACAAACAAAAAAATAACCCACACAAAACAAAAAAAACCCACATGAAACAAAGAAACCCCAACAAAACAGCAATGAAAACCAAAACACAGCAACAAAAGCACTTGTGCATTACACTTGTAGGCAGAGTTTTCAATTTAATGCCAGAAGCATTCTTACTGCCATCGCAGGGAAAAAAAAAAAAAAAAAAGCCAAGATTTGACATATTCCAAGGGCAATCCTTATTCTGAACATTTTACAGATATCTTGTGTTAAAATTTTATACTGAGTTGGATAATAGAGGAAGTCTGTATTCCCAGCCCATGAAAGTGTTTAATGGCTTAAGTAATGATTTAACCAACTGGAAAGTCTCTTGGAAGTTCTTAGGTCGCATGGCTACCAACATGATATTTGTACTTTGTCACGTGTCTGGTTTTACCAAATGAGAGAGGGAGTTATGAAAAAAATTATGCTGGAAAAGATGGGCATTTGTCTTACACCATCCTATTTTTCTAAGAGCTGAGGTTCAGGTATTTCTAAGCCTCTACCTATAGCACCCCTTTGTGCACAAGAAATTTGTTCCAAAGAGGTGTCTCTCACAAAAACACTGAAGAGAAAGGTACAACTGCCCAGCTTCTGCTCTTCTGTTAAGACTCTCCCACTTCAGCCTCAACCATTTGATTCACCCATCTCTTGGGAGGGTTAGAGCAGATCCTTTTTCTCCATTTTTTTCATTAATGCTATTTTTTCAGACCAGCTTAAAAACTAAGTTACAACAACAACAATAATAATAATAGCAATAATAGTTTGAAATTACCAAGAGGGAACTGTCCCTTTCCTCTGAAAGCAAAAAAGATAGAGAAGGCTAATCTGTTTTCTTTGTTGCTTTTCTTTAAAAACCTTCTTTCTAATCAAATAAGATGGGGCAGTGACCTGGGTTCCTATCTCAAGCCACACTCAACAACTTGTATAAAATCAAGCCATCACAACTAAGTAAATTGGGGAAAGAACAAACAAGTGATCCATAATCTAATTATTCCAAATAAATTGTTATTTTGCTGCAAAGTATCACTCAATCTTCTTTAATATCTAGGGTGCTGTTGTTTATTCTTCACATTGCCAGCAGATCATAGGTAGGTGATTGGCAAGTGATGGAGCTTTCAGAACTCATTCTGCTTCTTCTGTCTTACATCAGAAAAATAACTATTCGTTTAGGTGCGAGAGCATTTTCTATGGCTCCCTGACTGATCTAGTGAATATTTAGAGACAGCTTTGCAGAAATAGAAAGGTTTATGGCAAGTAGAGGAATAAATTCCATTTATGAAGGCTAAGCAAGCGTCATATAGCAAGGAAACTGTACAGAGGCTGTGCTCTTGATTGATCAGATTCAATTACTGCCAGGATCAGAGCTAGTACTTTAGAGAGTCCCATTTCCTACAAGTGCTTTTCAAGAGTCTTTGTGAGTCTGCTTCAACGGCACAGCGGTGTACCCTATGTCTTCCACAAGTCCTCTCAGAGTGCCAGGAGACAATGTGGATTTTGTCACTGAGAATGCGACTTCCACTTTTGATTACGCAACCATCTTCAGTAACAACTTCTTCAACACTCGAGATACACACTGGGAATCACACACCTCAGAAGAACCCCGTTAGGTGTGGGGTCATAACAGACCTCACTGCATTTCCCCATTCCAATTTAAATTCCAGAAAGTTGGCTGAAAGATCAAGTGAAGGGATGAGGGGCAAGATACAAAGCCCTCAGGCAGAAATGGATCTTTAGGCAACGTCTAGCAGGCTGGTGGAACACCTGCATGTAGTGCTGCAGACACTGGAAGGTTCCAAAGGTTCAAGGACAGGCTGGGCAAACTCACAGTGGATAATTCCACTGAGGATCATTAAATACAGAAAACCTACCTATATTCAGAAAGCCACTGGACTAAAGGTAGAGATTGAGAGGGGTGGGAAAATATAAGGGAAGTTATTATTTTGCATTGTACTTACATTTTCATAAAAAGCTCTCCTTTGGCCAGTACTGGAGACAGCTGCTGAAATATAACAGACCATTGGTTTGATACAGTGTAGACCTGCCCTCCTACACTCGTTTCTGGAGTATTGGATCCCAGAACAGTAAAAAGGCCCTACAGTGAGCAGATGATGTGAGACTCTGGTGAAACAAACAGTGTGAGCTGCCCACACCACACTCAGGATCAGAAAGGTCTGTGTTTCTCCACTCAGCCTTTTCAGAACTTTCAAAAACCTACACATTAACCTCACTGGTACAGGACGTAGGCAGAAATCTGCCTACCTCTTTGCAGAAAAGGACAGCCGAAGCTAGCATCTAAATGACAGTAGGCAACAGCTTTTTGGTAGGATTTTCTAAATATTATGTATCCTAATTACACAAATGGACAGCCAATGAGTTGCACATTCCCTAGGAAAGCCTGCCTACCACAAGATCTTTTAATTCTACCTTTGAAGTGAGTGATTTACAGGAAATGAGCTAGAGATTTCAGTGCTGACTGCAATCAAGACCCTTATCTTTACAATGAGCATGATTTATAGCAATTTTATGCTAATAGCTCTCACCCATCATTATCACAAGAGAGAATATATGTCAAAATTCTTTATTCACCCCAAATCACACATCAGCCAGGCTTCCCATTCACACTGTCTGATTGGGACCTACAGAAGCAGAAGGCAGAGTGTGCTGCCCACAATGACTTTCACAGCCTTCTAAGATCTCCTCTTAGTTTGGACAGCTTATAAAGTGGCAGAACTTTTTTTTGAATGAGAAAAACTGTTTGATACAAAGTGCAGGTTTGGGGGTGGACATCCAGTTCTACAAAAATAAGGAATTCCAAATTTTTGTCCCTCTTCAAATATCATATCCAATTAATTTTTCCCATAAACACTCCCTAGCACCCAAATAAAAAATCCTTACGACTATCAGGTAGGCACAGAGGCAACATGCATGGGTTTGAAAGCCACAGCTACTGCAGGCTGGACAGTGTTCTGGGGTAGATCCCCACTTCACTCATAGGGTTGCTGCCTTTCCAGGACACCCACTGTTGGAGGCAACACTGGGCTAGACGGTCCTTACATTGAATCTGACAAGAGTCCTGCCTTCTAATATGCTTTTGAACTGACTATCAACAGTGAAACAGATTGCACATAGTTCTTCTGGTGTGCCCACTGTTCAAAAGGAAAGATTAAACTTACAGCATGAGGGAGTGCAATAGGAATTGAATCCTGAGGGAATTTCAGTGATCATAGGTGCAAAGCAGCTGCTAGGAATTAACAGGAGCTAGGGAACAGAAACAGAATTTTCTGTATTAAGATTTTCTGCCCAATGCTTATTCCAACTTGATTTGCAGTGAAGAATTTCAGCTTACACGACTGGAACTGTGTTGTTTTCAATGAGCCAGCCCAATCCCACTGCATACTGAGCAGTGCTGAGTGCCACAAGGTGGTATCTTTCTTGCTCAGCACTTTTTCACTTCCTATCAGGATCCCCTCTGTGTTCATCCTGGGTCTATTTATAACAAATGCTTTCCTATAGGCCTGCTATGCCAAATACCAAGAATTGCCCCCACTCACTGCAAGGCAGAAATTCTATTCCTGTGTAATTTATTCTGTCTTTACATTTCTAACCTAGAGTACAGTGCAGATTCAAACCATTTGCAACCTTTCATAATTTTCAGATATGTGTATACTGCAGTAATCTTCTCCCACATATATTAGTCAGTATGCATCACCAATAAGTGCGTGTAAGGGGGACACAGAAGCTGCTGCTTTTGAGAGATACATGTAAAAGCTGAGTTCTTACATTCTGTGAACTAGCCTGCATATCTGTGAAGTTGTATCAATGGAGAATATTCCCTGGTGATTAGAGACCTGCAATCTATTTTGGTACATGTCAGAAAAAGTGCAGGACGGGTAACCTACATGCACAGTGAAAGTCAAAATTGTAGCTCATCCTCAGAAAAAAACCCCTGTTTTCAGACATGTGTCCTTGTTGCATAAAACTTTAGACTGGTTCAGTCTGTAATAATCAGTGTTTGATCAAGTATATATCCTTCCTGGGACAGCCTTCCTGATCATTCGTTATTGGTAAAAATATTGGTATCTTTTTTAATACCCTCCACTTTCTTCTATTTAATCCTTTCCAACTAGATTGTGGATGCTGCCTGCTGACACATGTATTTTCTTCTCCAGTACTCTAAGTTTCCACATGAGAGTTGGGGCTTCTCTCAAATCCATAGCTGGGAACTATGTCCTGTGCTCACCTGTGTGTCTACACTAAAACCATATCAAAAAGAACGGCTACCTGGGACAAGTTTCTCTGTGGGAGCTTCTCTGCATGACATCTCCTTCACTAAGGACACCTGGTTGACCCCAAACTCCATGATGTGGATCACCTATGCAGAGACCCTTTTCCATTGCTGATTAGCCACGCTCCTGGGACTGGGTTGGTCAGTGCTGTACAGGCAAGACCTCCCTCATACTGTATAAACATGAGTAAGTGACCACAGGCATATATTTCCTTTTGGTAATCTCATAATAACAACAGGTTGCCCAGAGAAATTGTGGATGTTCCATCATTAGAAATGTTCCAAGGTCAGGTTGGAAGAGGCTTGAAGCAACCTGATGTAGTAGAAGGCAGAGACATTGAAAACAGGTGATCTTTCAAGTTCCCTTCAAATCCAAAACATTCTATGATTCTAAGAACTTGATGAAGGATTCCCAGTACTGATGATTCAAGCCCACCCCCCCCACCCTCAATCGGATCAAAGCTATCTTTCTCAGGACCTCAAGGCGCAGTGAAACAGCAAGCATCGCAAAACAGAGTAGGAAAATAGGTACTAGAAATGAGTGTTCCCATCGCAAGGTTCTCTCAGGTACCCACCCCCAGGATACAACCCCTACTCACAGATTACGATGTATGACTAAAGTCACTCAAGCTCCACCTAAACATAAAGAAGTAGTATAAAAATTAGTTAAAAATACAGAAATGTTGAGGGCGAGACTCCATCGTAATGTCTGGATCTGTCGACAGGCTGGACCTGTCTTGTCCCCCCATAGCACCACTTATTAGGTAAGGAGAGTACTCTGTGTCTGCTGAATGATTATCTCGAGGGGAAAGTAGAGCTTGCTAGTGTATTGCTTTGAATTAGTATATTACTTTGAATATACTTTCACAGTCATGTATCACCGGCAATTCTCGAACCTTAACCTGTCACAATTTTATTAATAAAGAGAGTTATTCTAGTCAGAATGGCAAATTCACCCGGTTCACATCTCAGTGACTGGGCTTTACGTTTGAGCTTTAATTCACTCTTCTGTGAAAAACAGTAAAGACCTTTCCATTCTTTGGAAAATACCTTACTGTCTGGCAGTTCTAAAGAAGCAGGATCCATTGTTAATACTGAAAAAGTGCTCCAGTGCAAGCAGGAGGGATGACTAGGGTACCACCTCTATGGCTGACAACAGTGTAAGAAATCTAGCTGCTTCCTAAACAAATGGTTAATTTTGCTGCTACATATCAGATGAGCAGAAGAATAGTGGCTACTCAGCCCCAGGAGGATGGAGAGCCTTCAGACATTGTAATTACAGGGTATCATAAGCTCCCCCAAAATGGAAATGAAAATATAAATGTCTCTGTGAGCTAATGAGCCCCTAAGCTTCAATTCCAACTAGCAGCTGCTTATCACAATTTTAAATCTGCTATGCAAAAGAACCCAGAAGCACAGCTGCATCTGAAGCAATACTGGAGACAGACAACTGATGCAAAGAAAGATGGGACATGACCTAGAAGCATGGCTGAAAAAGTGTGTGACTTCACACTCTTCATATGGGCCAAACACCAAATGTTTAAAACGAGGGGTGAACAAGGTTTTCTGCTGCCAAGAATAAATGCCAGTGGCTGCACAAAACAAGGCCTAAGGACTCTTACAAAGAGAGATAGCAGCTGATGGCTGTAGCCTGGATCTCCTTACAAGTCTCAACACATCATGGCTCTCACTGATGCTCTTGCCAGCTGTCGATAGCTCTGCACACATTTTCACCTTTCTGTCACGCAGAGATCTCAGTCTAGGCCAAGACAACAAAGAAGGAGCAACTATAAAGGCTAGACAAGTTTTAGTTTCCTCACAGTTTACAGAAAATGACAGAGCCCCAACCTAGTAAAGGAGCAACACATACGCCTAATTTTAGCTCATGGTTTTTACCTTACTGACCATAATTAATAGCACTTCAAGATTAAAGCCATAAAACATTAGCTGGGATCACAGCAATCCCATTGATTTACATCTTCTTCTGCTAAATATCCCAATTTTTCAGCTGTAGAGTAAGTCATGTTTTAACATTGAGTGAAACCTTATACTTTTAAGACAAGAACCAATGCAACTGTTAAAAGCTGATGGTTTTTTTCACCCCTTTTAAGTCTGTGGCAAGGTAAACAGACAGTGACTTAGAGAGAGATCAAGAGATGGGCAGAGATGGGGATTAAGTTTTCAAGCACTTTTTCTTAAGCACTGTTTTTGCTTAGACATTAAAACAAAGTCCCAGTTGCAAACATAATAAGAAAGAGAGAAAAACCACTAATAGAGAAACATTTGAATGCTCTTGAGGTAAACTTTTTTGTTGAGTGTCATGCCTCAGTTGCAAATGGGACAATCTGATTAATCCTTGAGTCACTTCCATTCTGTTTCTTCCTTTTGCAAACGCCACTAAGGAATTTCCAGTTATGCAATTGTTTAAGAACAGGCCAGGTTAACTTGTTCTGTGAACTCAGTGCACTGTTTTCCAGTACAGAAAGAAATCTTGCCACCACCATGCAGGCAACCTACACACAAGTGGCCACTACACTGGCCAAAGTCACTGGAAAATCAAACCTCCTCCTAATAGCTGGCATCAAAAAAAGATTAAATGTCAGTGCTGCTAGAAGAAAGATCAAACATGGTCCTAAATTTGTACACCTGAAGACTGCTAAGAGTTTAGATTTTTTTTTTTTTACAGAATGGAAGACAGAATTAAGAAGCAATGTCTGCCTCTTCAGGCTGGAAGCTTGAAGTGTTGTTTGACTGGTAGGTATATTCAAAATCCATGTGTCACTTGTGAGTTTATGCCAGTTACTCCTATTCAAGAAAAGTGGAACTGTCATGGTTAGTCAGAAAGAAGGACAGCATATCTTATTCACAGCAGCTTCCAGCAATTGCTCAAGGGACCTACTCCCAGCACATACCACTGTACTCTTTCTTCAGCTCCTGTAAACCCTACTCCTCTTCTTGTGAACATGGTAATCTCGGATATTTCCCCCAACATCTAACCTCTCATCTTCACTATATTTGCCCTATTTAAGATCAGCCTCTTGTTGATTCTGCCAAGGGACCCACAGCACATAAAAGTGGCTCATGCTAGTTATGTCTTCCTTTCACTCAAAATACAAAGCAAGGTCCATGAAATACATATCACCATGCAAACAGCCTCTTGCATACTGAATTAAGGTTCAGATGCTTCCCGTTCTAACATGAACAGAGTACTCCTTTGAGAGGACTCCCATACTGAGCTAAGAGTTTAGATTTTTCCAAATTCAATAGTTTGTTCCAAGACCAATATCCATCAAACCACAAAGCAGAACGAAGAGCACATGGAGATAGGTAATAGCACAGTAATAACCAAAGCAATAACCTGTTTCTTGCTTTTATAAAGAATGCAATACTTTAGAAGACGTAACACCAATAACAACTTGGTTCATTGATTAGAGTGTAACACCAATCACAAAACTCATAGATGTTTTGCCAGCATTCCTATCTAAATTCTACAAGATTAGGGACATGTCTCAGTTCAAGGATAACCCCAGCTCTGAGGCAGCTAATAACACAAGACCTGTCAGACACCATATTCTGCTCTCAGGATACCTTCTCAGACCACTCAAAACCTTCCTTAGTTTCACAGTACCTCTCCTAATTCCACTGCCCTACCAAACTTTCACAGGAGCAAGCAAAGAAATAGAAGAATAAACCATTTCAATGAAGCAACACAGTTGACCGCTCTTTAGCAGATTTGAAAGCAACTACAGACCTTCTTCTTTTTGCAAGCATTCCAAGCCAAGGGAAATTGGGTCTGTAGTTGTGACCTTCTGCCAGGAAGACAATCCTGATAGGAACAATCTCAGCATCCTGCAGGTACGCTAAAGCAACATTGCCCATGTTCTCTCCCATCATCTCAAGTGAAGGCATTGCCTCTCACAGGTTCCTTAAAAGGTCAGTTAATACTGCTTCTATGAGGGAACCTCAGAATTTCCAGTTAACAGTGGTAGTTGTAGCCATCTATGGCTATGTTTGTAGAAGCTTCCACAAAAAGGCTTCTGGAAAACACTTGTATTGCTTTGTCAAGTATGGAAGCTGATGCACAATTGATTTGCTGTCAGGTTGGAAGAATGTGCTGCTGGTAGAATATTCTGCAAGGTCTATCCTTCATTTTAATTAATGGTTTGAATGACAACATGGACACTTATCCCATTGTAAAGTGCAAACAAGGTGATACAAGAAAGTAACAAATGCAAGGCTTGTTAGGAGACAGAATACTCTGCATTACCAGGGAAAAAACCAGCAGCTTTCAAGCACAACAGACTTTCCTCAGTTCTGTATCTGGATGAGGGCAAGCAAAAAAGGGCTGCCACACAGGGCAAAATTAGCATTGTAAGTCTTCTCAAATAATGGAATGAAACAGACAAAGTGCAAAACCAGCAGTGCCTACTAAAAGAGGAATATTCAAGTGCACAAGTACATGAACACTTCCTGCAAGGAACTCACTGGCAGTTTTGCTGAAAAGATGATGACAGATATCTAAATTACTGTCACAGCTAAGGCATGGAATACACAAGATTACATTTTGCCCTGCCTCTACAATTATTACAAGATCACAATGAGAGGAAAATCAATGCAGTGTGCCAGGAAATAGCTTATATTGGAGTTTAAAGAGAAGAGCTACTAAATACAGCTCTTCCTCATCCTGACATAGTGTTAGTATATCAGACACAAAATCATCCCAATGTTCTGAGTCATTGTGTTCTGCTGAAAATGTTTAAATGACCTTATAACCTTCACCCTGCTCTTTTTATTAGTGGTCAGAATACATGCCAATGCTGAATTTCATCCTTTTCTAGGAAAGAACTATCACAGGTCCTTTTAATCACTTCATTATCACCTTTTGGGCCAGAGAAGGAACACATGCTTACTCATAGGAAGAAGCTGTAAATATTCCCTGGAAATCTGCTAGGGGAAGACATTTTTTAGATGTTAAATAATGAAACACTACTCTCTAGTTAAAATTATTTGTGTTACTTTCCGTTATCAAACTGGTCTATCCATTTGAGTTCTGTAATGAGCTTGGTCAGGATCTTCAGCTGGAATGTTACTCAGACAAGTTAATCAAGCTGAAGTTGAGATAACAAATAGCTTTTCATGACAAATACAGCCTTTCGCCAAAGAAGTCCAACTCTTTGCATCCTTTGATATTGTGTGGCCGAGTGGTTTGAAGCACAGCCATATATTTCTGCTTATGCTTACCTGCAGAGGTCATGCAGCAGTGAAACCACAGCACCACTTTTTTTTCAGACAGACCATGATAGCTGAAATCCAGCCTACTTATGCCATGACACTGAACTGGAATACTGAAGGCCTTGCCCCAAAAAGCAGTGACAGCACCACTGCCTGTCCAGCTGGTTTCCTCTCACACATTTGTTGCCATAGGCACAATCTCAGAAGAAAGTAATGTTGGGTTCAGGCACACATTCTGCCCTCTGGTATAAACCAGACTTTTTCCAAATTCAACTAGAGGCCTGCTGCCAATGCACTGGCAGTGTTGAAAAAATGTCTAACAAATGACTGCCATCCAAGACCAGAGGTCAATAACATGTCAGGAACGAGAGCTAAAGAAGTAGCTCTGCTTCGTATAGTGGGCTGAGGTGATGGTGGGCAGAGAGAAGAAAGCTCTTGGCTCATACCTTCTCTTCCCCAATATCCTTCAGGTGACCAGATTATTCTGGAAAACAGACAGGAATTCCCGTATCACCTGTGAAAAGTTATCCTACAGACTAGAAAGTAAGGGGAAAATCTGTAGATGGACAATCTGTCTTGTTTACATTACTGGCATGTGCTCGTGACCACAAAGTCAGGTAAAGCCAGCCAGGTCTGAGCAGCTGATTACATGTGTTTTGCTCTCTACCCTTAAGCAACAAGGCTGCAAGGTTAGGCCAGCTTCTCCAAGGAGCAGACAAACTGTGACAGTACTCTTCTCTCCTCTCACTATCCCAGGTGTGCTGCTTGTTTTGTTTTTGAGGCCATGGAACTGGATTTAAATGAGAAGAAAAAATCCCAACAAATCCTGTTGTGCCCAACACAACTAATTTCTTATTTTTTTAGAGGGCAGTTACTGCTGGTTTTTAATACATGTCTTAATGAAGACTGATTCATGAGCTGACTCCCTTATAAGGGCTTTGTAGTTAAAGAGACTGGGAATAGGAACCTTGTTAAAATAAAGCTCTACTGAGCATTTTGCATTTCAAGACAGTTACCTCTTACGACTTTCTCTATTTGGTTCTCTAATTAAAAGGTTAGCAAACATGAGCAGGGAGCATTTTACAGAACATAGGGAACCGTAGGTCTCTCCGCTTGAGCCCTGAACTGAATTTAACTACTCAGAGGCTGTCAGTGACATAATCACGGTGCATTAACCCCTCCACACATGCTGCACGGGCAGTTGCAACACCTCTTTCAGCAGCACCACGTGAATATCAGCCCTGTAATCCAGACTGCCGAGCTGTGCAAATTCATGGCTATCATTGCTTTGTCTCTGTCCTCACTGCTGGGCCCAGCAAACACCTGGCTCTAAATAGTAGCAAGCATCAGAATCTAGGCACATGGTTGCAGGAAAAATGTTGCAGCAGTCCAAAAAAGGGTAACAAGTTTATTGGTGGATAAGTGGAGAGCTGAGCCCTCAAACAAGAATTATTGTTTCACTTCCCTCCTTCCATCATTGTGACGGTCCTGACAGATCACTGGGAAGAAGAGCCCCCAGAATTTCTATCAAGCACAGACAGAAGCTCTAGCTGTAACAAATAGCATTAGCAAAATGTCAGTAGATTCATGCTGTTACCACCCACCAGCTGCACCATTAAAGAGTGTCTGCTCCTAAGAAATACATGAGAAAGGGATGGCCAACAGTGCCAGGGAGGTAGACAAGGGTGATTTACTGCTCTGTGCAGGGCGATAACATGGGCATGAATCATCAGGTGCCTTCAGAGAGAAGGTAGATTGGAGTCTGTGTGATCAGGTGAACAGGAAAGAAAGCATCTTCAGGTCTAAGGCCTGCCTATCTTTCTTATATGGAATATGTAAAACGTTCTTGATCCCGGGCATGACTAAACAAACAAATCCCCTCTGTGCCTTCTCAGGCACTGCAGCAGTCCTGAAGTAGCTGAGACAAGTGATGCCAATTAGATCCTCCTGTTAGGCACCACATTTTAGATGAGGAATACCACACAAATAGTCTGATCCTGGTGGATGCATCTCAAGAGACAGTTCCTCAGCTCTCCTGTTAAGTGGTTGTACTGCTATCTTTGCACAAAAGTGAAACAGAAAGATAACATTCTGACATGAGGGTTCTTGGCATGAGAAAAAAAAAGGAGACTGAAAGACAAGCTAATGTCCATGTCTGTGCCTGTCTGCTACTGAGAGGAAGGAAAATTAGCCATTAAAGTCACTATAAAAACACAAGTAGAAGAGGTACAGAAAAGAAACTGAAATCATATGTGTCTCAGATACTTTCAAATTTCAAATGGCACTCAGACCATTGAAATTAAGTGTGGCCTTCCCTGTGATGTCAGTCATCTTTAAGTCAAGGCCTTCTAGGACCTTCAAGGTCCTCAAATTACATGACTATCTATTATATTCTGTGGTATCTCTGCTGAATCCTTCTCAATGGACAAAAATTTCCCTACAAAGACGACTAGCACTTCATTCTTACAAAACGTTTGAAGATGGAACAGTGCGATCTTTCTCTTTTGCTCTAAGTGAGCTGCACTTGGAGCAGATCTGGCCCTTGCCATAACCAATGAACTCAGTCATCAGCCTTGTACACTGTCTCCCAGGATATCTGCATACTGCTTCCTTACCAGCTCATTCCTTCCTGATAGGGAAATTCAGCACACATGCAAGAAGGAGGATTTCCAAAGGCCCTTGTCCATGAGCTCTCCTCTGATCCCTGAGAAAGTTCTGAAGGTCCAAGATATGAAAAGAAGATTTTGACATAGATGGACACTTCTTTCCCATTTTGCTAAAGCCAAATGGGAATCTGGGTAGGTAAGGAGAGCAGCAACTTCACACTGCAGAGAACAGACTTTCCAGCTCTGAGACATCTTTCAAAAACTGAAGTGGTAAGTGAGGAGCAAGACAGCACACAGCAGCTGAAAACGGGTAATGAGATTTTTCAGAGGAGGAACGGGTAGGTTTCCCCTGCCCTGCCATCAAGAAATGTATTTACAGAATCAGCTTTCCCCACTGTCAGAGACAGGAGTAAGAGCAGAATTGCCATTGCTTTTTTCACCTGGTTAAGTCGTCATGTTGGAATGTGCAGGTGGCAGCAGTGCGAAGGCACATTGCTCAGCTGCAGGTGATGCCACAACACAGCAACAAGCCTTGCTAAGCATCCAGCCCAAGGAGACAGAAGGGACTCCTCCCAGAACTTGGAGTCCCTGCACAAGTCTGGTGCCGGGTTCCAACCACAGCTTCATCCCTGCTGTAGATATCTCCCCAGATACCCACTTAGGAATGTAATTGATTCTACGTGTCTTCAGGGCATATGAGTTCTTATTGGATCCTTTCACGCCCTGAACTTCACGGGAAGCGGAGTTTTGCTTTCCAGGTTGTCCTGCACTGAACAGATTTGCTTTTTTTCTGTTCCCTGGGCCTTAAGTGAGGGGAGAGAATAGATGAGGAAATTTATACAACACTAAGACAATGACAGTTTTCATTAAATACAGTGTTTTTAGCATCAAGCACATGTTACCTGGCTGTCATGTCCTTAACCTAAAGGGTAATTTTGTTATGAAAGATTGCAGGATGGGAGTTTGGTCACCTCCTCCTATGTGGATGACTTATTTACCCTCCTAATGCTTCAAATAATTTATCAGAGAATTTGCACTGCATAAAAGTTATCAATAATGCACCAGTGTCAATGCGTGTTATGTGTTCACTTCAAACAAAATATGAACAATGCTGTCCCTGCATTTGCTGACTTTGGGCTTCTTTAGGATTTAAAGCTTATTTCAAATCTTTCATAAACTAGACTATTAGCTTTTTTTTTCTTGCCATGAAATGGACACATTTTCATTTAATCACTTTTGCATTCCATACTGCCAGCCAAGGCTACTGTGAAATATCTGTCATCCAAAAGCAACTACACCCAATGTTTGTCACTTAACCCTAATCATAATTTCCAGCTAACCAGTAAGGCAAAAAATAAATTTATCAGCTCCACTCTCTTTACATCTGCTGTATTCCCAACTGTAACATAACCAGTTATAATTGAGTTGCAATTTAATCAACTAAGTGGGCCACCCTGTGAGGAAAAACGGAGGGGAAAAAAAAAGAAAAAGAGGGAAAAAAAAGAAGAGAGAATCTAGGTCGCTCTGTTCTTAAGACAGCAAAATAGATAATTGCTTCACTCCACAGCATCCATGCTGCACTTGAGGTATGTTTGAAATCTTATGTAACTAATACCATCCCTAGGTTAGCCAGACCATCCCTAATAATATGCCATAAATACCTCTTCCAGGCACATGAAGGTGATAGATCTGACTTATCCTTTCCAGATTGTGTGAAAACAAGGAATATTCCAGCCCATGAGATTTTGAGGGGATTTTTGTGAGTTTTTAAGAAGAGGAAGAAAACCCCTTTGATTATTTTACTTGCATCTGCAAGAAATTAGTAGAAATGCTGGTCTTCAGCTACTGTAGATTGACAGATCTCTGTCAAGAAAGACTGCTGAAATTTCTAAATTGCATTGTGCTGTATCAAAGAAGTGCCTATGAGTGCCCAGGACCTTGTTGTGCAGAATCAGGCGCTGAGTTTCCTTGGTCACCCAGAGATCATCTCTGCTGGGCTAGATTAGCTCTACTGTCTTTTAGTTAGAACTAATTTTTTGAGTACATAAAAAGGACCTAATACAGAAGTATCTTGTACAGTACAAAACAAAATGTACAATAAAGTGATGCCTGAACATGAAACAAGACAAATAACTACATAGGAACCAGCAATAAGACAGCATCCCTATAACAGAGAGAAAAAAATAATGGGTATTGTCAACTCAGGGCAGCCAATTCACAATAGTCAGCTGGAGTAAAAACAGCATTGAAACTGACACACTCTACATTTAACCCAGGAAGAGGATTCAGTAGGTGAGGCAAAGTCAAAACTTTGCAGTTTGACTTCACTTTCCTGTGTGGAAACAGAACACTCTTGTCTGTGGTAGTGGTCGAGAGGATGCATTTTGACCCCCTTTTTAAGCAACTGTTACTGCATCTGCCAGCCTAGCAGGAGCACATGCTACTGTCTTGGAGGAGAGATGCTAAGTACCAGGCAGGAGTACCACCTGAAAAGTTCTACCAGATGACATCCAAAACACAAAGCCAGAAGTCCCAATCAAGCACCTCGGCCATGAGGCAAGTTCTTCTTTCCTCAACAGGGGATCTCAGGCCATGTGACCAAAAAAAAATCTTAAACACCTTGACATGGTGTTCAGAGAGATATGAACTGCAGTGGGATCTCTGCCTGTCACAGTGTTCATTGGCAGTATAACAACGTGCTCCATCAGAAGAAAGGGACGGCACATTCCTCCTCTTCCAGAAGCCAGTATCTTGCAATGGCAGTGATCTGGATCTACCACTCACCTGTGTGCCCTTGCTGAAGTTTCCCTTTGAGTAGGCACTCGCAAATTAGTCAGGCAGTTTTAAGGAGACTTGGTTGAAAAGTTATCAGCCATGGGAAAGGAGCATACAGGAAGCATCTGAGCCCAAGAGATTCAATCCTGCATATAAAATGTGGGTCTTTCTCTGAGTGCTGGGCCAGCACAAGGCATCCTCTGAAATCGCTGCCTAGATAAGAGATCTAACTCATACTGCCATGTGAGCCTGAATCCAGAATACTGAGATGGCAGACTGCAGGTGCATAAACTATGGAGCGCAATCTGAGTCTGAAAATCAGGAAAATAGTAAATATTGGTACCGAGGAAGACACAACAGCTTATTTTCAGACAATTATTGGAAACCAGGAAGAGGTCCCAGAGAAACACCTAAGTCTTAAATTACTTATATCTCAACTGTAGCATAAAACAAAAAAATTACTAAATGCATTGAAAACAGCTGCTTCCATGTAAATTGCAGGTAGAAGTTACCATGGAAGGAATTTCAAGCTATGCTTGTTACATGAAACTCAAAATCCTTGCCTGGGCTGAAACACCACAGCTGGAAAGATATCCAGCACAGCCATCTATTGTAAAAATTACTTTGTAAATAAAATTGCTTTCAATCTGATTCCAAAAGTTGATTTCAAATCATCCATGAGCATGGACATAATATAGCTGGCAGACCTCTTCTGTCGTACAAATACAAAGGGGCTAAAATGTTTTCAGAAAAGGGAAGATTTACCACAGCTCTGTAACTAACTCACCCAGAGGGACACGATGCAGGTTCCCACTAAGCTAGATTTGCATTCTGGGCACCATCAGATGTAATCACATAGTGCAACAAAATCAAAATTTAGTGTAAAATTTAAACCACTTTTTAGGGAAATTCTGTTATTATGGACACTCTTACAAGTGAAGACTCAAAGACATCAACTCTCTGTTGAGGTACTCAGGACCAATTATTATTTCCTGCCTGACTGGCCCTACCTGTCTGAGCATGTACAATTATTTCAAATGCACCCAAGACTCAGTTTCCATTTCTTCCTGCTTGCTGCAGCAGGATTCCCCAGAGAGAGCACCTCTCTTCTCTCCCACTAGTCAAGAGACAATAATTACTGACTCAAGGATGCTCATGGCCAATTTATTCACATTATCCTTTTACCAATATTGTCCTTCACTTTAAGTAGCTCTTCCTTCACTGCAGTGTTCACCTTTCTTATGTATTTAGAGAGAGTAGTGGTGTCCCTGCTTAACCTTTTTCCTCAGCATTTTAATCTATCTCCATGTAATTACAAATTTTCTTTCATGCACCTTTTAATCTTGTCATTGTGCAGCTGGGGTGACATGGAACAGAAACTTCTGATATTTAAAGGAAAATGCAGAGGGGAAAGTTGCAATTGTCAAGAAATTCAAGAAAAATTGAATTGTCAAGAAAAGTGTTTTAAGTACACAGAATTAAGAAAAAAAAACCCCAAACAAACAAAAAAACCCACACCAAAATTTAAAAAGATTCATCTGTTTCTAATGAAGTCTAGATTTTTTCTAAATTTTCTTTATACCCGGCTAGAACGTCTTGGAGGAGGAACTATGTACATAAAACGGGAAAATCTCCTTCTCCTTCTCCTCAGTTTTTTTGCTTACTTGTATTCTGTTTGGGATTTTTTTTTCTTTTTTTAATTTAAGGCAAAAATAAATCTAAAGGAAACTGCAAAGAGAAAACTAATTCACAAAGAACAAAACATTTCACTCAGATTCAGGGAAGAGTAGCATGCATACACTTAGCTCCAGCATGAAATAAATAACTGTCAGAGATTAATAATACATTGGTTTGGACATGATGTCCAGTTTCATGTAGTCTTTCATGTATGCAATAGGTCTTCTTTTCTTGATTGCTGAGAAAAAACAAGCTAGGTGTTTAAAAGCTTTTAATTAAAAAAAAACACCAACACAGCCTTAGTAAAACCTTTCCAAAGTGCTCTTGCAAATTAAGATTTTGATTAATACATGCATTTTCAAAGAATTCAAGACACACATACACACACTCAGGACAGGCACTGGAACAGAGGCCGAGCAGTCCCACACAGTTCCTGCCCCTTCAAGGGGGCAGCAGACAGTTTCACACTACACACAGTAATACCATGGCAGAAGTAGAAATAGCAGGAAAGCTTCATTGCCAATATCAAGTCAAGGACAAATATTCAAGTCCATTAAGCCCGGAAGTTCAGCTCTGTCCGGCAGTCAGAAGCAGAAGGAGTGACAGAAGAATGCTGTTCACTTCCCACGAAGGGAAGGGCAGTGCTCAGAGGCTCGTGTGTCTGGTTGAGTCTGTTGTTTTCTTGGGATAATGGTGTCCTGTGCTGCTTTCTATGCAAGGAGACTGGGAGAGACACCATTTAACCTAGAGATCAAGTTACCTTCCCAAGCATACCCAGGGTTCTCCCGCAGACAGGGCCAGCAATTGAGACAACCATCTTAACACCCCGTTACCTTCAACAGAAGGTTCAAACTTCTGTTCTGCTGGTCAAATTTGCCTGAGCTCACCAGCAAAAAAAAGAAGATATAGGTCCAGGGACATAGAGACATGGCAGCTCAGCTATTTGTCAACCTAGGCATTGACACACATTTCTTTCACCTTTTTCTTTTAATTGTTGCCTGCCTTCCCCTTCATTGCTCCAATTCTCTCAGGAGACTGGAGTTATCAAAACAGCTCCACCAGTCCCCACCTGCATTTATTTTTTGTTTCTTTCCTTATTTTCCACGGAAGGTAATTCACAGCCATTTGAATTCCAAATTTATGTTGATGTTGTTGTATGTTTGACATTCCTTCAAGGTCAGTATCACTGCAAATAAGCCACGAGACTAAAATCATGATGCAAAAATGTAAGTAGCTACTAAGCAGCTTCATTCTTGCAGGTAATGACAAATTCAAATTGCAAAAAGATGCACGAAGTCAGCAGATTAAATTTGTTGTTTGTATTAATGCACTTCTGCAGTGACAGCATCCACCCAACTTGAAAGCAGCTCATTTAAAAATACATGAGAAAGGCAGGGGGAAAAAAATCAGTCCTCAAACTGCACGGGGTGGTGGTCAATTTGTCCCTAGCAGAGAGACACAATTTGTTTGAAGCATTTTGTTTCTAATGTGCACTGTGATTCGTACTAGTGATAGATCACTAGTAAGCTTTGCCATGTCTGTAACTGCAGCTGTTACCCTTTAGCAAACCACATGAGCATCTGCTCAGGAATCGGTAGGAACTTTCAGCCTTCTCAGCAATGTTCTACATCCTGAGACATGTACTCCAGACCCAAAAACTAACCTGAGAGAAACATCACTGACTATACCCAATCTCTCACAATCAAACTGTACGTGAGAAAGTATGATGGAAACCAGGAACGTGCTCAAGGCAGTAAGTTAGCAAATGCTTGCAGTTCTGCATTGCCTTGATCAAACAAACACTTGATTTCAGGACATGGACTGAATATAAAAAGGCAGTGCAGAGGTGCAGCCTCACAAAGAAGAGCATCCAAGGCTCTAAGGCAGAGTACTTTCTGGCCTGCTTCTGAAAGAGGAGAGCAGAGAATTTGGAAGAGCCTTCAGTATGCTGCTGAGGGTCTTTACAGCTGTTGAAGTGGGAATAGAAACACTGCAGCTTCGAGGGACTAACATCCCAGTTACCACTTCATGAACCATATCCTCTCTCCAATGGCCTGAAAAACTATGAATTCTCACCCTAGATATTACTAGAACCTGTATTTGTCTCTGAGTCTCAGCACCAGTGCCTATTCCCTCTCTTTCTTCTCTGAACGCTATCACATGAAGTTCAGAGAAGGGACCTTCAAACAGAAGAACATGCCTCCTGCACGTAGCCCTCCGACATGAGACAAGCCAGTGCCAACATGTTAAAGATCTATCCCTTTCTTTCTGCCAGCCTTCCCTGCCTATTGCCATTCCTCTTCCAGACCTCCTCAGCAATTTGGCAGACTGCTGGAGACCTTCTCAGCTCCATGCAACTTCCACATGAAATTTCCAGTGACACCATCTTGTTGCTAGGGTGGATTTTTGTGCTGTTGGCCTTTGGGGAGTTCCCCAGCACAGAAGAGACATTCTTGTCTTCTGTAAGGGCAGGGTGCCGGTCTTCCGTTAGTGGAGAGCCTTTGCAGAGGTTACTTAGGGCTTTTGGAGCCCTATACTTTATTGCAGTGCTGACAAATGCAGACCATACAGTCTCGACTTGACTTAACTCAGCAAGACTTCTAAATCCAGGCAGCCTTCACAGATTTGATTCCATAGCTTTATCAATTCAGACCTTACCGTTCCAGTCAGAGAACAAAGCCCTTCCATGTACATCAGCCTTCGTATACATCAGTCTTCTCTAATGTCTGTCCTTTTGCCAGCCCATGAGCAAGTGAGTAGGTCTCCACAGCTAACAGTTGAACTACATCCTGAACTTCCCTCTCCTTAAGAACCAATACAAAAGCCAAACCAGTAGCTTATATTTAGAGCACCCCATTTCACCAGGAAGATCTGAATAACTTTAACACATCATCCACTAAGCTCCTGCCCAGCTCCAAATCCACTCCTGCAGATAGCATATCCTATGCAACAAAATTTCAGCACTGACAAATCCTATTTGTGCCAAAACCATGCAGCTGGCAAGAAACCACCACTTTTCTCTACTTCAATTATGAAAGGTAAAAAAACCATTAAAGTCAGAAAGATTCGGGTATACAGCAATGGATATTAAAATCAAAGGTATGCAGAACTTCCTTCAAAGTGGACTGAAAAAACAAGGAGAAAAATCTTTTTTTCTGCCATGAATCAATCCTAGACAAACTATTCAATATATGTGAAATGTCCTTATTTCTCCCTCTCTGAGAGAGAAAACTTCTTGCTTATCCATGTCACTCCACTCCAAGAAGGCTTTTAGCAAGTAGATGACCTGCAGGACAAATCTTAGTTAAGCTCTTTGTGGCCTACCTCTACAATCAGCTGAAGGTTGCACATTTCCTCCAAGGATACTTCAATAAGCACACTGCGCTCAGTGCCTGCTTGCAAGTAAGATAAACATAAGTAAGATCCCAGCAGACACAAGGGAGAACTTTTATGTGATTCTAACAGCAACAGGCCAAACAGAGGCAAGCAAGTATAAAAGGAAGTTTTCTCAAGAAAGGCACAGGAAGAAAGGACCTGGTCAGTTTTTCATCTCCTGGTTTGGATCATGGATGGAATAAATCAGCTGACCATCACTGTAGTTGTTTCACTGGTATCATCTCAACAGCAACCATTTGCTTCCTTGGAAGGCATCTTGCAACATTATCAAAGTTCTTGAAGAAAATCTTTTTGCCACCAGTATACATTAGGAAGAAAATAAGGCTTTTAATACCATTCCTTGTGAAAAAGGTATGCATTAGATACACCACCTACCCCACGTTCCTGCCTCTGGTCACTGGATCCCAGGAAGAAGGGATCAGCACCTCCTTCTCCACTTCCCCTCTTTAAAAAGCTGTAGAGAGCAACAAGGTTACCCCTCTGCCTACTTTTCTCCAAAACAGAAAAAACAGGTCCTTAGCCACTCCTCAGAAGACATGCCTTCCAGCCCTTTCACCAGCTTTGTTGCCCTCCTCTGGATGCATTCAACTCCCTTAAAACCTTTTTAATTTGTGGAGCCCAGAATTACACACAATACAGGCAGAATTTATCTGAGAATTAAAGTAAGTGGCCCTCCAACACCTATCACATGCTACAGTGGGCTTGAGATCCCATGTCTCTTGCCAGATTCTCTGGTCTTTGTGATTTGGATGCACCTGACTGCAAAATGAAAGACTCCATGTGTTAAATGTTTCAAGGATCACGGACAAAAGAGACCCCAGAAGTCAATACCAGCATTATATGTTGGCATTATGAATTGCAGTTTTGCATTACAGTTCCTGTCCCGCTCCAGAACTTCATATATTAACACAAGCAGTGGAGCACAGCCTAGTTGATGCATGAGGTCCCAGAGCAGCACAGAGGCTCAGCAGAGAGTGAGCTGGAGAAGGAGAAAACAGAAATCTCTGTGTTTATTTCACAGTCTGTTCCACCCTGAACAGGTCTGTATTGTCTCTGATTGCACTCAATCTTGCTAACTTCTGCAGGAAAAATTAAGAACTTAATCCTCACATCACAAGCTACTAAAGTGAGGCAAATGCAGCAGTAGAATATACGGAAGGTCACTGCTAAGATGTTAAACACTAGTGTGGTTTTCATGCAGGCTTATCTGGCATTCACACACCCTCACATCTTCCCTAATGTAAGCTTAGCACAGGAGCTGCTCTTTCAGAGCTTAAGTCACACAGTGACTTAAATCCCATTATCTTCATGAGGGTTTGGCTCTCCGCCTGCCTTGAAGAACAAGGGGACTCCCTCTGGACTGTGTTTTGTGGTATACCTAGCTGAACCAGTATTGCTGGTAAGGGACATGAGGCAGGCAGTGTCCCCCTGCTGACATGTTCCAGATGGCAATCTGGTTGCATTTGTCTTCTGCCTACAGTATTTTAAGAATCCTTCTGAACCAAAACAAGTGTCCACTGATTCTTGACAGAAGAAGCGGATGTGAAGCAGCAGCTCCCACTCCAAACTGCTGCCAATAAATCAGAAAATCATGCCTGTAATATCTTATCATAGCGAATATCTGCTGAGATGGTCAGATCTACCGTTCCTCCTAGTGGGGTTTGCATTGCACAGTGAATTCAAGGGGTGCTGACAGCACAAAGAAGAAATTTAGACAGTACCATTCATATGCACTGTTACATGTGAAAGGATTTGCGTAATTTATCCACAGGCTGATATTAAAAAAAGTCAATATTTAGGGCAGGCATCCCAACCTTTTACCAATCAGTTCTTGCCATTTCTCCTATTCATGGCAGTAAAAGCAGCACATTAAAAGGGCTCTGTGCAGCATCATATTTAGAGCTGCTCTGTGTTCCATATATCCACAATTTCACAATATTCTGGTATGCAGAGTGTTGCTTTCTGCAGTAGGAAATGTCTCTCTTTTCAAACACATCATGATCCAACGTTCCAGTAAATTCTCCTCACTTTCCATTGGTTTCCTCTTTTCATTTTCATAAGAAAATGTCTCAGACCCTTGGCCCTCAAATCACCCAGTAACAGAATGACACCCAGAAGAGCCTCATGAAATTAATTGTCTTCTATTTCAATCCAGTTTCCCTATCGGTCCAAGCCAACAGTGACAGGGGAAGTGATACAGTGTAGTACAACGTGGGAGTCAGGTGTTTGTGCACAATTTGCTTTCACACCAACTTAGGAAGAAATAAGCAATGCACAGTGAAAAGCATTATAGCTAAACTACTTCAGGACCCACTTCAGATCCTCCAGTTCCTGCTGTCTCCTGGGAAATCATACACATTGGTCATGATGACAGCAGCCCAGCTCTCACATGGCTTGGCAAAGAGCATTTCTAATGTAAAATATAGTCGTGAAATTACTCTGATTGTCTTCCTTTAATGAACTGTCACAGGAACAGCAAAGTGACCAATCACCCTGGCTACACACCTCTGTCAATGTTTGGTGATGTAGCAAGGTCAGGGGTACAAAACATCCCCTTGCTGTTACTCCTGTGGAAGAAGAAGCAGCAATTTCAAACCTTTAGGTTTCCTCTTGCTACCTTCTTGTTGTCTTACACAGCTAATCAGCATAATGACTTCTCCGTGGCTTCTGTCACTCTCAGATAATAAATAGTTTGAGTTCCATATAGGGTGTTGAAATGTCTGAGAAGCAAAAGGAAAAAAAAAGCCACAGAAACAAATTGGCCAAATAATCTACTGTTTTGTACTGTTTTTCCTGGACCACAGTCCCCACTGCTAATGACAGGGTCAAGGATTTTTCCATGAAGAAGCCACGGATTGAAAAAGACACATTTCAAGCTGGTCAACCTCCAGGCAGAAACTCTGCTGCCAACACAGCAGCAAAATCCCATTGCTGGCAGGACAGCAGAGGATGACCTTGCACTGCACAGAACCAGCAGGCTTCTGCAGACCCTCTTTAACAACAAGCCAGGGAAAGGACACATTCTACTTCAGCAATGCAATAACCTGCCAATCTGATTTCACAAAACCTAAATACCCTAGTCACACAGACTTCCAAACAAAGCAACTTGACACCACGTAACTGCCTTTCCTGGCTTGCTAACTTAGGTCGCCTACCTTTCAAAACACCTCGTTGCCTTCTTCCCCTATGGGCAAAACCCCAAGGAAAAGCAAATCTGTTTGTTCTGTGCCATTAGAGACAAGGGTAATAGCTTCGAAGTTTGCTTAAAGGCAATGGCAAAATTCGCACAGAATCATTCTGCTAAGCTTAGTGTTACTGCTAATTAGCAGAGAGTGAGACCTCCTCTTCCTCAATATGGTGAGTGAGGAGGTAGGAGAACAATGACGTTTTTCTTTCAGTACCATATCTGATCACTCCCTATGACAAAACCTGGTCCCAAACTCCTGACACGCTTCAGAGACCTACATAGTAGGGACCAATAGACCTGTCAATAGGGAAAGGTCAAAAGCACCCGCCTGCAAACAGATTGCAAATCCAGGCTCTTAGCTCTGGCCTAAGCCTCATTTTGGGGCTGTACACTGGGAAGAGAAAATGACATACCCGTTATGAAAATGGTGTACCCATTATGCTCTGTCAAGGACACCCAGCTGGTCCTCAGCCTTTGTGAACTGTCACCAGCTGAGATAGTCGAAGGGTTAAGCTACCTTAGCTGTAGGTCATCTGCAAGCAGAATCTATAGCAGGTCTGTGTAGATTAGAGGAGATTTTACTGAAAAAATTGCAGTATTTTTTTCTTTCTTCCAGGAGTGCCATAGGAGATTTTCAGAATGGGATAAGAACTTGCGCACCATTCAAAAAAATCCTATCCGACCGACAAATTAATTCAGAGGTGTTCTGGGAAAAGCCATATTAAACTAAATCAAAGAGCCATGAAATCCACACAAAGGCCTCCCAGAAAATGAGGATAATAAAAATGGTCACTAGCAGATCAGACCAGGTATCCTAGCCAAAGCAAGCCTATCAGTCACTAGAGGTTTGGTGCCTTGCTCAGTTTGACCATCCTTGTGGACACAATTCACAGATTCTTCTGAGTTGGAAGGGACCCAGAAGGATCACTGAGTCCAGCTCTTAGGTAAATCTCCCTTTGGATATCAGAACTGGCAGAGAGAAAGGGTTCTGGCCCTAAAACTAAGGAAGCAAATTATAACCTTTAGTCCTTGGCTTGCTGTGCCAATGTGGCCAGCTAGGATGATTTGCATCAGCTTGGGCTTTAACTCCAAGGAGAAACTAGTGTCCAAAACCACCTTTATTTTCCATATTATTTTTGCACTGGGAGATCTTGTTTTATCTTGTTGAAACTATTTGTAATTTAAAAATAGGACTCTGCTTAATGAATAAGCATTTCCTGGATTTTATCACTCTGCAGAGACTTCTCCTTTATTGAGTAAGTGGGTAAGTTCCAGACACATTAAGTCATCTTGCAGAAGAGCTGGTGCCCTGGGCAGTATCTTGACAGACATCAGGAGCTCAGACTTCACAAAAAGATGGTTTTTGAATTTACCTTCTCAGAAAGTCCTATTACCATAAAAACCCTGACCCTGGCATGCAACATCATCTTAGAATGAAGGTCTGCCCAGGGTGAATGTTGTTAAGCACGGGCAGACACTGCTTCCAACTCATGTTAAGTCACCAAGCTGCAGAAAAAAGCAGGCACCGTAGATGTTATTCCTTTGCTGCAGCCCTCCTCCCCCTGCCTTTAACTGCAGTCTCTAAGCAGTTATTTCCCTTTACTGGATTTATGGATCTCCAGCTGTAGTGGCTGTATCTCCAGTTTGCAGGTACATTAGTTCATTTCTGAGCAAGCAACCTTATTCACACTACAGCAAACAGTGCAAAGCCTGCACATCTTAACACTAATTCTCCTTCAAAACAGGCACTGAAGAGTGAAATGAAACAGCACTGCTACCACACAAACCCCTACCTTGTCACGCAGATGTCTTCATACCTCGCTATTTCATGCAACCAAATGAGTCCCTTTCTTCTCCAGTTTGATCTCCCTATTCATAATACCCCAACTAAAACTTGGGTTGCTGGCACTGTTCTTAACTGTGACAATTTTGCTCCTCCGGTGAAAAACACACACCACTTTCAGAGATGAAAACATTGTTTCCATGCCATGAAAGAGAGTCCTGCAGTAAATGTTGAAGTTGTATATGAAATCAACATCAGCACACATTAAACATTCACACAGCCCCATGATTCTACAGTTTCTTCAAAGAAAAAATAATGAAAAATGCACACATGAGATAGAGTACAAGAGAGAATGATCAACTCCCTCTGAGGCAAATATTTTGGTTCCCAACAGCATCCAGCATCACCTCAGTGATGCTTGGACAAAATGTCCAGGTCAAGCAGCCTAGAAAGTAACTGTGGCAGAATAAAGGCACCTCATTCCCAAATATTTGTGCAGTATTTTCAACTTCTCCTACACACATCCCTACTTTTTCTATTTCCCAACATTAGCTTAAAACAATTCCTCACACACGTAAGCTTATATACAGAAACGCATATGAAGTTGGCCTCAAATCCAGGTAAGGTGTGTAGGAATACTTTATTATCATTTCCCTCTTTTTTGTGGCAGTGTTCTTACTAAAAATAACTCAAAATATCAGGGACAAAAATTTCTGCATTGGCCATTTTTTGTTCAGGATTTGGCCAATCTTTCAGGCAAAGATGAAAGAGGACTTACACACATAGGAAAAATGCCACTCTTTCTTTGGGTTTACTCTGCCTACACCAGTCTGCGTCCTTTATAGTACCAGCGTCAGTGGCATGGCATGAAGCAAATCAAGACTTGCACAATGCACAGCAGGATATGCATCCAGTTGGTAGGGTGCCAATTAGGCATGACCCAGGGCCAGCACACCTTGTGCGGGAGGGCTGTTCTCTGGCATGGGGCTTTGGTCTCTGCTTGTTGCTGCCCTCTCCTGCTCAGACTCTTCAAACACTCCACTCTGGGATCACGAATCAGTGACAGGCATGCTCTTCCAAGTCCTCAAAGAGCTATTCCAGCTGCAGACCCTACCACAGCAGACCATCCCCTCTCTCACCAGGCACAAAGGGGAGGAGTAGGAGAGATTCAAGGCCCCTCCGTATGCCAACCACACTTACCTCCTAGAGCTTGTTTCATAACAAAATCCATGATTTCTTGTTTGGGGTCCTGCCCACCTTCACACCTCACATGCACAGTGACCAGGAATCCTTGGAAGGCAGCCTGCAAAGAGGCACAATCAAAAGAGGAATAGTGTCTCTAGGAGAAGAAAAGGCTAGTGCCTGGTCTCCCTCAGCTCTCTCCCCTCAGCCTTCCTCCCTTTGTCTGAGTGCAGACAAGTTTCCAGCCCTCCATCCCCTCGGACCCTGCCTCGCACGACACGGCACCTAAGGAGCAGAGCTGGATGCTGGCGAGCGCTCAGCGGGTGGGAGGAGTCAGGGGTACCCGGTGGCTCCCCCAGACCGGGCAACTGCCCGGGAGCAACTGCGGAGGAGCAGTGCGGTGCCCCTTCACGGCTTGTCTCCTGCACACGGGCAGGAAGGGGTTAAACCTTTGAACTTTCTCGTTTCCCCGCCCGCTTCTCGCCCTCTCGGTTTTCAGAGGGTTTGCTCCGAGGCGGCAGCTCCGCCCGGGACCGCCGAGGGGGCATTTGAAGGTGAAGCGCCCTGCAAGTGCCCGGGAGAACAAGCGGGGGATGCCGGGCGATCAGGATGCGGATGCAGTCCGGGTGGCGGGATGGAAAGTCCCCCAGCAGAACCCTTCGGAGAGCCCCCAGAGCAGTGTCAGCGAGGGCTGCACCTCCTCAGGGTGAGCCGGGACGGCTCAAGGTTGAGACCGGCCGGCCCCAGGTGCAGCACAGCAGCCTCGCCGCTCCGGCTGCTGCCTCCCACCCCCCGCCCGGCTCCGGCACCGGGTCACAGCCGCGCCGGCACCTGGAGGGACGAGGGCTGTCCCTGTCTTTGTGTGCCCGCACCCCGCCTCTCCTCTCTGCCCTTCCCAGCTCGGCTCGGCCCGCCCGCCCCGGCGCCGATACCTCGCTCGGCGACAGGCGCGGTGCTGAGACGGGCCGGGCCGGGGCAGGCGGCTGCGGCAGGTGGCGGCTCCTCTCCTCTCCTCTCCTCTCCCCTCCCACGGGCTCCGGCCGGCGCCCGTCTGCCCGCGGGTTGCCGGGGAAGTTGCGGGTGCGGAGTGGGGGAGAAGGAACGAGTCCACAGCTTCTCCCTACTTTTCCCCCGCGCCCCTCTTTTTATCACAGCATTTCCGGACCATCCCACCGACACGGTCCCTCCTTCCTCCTCCCCTCGTTGCGGGAGCTGGACTCTCTCCCTCCCCCTGCCTCCGGCTCCCCCGCCCCTTCCCTGCGCCGCCCTCGCCCCTCGGTGCTCGCCGCCGAGCAGGCCCCCAGCGCTTCCCGTATCCCTCGGAGGGGTGCGTGTGTCTGCATGCGGGTCCCCACCCCATCCCCGGCTGTCTCCAGCAGCCAGGTGTCCTTGTGCTTTGGCGTGGGGGGAAAGAGGGGTGGTTGTCAGCCCGCTGTTGCAATTTGCAATTGCTTCCTTGCCTCTCCTCGGGAGTCAGTGTGTGTGCCAAGGGAAATCTCTGCAAACACGGCTTCCTGCAAAAGGGGGAGGGTGTGGGAGAGCGTTCTGCATCCTCTGTTCTTAGTCCTTCCCGGAGATCCCCTCTCATTCCCTAGGTCCTGGAAGGAGTTGGAGAGGCAAGGAAGAAGATAGGGCG
>VZRO01004066.1:397020-548928 GCA_013397915.1 Daphoenositta chrysoptera | reverse complement strand
CGGCGATTGCCGCTGAAGGACGCGAGTGCAGCGATCCGTTGTCCAGCCCGGGTTCGGGACGGCATCTGAAGGTGAGAAGGAAGGAGCTGTGCGAGCGCTACGTGGCAAAGCAGGGCAGTACCCCCTCCACAGCACCGGCGCCCACCTTTAGGGATGCCGACAGCCGGCTTGGAGCTGGGTGGGGAGGAGACGAGTTCTGCTGCTGATCCGCCCTTTTGTCGGCAACAGGAGAGGTGGGACAGCAACCCCCAAAGTAACCTATATGGGTCTAAAAGGAGGGAGGGGGCTAGGGCGGAATGCTGCCGGCAGTAGTGGGAGCCCGGGGATGGGGAGCAGCGGCGCCTCCTTGGGAGACGCTGGCACGGCCCGTGGGCGACCTCGTCTGAAGGTCAGGAAGGACGCCGGGGCCGCACCTGGCACCGCGCGGAAAGGCACGCAGAGCCAGCAGGCGCGACAGGCAGGTCAGTCCCTCCCGGGGCAGCGATGCCGGCCACCGGGACTCCGCAGCCTGCAGAGCTTTCAGATGCCAGCTGCAGATGGGGGAGTGCATGTTTCTACGCTCAGGACAGTGTCTACCACCGGGGTCTGCCTCTGTGCCCGCTGCCTGTCAGTGTTTCAAAGGCATTTGGATAATGTCCTTTATAACATGTTTTAATTTTTGATCATCCTGAAGTGATCTGACAGTTGGACTAGAGTGCCTTTTTAGGTCCCTTCTACTGAACTGTTCTGTTCTGTTCTATTCTGTAGGCTCCCAGAAAACCACTTTTGCAACAGACACTAGTGTTAGTCTAAGAAACTCACCTAGGTAAGCATGAGCTGCACTCTTACTAACAAGTTTCAGAAAGGAAAAAATAATACCTTGACAGGGTGGAAAACCTTTTCATTTTAAGCCTTAACTCAGCTCCAGAAATTACGGTTTGAAGGTCATAATGCAGTATTTTTGATACTTTTTCATACATAACACAGGAGTGTGTCAGCATAGATAACTGTGCTCAAGAAATGAACCTAGGAGCCTGCTGGAGCTGTGTGCCCAGGTTTCTGTGCTATTAACACGGTATTTCCAGATCTGTGTTGCCTCCCCAAGTGCCTATATGACTTCGAGCAGGGCTTATAGTTTGGGTCTGTCATAAAACACCTCACATTCCTTTTTCATCATATGATTGCTCTTAGAGAGAAGGACAGCATCCCTACCCCACATTACTAAACCTCCATATGCACACCTTGCTCTTATATCCCAGAGTCTGGGAAGGGACAATTCAAATACCCTCACACAGAAGGATCAGAAAAGTGTGAGCTAATAGTTAGAACACCCAATTGCCTAAAATCAGCTTTCTTCTTCCTATTTTGGGAATCCTGGACCATGCTACATCAAGGAGCTCCTGTAGCAGCCGAGGGTCAGCATAGCTGAGTGGGGTTGCTGAGAAATGTCACTGTTCCTGTTCACCGGCTCCTTACAAGCTTTGCAGTATCAATTGTCCTCCCTTCTGTGCAGAGAATGGTGATGTCATCCACAGGGGCTTCAGAAGCCAGACAAAACAATAGGGACATCAAGAAGTCTCTGAGGGATCCTTGAGCTTCTTGTTGACCTGTTTAGAACTGCTGGTCTGTTTCCAGAGCCAGCTGACTCTCCAAGGGTCATGTACTTGTGGTTCTGTTTCCAAACTGCACCCACTTTTTCCAGATTATACAGCTGAGACAGAAAATCATGATACAGGAGACAGTGAAACATAGCTCTTAGCACCAACTACCTCACAGTTCCCTCCTCTTCAGGAGAACAAG
Source organism: Daphoenositta chrysoptera (assembly GCA_013397915.1). Lineage (NCBI taxonomy): Eukaryota > Metazoa > Chordata > Aves > Passeriformes > Daphoenositta > Daphoenositta chrysoptera. Next base: position 547,149 of record VZRO01004066.1, on the reverse strand, counting down.
GCACATCATCATCAAATCACAAACTCCACTGGGATGCTCGTAAATCCCAGCTTCAGTATCTCTTCCCTGCCTCAAGCACCAGCTTCCAAATAACTCCCACAGGATGTACCTTCCAGATGAAAACCCAATCACTTGTGAGCCTGATTTGGGTATGTCCTGTCCAGGTAATACCTTGACTATTCAGTCAGGAAAGTTCCCACACTCACCATATGGGGATCAGGCACGGAGGCCAGAAAGGACACAGTCGAAAGAAAGACACAATGCAGTCTATAGATCTGTGTCTATTCACAGTCTCAGAAAGGCTTCTGGAGAAGGCTTTTACCTTGGAGGCAGAACCTTTACTCGATTTGCAGAGAAACCCAGCTGGAAAGATGGACTCATGGGGATCTGTAAGGTGATTTACCTGCCATACATGATGTCTGCTACAAGAGAAATAACAGCTCCTGCAGCCATGGTAATGATACGAGCAATGCCACATGCATCTTCTTTCTGACGGCATATAACAATATACCAGGTTAATAATAATTTATGAGCATAAATCTGGCAGTAATGCAATTTTATAACATCTACTGGACAGTAACAAATCCCAGAAATAGCAGTGTTTTCTCACCAGAGTGAGGGATAGAGACTGGTATGTGTGCATGGGATCTATCCCAGCACCATGGACAGAGGAGAACAGCCGCACATCCCGCGGCTACCTCTGACACCTCCAAAACTTCCCCAAATACCGAAACTAGTTCTTAGTCTGGTTTACACTGTGTAGCTGAGATATGCCTACTCCTGGTTGTGGAAATAGGCTTGTTCTCCCTCACAGAACCAGAACAGTAGGAATCCACTTTGTGACCTTGCTTGGTGCAGATGAAAAGTACAAAAACTGAGCAAAAATCTCCTCTGTGGAATTTTGTACATGGAACTTAGATTCCTTCCTTGGCCACCAGCTGGGAATCTGTGTTTATTGATATCCATGTAAGAAGTGGAATAAGCCAATAATTGGGTTTGGTGACATTTTCCATAGAAAAATGTATATTTGGATCTCCAAAAAGAAGGAAAAGGCTGTTTTCAGAAGTAANCAAAAATAAAAAAAAAAAAAAAAAAAAAAAAATTAGTCAGGATGTTTCATTTCAACATCTTAAAATGCAATGTTTGATTATTCAATTCCATATGGTGTTTGACTACTAAACTGAAACCAATGCTGTGTGAAAACTACACTAATAAGAAAGCTCAGAAACAAAGTGTAAAGGTTATAGAAAATACTTAAGCAGCTGCCCAAAATGAACATACTCTGTTTCTTTTTCTCTTTCTTTTTTCCCCGCTGTCTTATTATGAGCTCTCACTGTTGTAAGTGCTGCACTGTTCAGTGGACTGCAGACAAGGCCTGCACAGGAGCGAGATGATTAGCTTTTTATCAATACAGCTATGGATACAGAGGAGTTAGGTACTTGCTAAGGGTAGTTTGTGTACATCAGTTGCAATCCCTTCAGTCGTGTAGTTCACTGAACACAAATCTACTGTATGTTTCATTTTCTCTTCAACTGTCAATTCTGACTGTCAAAACATTTCAGAATTCAAGCATTTTTTTGCTTCTTCAAAAGTATTACTTTGTTTCTTGTTGTTCCATTCAGCTTACAGCAGGCTTTAAATAAGCTCTTTATTTCCCAACCAAATAGAAAAAAACCAACATAATATTCTTTTTAAGAAGTGCGTGTTTCCCTTAAGCCAAAATTATAAAAGGACTTTTCAGCCATTTCTGATAGCTCTGAAGACCTCGTCCCTTAAGATCTCTTAATGATTAACTTTCTAGTTGAGCATTTGCTTCAGCTATCACAAGACTAAATTTTAGCTCTCTGCCCTCAGAAAAACTGAAACAAACATGTATTGATTGTTCTGTCTCAATGACATGCAAACACAAGAATGCAAATTATATATATGCAAATTATTATATATGCAATTTTTTTTTTTTTAATGAACACAGATTCCCCAGCCTAGTTTATGAATAAACCCTTTGGTAGACTGTAATTTACAGCTTCTAGCTCCTAAGCTGACAACTCCTTGTTTGTACTCTACCTTTCCTGTTCCCATAGACCTTGTAGCCCCATTCCTTTATTTGTTTCCTGTTGTCTGAACAAGTTCTTGCCTTACCAGACTAATTGAGTCCCATCTCAGCAGGGCTCCGATTCCTGTGGATAGGCATGATCAGGTAAATACCCCATAGCTCTTACTCCAGAATTTTCAGCTCTACATAACAAGACTTCTTTGGCAGACAGAAGTTGTCCATAAAGCCAAGAATCCGTCTTTATCACTGCAGTGATTAAGTAATGATGTCTCTATCCAAAGCATATCAAGTTTTTGTCATGAGGTTATTATTTCAAGTACTTTTGGCAGGAATTTTTCCACCAGTGAATAAGTCATCCAAACCAGAGCATTCTGTGATGTGTCAGCTTATATAGGAGTTTAGAGGCAAAGAAGGCAAAAAAAGTTTTTACTGTTTTGTATTTGATGCTGTTGAGACATTCTACATTGATGTACCAAAAGTGCTTCAACTTTTCCATGACAAAATCACTTTGCCTTGACTGTTTGCTTCAAGCAATACATGTCTGTATGAAAAATAAACAAAATCATAGCAGAGTAACTCAGGTTTTTTTCAGAATTCCTATGTCACGGAGAGGGAAAAAGAGGTCACACTTTTCCTCTTTGTTGCAATTTAAAGTGCAAGCAAGATTCAAAATGTCAAACACACTTTACAGCAGAATTTCTATTTTCCTAGGTAGTTCTGTGTCTCGCCTTCATTTATTACTCTGTATCTTGGAAAAGAAAATGATCAGAGGGAAACAGCGTACTTGGCTGAGATGATAGCTTGGTGTCAGATGCTATGGCCTGTAGTTCTTTTCCTGTGTTAAAAGAGTAGTCCCAAGTTCTGACCTCACCTTGGAAGGAAGGTCCTCACCTCAAATTGTCAGTCTCTGAGCCATAACAACAAATTTAATTGTTTAACATTTTAAAGTTTTCGTTAAGCATGAAGTGAATGTGTGCTGATCTTTAGATACTTCAGATACTTGTAGAGCAATTACTCTTAGGTGTGATGCAGATGTTGGCAAATATTATGCTCTTTACACTCAGGTATTTCTGAAGAGACCATGGTAGTTAGGTGTGATCCAACAGCTCAGGAATCCTCATACCTTCCTATTTCAGTTTTGAACTTTGTCTCCATTGCCTTACTTTGATAACAAACCTAAACACGTGATGAAGTGATTTTCTAGGTAGAGTGTATTAGCTGAATCAAAGGAGGGAAATAGCAGTACTTTAAAGTAAATCTATGTAATCCACAAAATATAGACATATATGTCACCTTAGAATATGTTTGCTGGGGTTTTTTTTACCTCAGTGGAACTGTAAAAAGTAACTTGTAATGTCACATAAATAAATTAAAGTATCCAGCCAGCTCATTCCCTGGCTTTACTGGCCTGACATTTCTATTACTGATCCATTCAGTGTCAGTGAATCAACAGCTCCACAGTGTTGTGGGAACGAGGTTCCATGCAGGTAGCAGTGTTGGAGATTCTATCCCCTTGCACTGCACAACCAAACACAAGGAATACGATGCAGTGAGGAAACCCACCTGCCAGGGCACCCACGGCCTAATGCATCATGTTGTTCTTTCATTGGCTTCTCTCCACGGCTCCAAGGACATCCTCTACCATCCCTTTTCTTGCTTCATCCTTGTATTGCCAGTTGATCATTTATGTCAGAGTCCCTATAATATTTTTTTTCCTTCTGGTATTTTTTTAAGACTTCCTCTCTTCAGCAGCTGGCACAGCTTTCTGACAACACTGTAGCTTTGCATTTTATCTCTCTGGCTGCAAGTACTCTCTTTTTGTGTGCAAAATAATGCAATGGAGATAAAATGTTGCATCTTTTATTGATCCTTCTCCCACTGACATATTTTTTACACCACATCTATTAAGCCTGTAGTATCCCACTGTCTTTAGGAGCTATAACAACTAGTCAGACCCCAAGGATTTAGTCTAACCCTGTAATAACTCTTGTAGCTAGACTTGATTTTAAAAAAATAGTTTATAATTTTCTTCTTTTAATTTTCACATCCTCCCCATGTCCAGTTCATGGAAGTGAATCCTTAACAAAAAGGAGAAGAGTTAAGTATGCTGTATAATGTCAGTGGAACACATCAACTGTGACCATATTAAATAGTCACAAAATGGGTGACTGACTACTGGCCAGTAGAAATGAGAGTTCAGTAGCCTTAATAAAGTTCTTGCAACTAAATATGATGAGTATTAGACAAGTGTGGCCAAAACACAGATTTCAATTTAAGCTAAAGCACTAGAGAGTTAAACTAATAGACTGAAATAACTGGACTTGGACACTTCCATTAGTGCATGTGTGCTGAATCCAAATTAGTTCTTCTAAGCCTGGACATCTCATATGATGACTTCCCCTGGAAAGAAATTATGTGATTGTAAACATGATCTGTCAATTTAACTCTTACTCAGGGCCTTCCTGTTAATCAGTCTTTGCTAAAAATTAGTAACAAAGTAAAGGAGAAAATTCACTGTGTTTAGAGAATCTTTGGGAAATGCAGATCTAAAGACGAATATGTCCTGTTTTGAGAGCCAAAGCATTTCAGGGTTCAGTAATTTGAAATCTTAATCACTAACATACCTGAATCTCTGTGAAATACAAATACTGTTCCATACATGCTTGTCTGCCTTTTAATTTCACATTGCTTCTCTCTAATTAGCTACATGCCATTTCTCACCTAACCTCCTTTTGTAATATTTAATCTTATAATGATCGCATTTATCAGGCAGACGATGCACACAAGCAAAGCAGGTCACTATTCTTGCACATAAAAATTAATGTCTCTGTCCAAGCTCCCTCCTGATGTGACAGTAATGTGAGTAAGAGTGAGGTCATTTTCCCACTTTCTGAGACCATCTGGCACAGGGTGTCAGGGCTGGGGCAGCTGGTTTGGGGTGGCCTGGTTGATGTTGCTTCAGGCTTGGCCCATTGAGGACTGAGAAATGTGTCTTCGATGACAACTTAAGCAACCACACAGAAAACTTCATTTTCCTACTACCTTTGTGTTATTTCTCAGGTTTCCAGGCTGCCTGGGAATGGTGGCAAATTCCCTGCTGGGGCTTCCTCTACAAGTCATCGTTTCTTTCACTCCCACTCAGTCTCTACCACAATTATACTTTGGACTAAACCCCTCACTTCAGAGAGTTCCCTGCTCCAATATCACAGTAGAACAGTGAAAAACACTCAAATAATGGGTTAGGGCTCTGTGGTTAAGCACATATTTAAGCAACCTGCCTGAAAAACAGATTTAGACCCCAAAGGAATATGAGAGAACCAAAGTTATTTAATGTGGAAATGGGATATATACAACCCACCTGAACATTTATTTGGTATTGTCTATCCATTCCATGACTTTTTAATCCATCAGCAAGTTTCAACCTTAAGTAACCCAGGAGTAAAAGTCTCACATTATGAGTTTTGATTAATTTCATGGAAATTGTTGGCTTGTTAGAGGAGAATTAAATTTTATTAAGTCTTCATGAGAGACTAATTGTAGTAAGAATCCCTACTAGGAAATAAAGAATCTACTCAGGAGAGTTTTCAAGGAATTGACATTATATTAAATTGGTGCATGTTTGGCTTTCTTTCCCCTTCAGTTTGAAATGGTGAGAGATTCAACTGAATTAATCTTCTCCACGCTTTTTTTTCCACTTGGAGCTACCTCTGTCACAAAATTACTTTATAAGCTAACTTTAAATGAATGTACACTTGTGGATATGAGATTTGCCTTCTGCTCCATGCCATATGAGACTGCACTGTCACTAGAAAATTAAATAAAAACTAGAAATTGAACTCTGGGAGGTACTAAAAGTCTGCTGCCTGTTCTGTGCATGGATTTCAAATTTCCCTATTCATTTATTGAAAATTCCTGGGACATGTATTTCTTTCACTCCTTATAAAGGTATACCCATGAAGACAATCTTACACCATGATGATAAAAGGTAAGCAAAACAAGAAAGGCATCACCTTTCTGCAGGAGAAGAATTTGAGCACAAGTGTCTGGAAATGAGTATGGAATGAACTCTTGCTGCTAATACGAACCAGCAGGTCCAATATTAACAATACTGCACAATACCACAAATACAGATACCTGAAGTTCATCAGCAAGGTCAAGTAGAACTGTTGAGATCAGTACCATAGGAGGGCATGAAAGAAGTTTGACCCATGACAACAGTAGCATGTCCAGGTTTCTCTGGAAATGCCCTTTCATTTTCAAATGAGAAGTGGGATTCTTAATGTCCTAGCTATAGAAAAGGTGTTGGTCCCATATGATCCTCTTAGCAGTTTATTGATGCAGAGGTGGCACCAAAATACTGATCATGCATGGATAGAATATTTTCCTGAGCAGAGACATCAAGGAACAAATGGGATTTCACTGTCCATGGAAGGCCAGAGCAGAGCCAGACATTGGATTTTGGCTTGCATCCCAAGGGAAATCTTGCCTAGACTGAGCCATGTTCATCCACTGGCTAGCAGAACTGATATGGCTAGATACCTCTCCTGTCAATCAGAAGTGTGTGGATACCCAGGGAAGAACACTTGTCCCTAAAGAGCTGATCTCACTTCCAGGGACTGCAGAATAGGATGCTGAGAGAGTCAATAATTGTTAAGGTGAAGAGTGGTGAGGTGGCAGTGGGAATAATTTTCAGATCAGAACTAGTTCCTTCTCAGATAGCTTCATCCTTACAAAAGCTTAGATTTTTTTCTAGTCAAAAGAATAAAAATAATTATTCTCTGTGCTACCAGTGTCTTATAAAGGGGGTCCTCTGACTCCTAGGTCCTGGCAGTATCCTGTATTTTTGGAGGTGAATAAGGTTGAGGCTCTGAAAAAATTACTGATTTCAGTGGTGAAGTACTGGTTTTGAGGTCATTCTATAAAGATTTTTAACAGAAATAGAACAATTCGTTTGAAAGATGAACTATTTAAAGAGTGTACACTTGTGTATGTATGCATACACCCAAGAAACAGCAGAGGAAGTTTTGCATGAACAGACTCTTGGTAACCAAGGACATAAGAAACAACAATCAAACTGCTAAACACTGACAAACTGGTGTTTTTTGAATTGAACCCAGAAAATGAGTGCTCTTGTAAGGTCAGAGCCCATATATGACCTGTCACTGGCACCTTTCTTAACAGGAAGATGGCAACACGGAGCGTATCCTATGCTGATTCTTCTCCTCCTATCTCCACAAGAAAACAGACTTAAAATTATCTAAAAATCAGGAAACAAGGACAATGGGCTTATCTTCTTTAGTATTCATAGAAGTTTGAGTAAGTGTCAATGTAAAACAGCTGAGGATTCCTGAAGTGTGTGAAAACCAGTTAATGCAAGAACCTAGCACGACAAACATCTCTTAGGCAGTGGAGGCTCAGGAGGGAGCACCCGTTGTCCTCTGCGTCGTACATCACTGATCTTAGTCGGAGCAGCTGGGCACACTCATCTTGGTGCTGGTGACTGGATGGGAAAGTGTAAGTGCCAAGCTTTAACCTACTTAGAGACAGTTTAAAAATAGTCCCTCACCCTCCCATAAGGTCTTGCATTGAGTTTCATTACATTTGTCTCCTACAGCATATATTAGTGGAAAAATACAGAATAATATGGTGTAGGCTGCGTAAAGACCCAAGGAGAAGATTAGTGGGACATGTCAGGTCACTTTGGGACAGAAAAACAGCAGAAATGTTATGGTTAATTGGTGACCAGTTCCCTCTTAGACTCCCAGCATAGGCTAAAACTATGTAATTAGCAGACAAACAAGTTTGGGAAATCTCATTACAGTTCTGGGACTGAATTATTGTCAGGGTGGAATGAAATGGGTATTCAGCAGGTAAAGGTCAAGCTTTCTCAATTGTATATCAGTCCAGAGGGAATGGAGAACCCCATCTATTCAATTCACAAATGCCAGAAGAAAATTCAAGTCATGGTGATATATTTAGCTGTCTAAAAAGGACACTCCCTGTGATGCAGCTGAGATGAGAGTTCTTCTGACTTCATGAAGGCTGCAGCTTAAAATATCGCAGAAGGCAGAAACTGAAATAAATGAAGCAGCATCTACCAAGCAAACACTAATGAGAACTTAACTCCCAAGGAAATAAATGCAACTTGTGAGAATGGTGTTAAACCCCAGCCCTAGAAAAGAGAATTGAAATAAAACCCACATGATAATAATATCTGTCATTACAGTTTCTATAAAAGGACTCCCTTACTTCAGTTTAGCTGTGCTTTTTTTTTTCCTTTCTTTTCTTCAAATTATTTTTGGTTAAGTTTTCACAGAGTTCAAGAAATATTAAACTAAAAAAATTAAACCCCACAAATTTCCATCAGAACCACCTGAAAATCAAAAACTTCAGCAGAAAATGCTATAGATAAAGCCTAATTATTTAAAAAGTTATTGCTCATTTCTGCTTCCAGTTTCTGGAATGAAAATATTTTCAACCACAAAAGAAATTTTGCTTCAAAAAAGCTTTTCTTTTAATTTTACAAGGAGTTACTTTGATCACAAAGAAGTCTAAAAGAGCTTTGTTTGTGGAAAGGGATTCCATAGAGCAAAAGGTAAGGGTTTGATATATTTTTTCCTAGGAAAGATTGCAAAATACCATGGTAGGATCCCTTTGTCAGCTTCTGAGTCTAGATGAGCTTTTGGAGAGGAATAAAAAGGTTAGGAACACAGTGTTCCTCCTTTTAAAATAAAGGCTTTCAGAGCAAAGACACATACACACTCTTAAAAAGCCAATTCTCCTGGGGCTTCAGGGAAGATAAAAGTGTCTTCCACCAGTTCAACAGTAAGGGAAACTACTAAGTGGAACATAGTCCTGTTTCCTGACGGAGCATTTAAACATTGCCCGGGTCTTACTAGAAATTTCAAAATTGTGGGGCTTAATAATTAAACAACCTTTTCCACATGATTACCACATTGGATACAGAGCTGTGATTGAGTTATTGCTTGATGACACTACAATTTCATGTGGGTCCCATTTTAGGTTGATTACTTGCATTGCTAAATTATAAGGTACATCACTGCTTGAACTGATTTACTGTTTTGCTTATTGCATCATGTGATTGCCTGATTCACAAAAGCAATTATGCTGAAACAAAATCACTACCAGAAGCTTGGAGAACTGAACTCCTGCAGTGAGCAGACTGTGTCTTCCCTTGTGGGTTTTCATTATTGTGGATTTTTTTTTTACTTTACCCTTTTCATTTTCAAGCTTTGTGCTTCTTCTTAAGTATGAAATAGCACATTGATTATTTGCTCTGGATGGATTGTGTAAGCTCATCTTTTATGGTGCCTAAAGCAACATAGGTGAATAACGTCCCTCAGCTGTCAGCTGAAATCAAACAGGTCTGACATTGCTGTCATTTTGTCAGGAATGGGAGGAGGACGGCAGCACTCCCAGATTGTCACATTACCAGCCCTCTCCAAAGGCATTTACAGTGGTATTTTCACCTGTACCTTCCTGCAACCAGATAAGAAGATAAGAAGAGATAATGTATAAAAGAGGAATTACCATAAAAATTCAAAACAGGGGGTTCTTTTGTCCCCTTTTGGGGACTTTAAAGGGAGGCTGGGGCATAGTTTGGGAAGAATTTGGCCCAAGAATACTGAAGATGAAGTTACAGCTAAGGCCGTATGTGGTGTAGCATGCTTTGCTTGTGGTGGACAGGCTTCTGTATTGTGACATCAAAGGTTAAATCCAATCTTTGGATGAGATCCTGACCCTTATTGGGAAAGGAGGTAACAGCAGAAGAAGTCGGGAAAGAATAGCTAAATTCTTTGATATCACTGAAATGGAAATACATTACCTATAGTAGTAATTCTCAGGAAACATCCTGTCTTCCACATCCACATCTGCTTCATCTAACTTGCCAGAAGCATTTTCATCAGATTCAAAACTGCAGCAGGCAGGGAGGAACAACACAAAAAAAATTTATATGATCATCATAGACTCATAGAATGGTTTGGGTTGTAGGGGACCTTAAAGATCATCTAGTTTCAACCCTCCTGCCATGGGCAGGGACACCTTCCACCAGACCAGGTTGCTCAGAGCCACACCCAACCTGGCCTTGAGCCTCTCCAGGGATGGGGCACCCAGAGCTTCTCTGGGCAACCTGTTCCAGTGCCTCACCACCTTTATGGTAAAGAATTTCTTCCTGACCTCTGATCTAAAACTACTCTCCTTTAGCTAGAAGCCATTACCTCTAGTCCTGTCACTTCATGCCCTTGACTCCCCTTCCTGTCCTCCCTGAAGAACCTCTATCTTCCATTCCAACTCTCCATTCAAGGAGGCAATCCCTTCACATCTCAGTGATGCCAATTAGATTATGGTCCAGCACGCGGGCACACATCCCTAACTCCTCTTGTTCATTCCCCGTGTTCTTTGTGTTTGCACAAAGGCATTTAAATTTGGTCCCAAATGAAGCCAACTTACTGGCAGGAGTGTCAGGAATTCCTCTGTGAATTTTCGAGTGTTCTCCTCCTGACCTGTGATCTTGCTCCAAGCTCTGGGATCTCCAGCTGACACTGACATCAAACTGGTTGGAGTGGAATGGATGGAGGTTCCCATCTCCCAACACCTGGAGTTAAAGCCCTCCTGTCGTGGATTGGAGCTGAAAATTAATTGGCAGCTCTCTAATCCAATAGGCGCTTCTGCGATTGTGCATATTTAAAGCTGGCAGGAATGCGGAAGAGCCTTTTTTGATCGCGCGGCGGCGACTGGGACAGACGGGGGCGGCGGGGGAGGGGAACCGCTCCGGCCCCAGCCTGGAGGGCCCGGGGCTGAGCACCCCTCCCCCAAATGCCAGGAGGGGGTCTCCAGCATGCATCGGGAGGGGAATCGCTCCGGCCCCGGCCTGGATGGCCCGGGCTGAGCACCCCCCCCCCTTTCCAAAGCTGCGTGGAGGTCGGGGAGCTCTCGGAGGAACTGCTGCCAGGTGCCAGGTGGTCCTCCGGGAACATCGGGAGGGGTTTCCCTCCTCCACTCCCCCGGGTCCCCCATGGGCCTGGAGAAACCGATTTTTAACCATTTCAAGCCAAAGAAGCTGTTAAACAACTGACAACCTCGACGGGAGAAGGTTTCCTTCGGCAGAGGCTGCTCATCATGTGAGTTGGAGAGGAGGCGAGTAAGTCAGGCTGGGACTGAGCATGGCCGTGGAGAAGAAAGGGGGGCGGAGCCGTGAGCGGCGCGGGCCTTAAAAAACACTTTGTGGAAAAGTGGAAAAGGAACTGTAATTACCATAAACTGTTCTGCTATCCATTTAAAGGATATGGGGGACTCAGAATACCCTATGTTTTGGATGCTCAGTGCTATAGGATGTCCTTGATTGGATAGACTATTGCGGTGACAGTTCTGGACCCACACAGAAGCAAAGTGGACCTCTTTCTTTTCCTGGAGTGTGGAAGGACTTTTTAAGGACTCTAATACTGACCAGAAATTCCATGTTTGTTAATTCCTCTGTCCTCTCTCTTGAAAAACCTGAGAGGAGGTTTCAGGGCTCTGAGAAGCCCTGGGGGGAGGGGTGAAGGCATTGGCAAAAGAAGGAATGTGTTTTTTTTTTCTTTTTACTTTCTTGGTGTAGTTTTTTTCCTGTTAATTCTAGTTAGTAACAATAAACTATCTTTATACTGTTTAGAAGTGAGTAGGCCTGTTTTGTCATGTTTTTCTCCTAGTTTATACATTTATATCTCACAAAAACAAATTGGTGAACTGAATCCCAGCTACAACTGGTGGTTCAACTTGTTCATTAAACCCCAACCCGTTACACCTCCTCACCAGCCTGGCAAGCCTATGGCCAAAGATGCCCTTCCCCTTCTCAGACAAATGGATCCTATCAGCCCCCATTTCCCAAAACAAGAAATAATGTCAGAAGAGAAGGGAATAGAGAATCAAACAATAATTGCTACAAGCAGAGTCCTGTTTAATGAATGCTCCTTTAAATCTGCCATCCATCCAAAAAGGGGTGGGTGGCATGTTGTTGGGGTGGATTATTTCTGACAGAGGCACAGCTCTGAATGTTTGGCAGATAAAGCTATCTACTAGGGGGTTGACCAGCTAGATTCTTAGTCCTGACTCTGTGGTGAGAGCACACCAGACATCCATAGGGAAGAAACAGCAGTGCAGTTTTGTGTCACAGGGGAAACTGTCCCTGTTGAACTAGGTAGGCTTTGCTGCAAGGCACACATTAAATCTTGTGCAGAAACCTGCTGAAATTTTCAGTTACAGTAAATAAAGGAACATGTGTTGAGTGTGATGTTAAAGGGAAGGAGGCCCGTTCATACGTCAAGAAAACTGTTCTTAGATTCTGGGTAACTAGGCTGAATTCCAGGCTGCCACTACTGGTATATTGGTTTTGGGTGGGATGAAGTTAATTTTCCTTATAGCAGCTAGTATGGTGCAATGTTTTGGATATGAGACCAAAAAATTGTTGGTAACATAGTGGTTCTTTAGTTATTTCTGAGCAATGTTTGCACAGGCTCAGAACTTCTCTGTCACACTACACCACAGCCAGCAGGCTAGGAGTGCACAAGAAGTTGAGGTGACGCAGCCAGGACAGCAGACCCCAGCTGACCAAAGGAATATTCCACACACCATGCTGAGCAATAAGAACTGTGGGAAATAAGGAGGAAGGTGGGGGTGTCCAGCGTTATAGTGTTGGTCTTTTGAACAACTGTTACATGTAATGGACAGAGAACATCACTGATCTCCTGAGGAAGGCTGACCACCTGCTGGCTTTTGTAAAGCAGTGAAAGAATTTCTTGTTTTGCTTTGCTCAGTAGCACAGCTTTTGTTTCACCCGTTAAAGTGTCTTTATCTCAACCCCCAGGTTTTCACATGTTTACTCTTTTGACACCCTTTTGCATTCCACTTAGTGGGGAGTGAGTGAGTGAGTGGCTGTGTTGGACGGGGGCTAACCCACTACAACTGGTCGTGCAAATGTGGATAAATCATCTAACCCTGGTGCTGTGAGGTCTGTGACCAACACTCTGCTTTTACCATGCACAGTACCATTTGTACAGGCTGTGTATCACCTGCATGCATTAAGGCAGTCTCGTGTTGGAAGTTCACTGCAGTTTCAGGGCCCTCTCCACAGCTGCAAAATAATGTGCTGCTGCACACATCCCCCTTGTCTGTCTTCTCTGTTTCTTTAGGAAACTTTTTTGTGTAGCCAAAGGAAAGCTCTCATGTGCCATGTGACCCAAGGTCACACATGTCCTGACAAAGTTGATCGGGAGAAGCTTCTGCCCTGAGATAAGAGCTGCAGTCACAAGAAAAGAATCCTGTCCTAGTACTCTTCCTGAGTTGATCTCCACTCACTTCTGAGTTTTTCAGTGCTGGTAAGAATAAGTGATGGCAGCGTGAGGTTTGCCCCTGTGCCTTGATATAAAAACTGCCAGTTTTCTACTCAGATGAGTTGGTGTTGCCTACACAGGACCTGCACAAGCCACTCTTGTGACAGTAGCCATGGAAGTCAAGGTCCCTCTGAATGGCCGCACAACCATTCAGTCACTCCTTCCAGATTTTGTTTCATCTGAAAACTGCTGAGGATTCACTCAGCCCATGAGGCTCAGTCAGTGTGAGTCTCAGTAAGACATCTGAGAATACTTAAAGTGAAGCAGTTTCACAGTCACTAGGACAAATGAGCTATTCTAAGCGAGTCATTCCCATCCTTTGGCCCACCTGCCTAGGACTTTGCTGAGATACAGAGATATACAGATATTCAGGCTGATGACATTTTCTAGGTACACAACTCTCAGGGATGTCACTAACTTTTGCTGTCTTCTCATTCCTGCTGAATCCTGGTGCTCAAGACACTGGTTTTGCAGCTTTTGTGCTCAAGTGTGTCCTGTTTAATGATCATACTGAAAACTGTTTCTCCCCATGCACCAGGATAACACAGATCTGCTGCTGCATGCCAACAGTCAGGTCAAACACTGCCAGTTGCTTTGACACAAGAGCAGAGTAACCAGAAACAAGGACTCATTTCAGAACTTTGCTAGTAGCCCCTCCTAAAGATACAGAAAATTTTTCAAGCAGTTGTATTGAGACAAAATTACTGAAAAGTTTTTTTAGGATGAAAGAAATGGTTATGTCAACATATTTTTTCTTTCACAAAGGCTCACTTCCCAGCAAAACAGGACTGAGAAGACAAAGAAGTGAGATGTTTCTGTGCATTTCTATTCTTAACATGGCAGGGGGAAGCATGAGGCACTTGTTTGATTCACGAAGGCTGAAGAGAAATGAGACTATATGCTTACAAAATGTTTCTGACAGGCAAAAACTTGTGATAGAAGAGGTGAAATTCCCTTTGCTTCTAACCCTTTCAAAACTTAAACTGATTCCATTTTAATTGTCCTTTCTTGCAACATTTTCCTCTGCATAGATCCCACTCCCATTAACTGCCTTCTGACAAACTGCTTGAAGTGGGTAGATTACTAAGATTACACACTTCTCATGAAGGATTGTGCAAGCAAAGTGATATTTTCTTCCATCTGAATGCAAATCAGAAAAAAATCAAGGATCAACATTCAGCTGTCAGCTGACAGCTAAGACCGTGTCAAGGAAAGAATATTCTAGTCAGTACTTTTTTTCATTAGTTTGGGGGTTTTTGGGTTTTGGTTTTAGTTTTGATTTATGGTTGGTTGGTTGGTTGGGCTGGTTTGGTTTGGTTTGGGGAGTTTTTTATTTGTGGGGTTTTTTTGATCTGAGGAAAGGCAAAACAAAAGGCCAATTCCTCCTTATTTTTTAACACTACACTTTTAAAAAACTTCTGTATGAGTTATTCCACTGGAAAGCTTTAGTATCCAATTAACTAGAGCTAAAAGGGATTTTTTATGTTTAAAATATCACCTTTTACAAAACAAGCAAAAATTCCTGGGAATTTTTTCTCTCTTAAAAAGCTTGACAATCTAAAAAGAACCATTTATTGTAAAAATGAAGCAAGTAGAGAATAAATATATGAAGCTTTGATCACTACCAAATTACTCAGGGTTTTATAAAGCTGACCTTTCACCTCAATTTTAGTTTCTCAAAGTCTGTATTAAAGCAAGGTTTTGGTAGCTGTGAACTTAAAGCTAATTAAAATGAAATTACTTGTAGCAGTGAAGACATCTGGTTTTGCCATACAAAATGACAAGTAAGTTTTTAACACAGCAGAAAAGACTTGTCCCATGACTCACCTCCAATTACTTTACAAAGTTTTTACCTATCCCTTTTTCTCCTTGTAGTTAACATTATGCTCCATAGCTTTATCTCAATAAACTTTATTGGGATAATTCCCATGACATTCAACTAAATCCTGTCAGGGTATGCAGGAGAGTCTCTGCTCCTTTAGGGTATCTGGTCAAAGGAGCTATAAATAACATGAGCAGGGCTGACTCAGTTCAGAGCTCAGGAATCAGGTGAGTGGACAGTCCGTGCTGGGATTTGGGGGACCGTGAGTGTGGCGTGTTTGTGGGATGAGTGCGTGAGTGCTGTGTAGTCAGCAATATCACACTTAACATCCCTTAATGCATAGTGGAAAAGAAAACGTATGACCTATTTTATCCTTATGTTACCCATGTGTAATATTAATTGGCAACTTCGTGTTAAAAAGCAACAAAAAGGCTGCTCTTCAAGGGAAAAGTGAGCTGAGCCCAGGGCACAATACCAAGGCAGACATGAGCAGGTGCCTCATCTACAGGGCGCCAGGATGCAGAGCAGCAGGTCCAGGTCAGGATCAGGGCCAGAGATGTTGTTGAAGATCAGATACAGTCCGCTGATCAACGAGCACTTCTGTAATACTGAGACAGTCTGAGCCCCAGCCAGGAAACCAAGCTGTTGGATCTGTGTCAGGGTCAGGACAGACGAAGTACAAGATCTGGCACAGACGTGGCTGCTGCACAGTTGTGTTATGGGTGGCCGGCAGGGCACTGCAATAAAGCTTCAGGTGAAAGTAGTTTCCAAGGCAAAAGAGGGACATGCTCTTGTTTCTTCCTCTCCTCAACAGAGCTCTTAACAGAAAAGGAGCTGATCTTAGTCTCAGTCAGACCTCTTTAACTAACCCAGCTAAAGTAGAAGGGGGATGTGCTCATATAATGTTGGGCCACTCAGCCAGACTTTCCAGACTTAAATGTGCTGTTGTACCAAACATTGGTCAGACAAAGCTTGGTATCACATGGAGAGAAGACTCTTCACACCTTGGAGACAAAGCTGGCAAATGCTCTGAATACTTCCTGCATTACATTTTCAAAGCTATCTCCATCACAATCATTTGGGAACTGATAGCAGACCTGCTTTTGATGCAAAAAAGGCATGAGCAGCTGGGTGCAATGTACATTATAAACTGGGCATTGTGGTGCGTTTGGCTTTTCCTTTACCTGTTGGTCAGAACGCTCATTTCCCAGCAGCAGTTTTCTGACCCATCAGCATGCTGCTAACCTACCTTCTTCCTGAAGAACTTCCAGGAGGTAGGAAGGATTCAATAAGTGCTTGAGGATGATAATATTGGACAGCTCCATTGCAGAAGTTATCTCTTATCTCCGCACCAAAAGCTATGAACGTGTTTTTTTCCTAATCATGGGAGGAAGGCAGTATAGCGGGAGCAAAGAGCCGAACAAGGACTGGCATAGGCTCCTTGGGCACAACAGTTCAAGGAAGCAAAAAACCACAGAAGCAGCTTTTCAAGGTCACTCATAGTGACAGAAGCAGGAGTTAATCTACTTGTTTTATGAGTTGACCATCTAATATTTGAAACATTTATGGGTCCCATCTCACCTTCAGAATTTATAATTCATGGCATGTATTCCTATGGTTACATATCTATTTGTATATATTCCACAAATATTTTCTACTTCCTGAAAAGGAAATTACAAACTCAGAAATCATCCTCAAAGGAGACCAAATATATCAACCAACCTTCAGGTGAACCCAGATGAAAAAAGATAATTAATTTATATAATTTGACACTGGCAACAAATGTATTTTTAATTCAAAATAGTTGAAATGCTTATTGCTGTTTTAACTGCTGTGAGTACTGCAGTAGCATAAATGATGTGTTCTACTCACACAGAATCCCCTTCTTTCAGGGTGTTCAATGTAAATCTTATCATGAGCCCACATGTTTTTGACTTGTGAGTTTTACATTCCTCTTCATCATGTCAGGAGTCCCTCTTCACCTACACTTTTATCTGAGGTTCATAGAAATGCAAAGGATTCTTATACTGTATCTATGATCTCTCTATAATCACCATGATTATTTGCTTAAATGTGATTTCTGGCACTAACAAGACTGAGATTTGCAAACAGAAGGATGAAAGTTTTCAGTTACCCTTGAGCAGCCAGGGAAAGCCCCACTCACACACCTTTTCTGAACAAGACAGAATGAGGAACCAAAACTTGTAGGTTAGAATACTATCCTCTGCCAACAAGAGCATTCAGTCTTACCAAAAGATTTCCATTGATTCCACTGGATGCCAGAGCAAAACACGGAATTATTATTAGATTTAGCAAGTTGTCAGTGTCAAAAAGAACCTGTCCCATCTGCAGTATAGAGAAAATTCACTCATGGATTTTTAGGAAAGCAAAATTTCAGCCTATCCACTCTGTCTCTTTCCTACTTCATGCTCCACTTTCCTAAATATGGTTGTTTTTTCACCAAGGTGGGTGGAAAAAGTCCTCTGAGGATACTATATCTTCTTCATACATCTGCAAACGTGGGCTCCATGCCCTGCTTTGCCATAATTTGTGTGAGCTTGGGAAAAACACTTTGCTTATTCACTAACAAGATAATAACATGAAAGAACATTTTCCAGCTGTATCAGGAGAATAAATACGAAGCAATGCAGAGAAGATTCACTTGCATTAAGTAAAAGGAGTAATTTGGAAGAGAAGACAGAGGGTAAGTTCTACAGAAAGGATTTTTTTCTCGGTTCCCTGTTGTTTAATTCTGGCACTTAATCCAGCAGTACAGAAAATTATTTTCCCCCCTAAGCCTTCTTAAATTTCTTGTGGCCCATCAGTAGCGAGATACCAGTTCATTTACTAGTGTAGCTTGGGCAGATTCAGTTTTCACAAGTTTTAATTTGACTGGTGCACATCAGAAATGCACTTACATTTTCATGATAGTCTCAATTCACTGCTGCATGGGGAATGTGAAGTAGTTAACACAGGTCTGTGGATTCAATCAAGACCCAGAGAAGTAATGATGATAATACACCAGGGAGAATACCAGCATAAAAACTGTGCTTGCTTGCAAGTGATTTACAGTACAAAAGAAAACCCTCAGTAATTCATTCATCTTGAAGGATGTAGCCAGTTCTAGCAAAAAACCCTTTGTTAAAATACCATGGTCTCCTTTCCAGTCTGAATTACCAGAAAAACCCAAACCCTAAATAGGGATGACAGATACCTCAAAATGCTTAGAGAAATAAGGTAATTATCTCTGTTTAGGACGTCATGGTCTCACTCTTCAGCTTAAATGCATACCATCTTGGTCTGAGAATAGCACATCAAAGCCACAATTGCCACATCCTTGATGTCACTAATGGTAGATGTCTACTTGAATAGCTCCCATGTATTCTGCACTCTCTTTCCTTGGACTGACTTCTTGTGTTTTCAGGTGAGCAGGTACTACCTCCAGCAATTCTGACATTGCTCCAGGGCTCAACCTGGCCTTGCTGGATCAATCTAGACAGGTAAAGCACAGACATATTTTGCAATCTTTCTTTCTGAAGAAGTGCCCAGCTGAGCCCTGTGTAATATATCTGTCATATAGCACTAACAGCCAAAAAGAAAGACAGACTTATCTTTACAGAAAGATATATCACTAGCTTAGAAAAATCCAAGAGCCTGGAAGCCATAAACCTAGAAACAGCTACAAGAGAAAAAAATAATTTCTGTACGTGTAAGAATAGTTCCAACTGCAGCTCAGCACTGTGGTTAACCAGCCTTCCAAATAGCACCATGAAGAACTTAACTTCTGCATTTTACCAATGGAAAATAAACACTTCCCACCAGTCTGGGATCTGACATCTGCAGTGTTTCTTTACAGCAACAGGGCTTCATTCAGCTGCACATCTGGGTGCTCAGCTCCATGAAAGCCCTGTCAGAGAAGGTCAGCAGACCAAACATCAGGAAGGACAAGAAAGACATGAGCCATATCATGTCTAAGATACTGTAGCCTCAAGAGTCTGAACCTTCAGCTGTAGCAGGAAGAGACTGTGCCTTGGAAGTAAAAGTGAAAACTTTGATCGTGATGGAGGCTGGAAGTGGGTGATGGCTCACTTTAAGAGGAAGGTCCTAAAGACTTGCAGCTGTAGAAGCATTCACTGTCCTCATTGCTGACGAGGAAGTGATGCCAAATTATCTTTACTTGCAGCTGAGTCTGAGCCTCTCAGGACCTCTAGAAGGAAGCAGTGAGTGGTAGTGGGAGTGGCAGGCAACTGCTACAGGTGATGAAGGCCCCCCCAAGCTGACTTTCCATCGAGGAAGGCTTGCTGCTTGATGGAAGCTCAGATTCAGGATACCTAGGAGAAAACTAGAGCATATTGATTACAGCTTCTTCATATAGGTATTTGAGGAACCAGCAAAGAAAGGTGTTCTGCGGAACCTGATTCTCATGAACAAGAAAGAATTGGTTGTGAATTTGTGAAAGCTGGGGACATCCCTGGCTGGAGAGACAATGAGATCATGGATTTCAGGATTCTAAGAGGAGGGAGCAAAGTAAAAAGTAGGGCCAGCAACATGGACTTCAGGACTGCAAACTTTAATCTCTTCAGGTATCTGTTTGGAAAAATCCCTAAAGATGCCATTCTGGTAAGAAGAGGGATCCATAACACCTGGTTTATATTCAAGGATCCGCCCTAAAATTTTATAAAGAACCATCCTGTGAAGCAGGAAATCAAGGTAAGGCAGCAGGATGCCTGCATGGGTAAGTAAAGAGCACATGACTGAACTCAAACGTAAAAAGGAAGTGTACAGGATGTGGAAGAGGGTGCTGGTGAAGAGGAGCACAGAGATGCTCTCAGGTTGTGTGGGGGTGGGGTTAGGAAAGTTAAAACCCACCAGAATTGAATCAAGTGAGGTACAACCTGAAGAAAAACAATAAAAAGTAAGACTACAGAAAATGTGTCTCCTCCACTAACTGGAAGGGACCATGGTGATCAAGTTCATAGAAAAAGCTGAGGCATTCACTGCCATCCTTGCCTCAGTCGTTACTTGTAAAACCAATATTCAGGAGCTTGAGAACAAAAATCTTGAGTGAGGAAGACACACCCAGGGGAGGAGAAGCAGGGTAGGGAGCAGGTTAACTGGATCTGCCATCCTGTAGGCCTGGCAGGACACACACACAAGTGCTGAGGAGCTGAACTGGGGCCACTGCAAGGCCACTCTTGATTATCTTGGAAAGGTCACAGAGAAAGGGGGAGGTTCCTGAAAACTGGAAGAAAGCAAATGCCACTCCCATTTTAAGAAGCGAAAGAAGGAGGAACCAGGTAATCTCAAGAGGCCCCTTCCAACCTAAATGCTTCTGTGCTTGTCTGATAAGAGATGGCTGGAAACAGAGAACATACAAGTATTAGAAGGACTCAGTACTTTCTGTGGACTGCCAGGTGCAATTGCACAGAAAACCTCCTTCATCAGCTTTCAAATTTAATGTTTTCTTTTTCCATTTTCACCCTATGCCATTATTGCATAACAGAAACCTGATGAGAATAATCTCTGAAATTTTGTTCTTAAAAGTTCTTACAGAGTGCCTGGTGAAAATAAACATTTTCATAAGAAAAAATATTTTAAAATGTACATCTGCATCTGAGAAACACCACTAGAAACCATATCCTCTAAGGAATAAATTAGTGCTGCACCTCTTATGTATGTACACGGTAACTGTATTTTCCATTTTTGAGCAAAGCTTGCTCAGCACAGCCAGGTCACTCTAAAGGTTTTTATGATCTCTTTGTATTTAAAGCTTTCCATTTTTGCATGTAAACTAGCTGATAGCCTTTTGTGAAAAAAAATTGATATACATGTACTTGCCCAACAAATAAGGATATAACAGAATGAAAATGCTTAAGATATTTAGATGAAAAATGTACCACTACTGTCTTTTAATTGGTAGTGGTGTCAGCCTAAACTAATTTAAATTGAGCAAAAAAGAAAAAGGCAGTCTTAAATATTGACTATAACAAAATCAAGCCCAAGTAGTTTCGAATTCTAGCCACAGCCATTAATCATATTTCTCTTTCCTCCACCATGCATGAACACAAATAAAAACGAGAAATAGCACACATAAATAATGTTATCTCTCCGAAGACATCTGTATGCCATAGAATATTGCATAGTCTAAAACTTATGCAAACCTAATGAGGTACAATTTTAACCATTTCAGAGACAGGTGGTTTCCATGCAACACATTTTTCCCACACAAATCAGGGTCAAATGAAATTTTCAGATATAAAGGAGAAACCAAATCCTAACCGATCTTTCTCTTTAAAAACCCAGTCAAGATGTTTTTATGACAAATTCCACACCAGGATATCAGCTGCCTTTTAATTAGGCATTGAAGTGAGCCAGAAATGTTATTTGTGGCAAACCAAGCTTGGCCAAAAGAGAGAGGAAAACACATTAAAAAATGAGGTGTTTGTTGCACCACACCTAACTGTCCGCAGTTGTTGACTGTGTTAAAATATTAGCTGTTGTACTTTCAAAGCAGTAGGAAGAGCATAAAATTTTTTGTACTTGTTTCCAAAGATCTTTTCACAAAGCTGTCTTAGAAACAGCGTCTCCTAAATGGCTGTAAATATGGAGATTCTAAGCAACCAAATGCTTCTTTATTTTAATCTTAACTTAAATTAAAAGGTTTTAATTCCTAAGAATAGAATGTTTGTGAAGGAAAAGTAGAGAGAAAGAAAACTTCTCAGCAAGTGCACAAAAGCTTGCCAACTTTGCTTGATGCAGGCAAGAACATCTTCCCTAAGCCAGCCTTGTCTCCACACCAAGCAGGGATGTGAGGATTCCAGGTGTGCAGGCATCATAAAACCTCTGGCAGGGTTGTGTGCACTAAAGGAAGCTCATTGTGCTTGGGACGTACAACCTGAGATTTGAGACAGAAGCCACGTTTGATGGATCAAGTATATGCTGGGTTCATTCATTCAATTGTGGCTAAATTAAAAAAAAAAAAAAACAACTTTATAATAGGAAAGCTGACAAGATCTTAATTAGAACAGCAGGTATAGATACTACTGCAATAAATTACATCCCTGCTCCATTTCAAAGACAGGAGGAGATTCAGCTTTACCTGCATTTTCTATTAGTGCCTCAGTGTTTCTTGATAATAACCGTGGCAAAACAGCATCCACATCACCTGAAATAGCAACCAGTGACTGTCTGCATTAGCTGGAGTCCTGCAAAGGCCCTAGTTTATTACATTTATTTTCTATAAGTGAAGGCTGTATTTTCTGTGGCCTTTATAGTCTTATTTTCCTTTTTTGTCTCAAAAATGGAGAGACACCATTGTTCCTCTGGTATGGAAGGGAATTGAAATGAAAAAAGTAATAAAACGTGGGCCATTTCTGGGCTCTGGGGGCTAAAGGCTGTGCATTAAGTGTCACAGGGCACTAGTCCTCCTTCAAAAGCTTACTATCTAGATGGGATAGAGCTGGCAACCAGAGCTGAAGTCCAGGCTACAAAAGGGTTGCTCAGAAGAGTTCCCTGAAATAGCTTCCTCTACTTGATTCTTCTTTCGAGAAGGCTTCTTTGCATTACTCTGATGGCATTACGAATTTTACACAGAGATGTTTTTTTCATACCAGGGAAGTGTCACAGCCATGTTAAGAGATTCCTAAAACTGAGCTGGGTACTTGACCTGGCTAAAAAAATGGCAGAGAGACTCTATCATCACACCATACAGACCAATTAACACCAGGACAAGGTCTACAGAGAACAAAAATCCACACCTGGGCTTTGGCAAAGAGGTGTCAGTGCTGCCTCCAGGGGGAAAGGGAAGGTTTTGTTCTGACAATCAGACCCATATGCCCACACTTTTAATTTTATGACTATTCAACTTCCAAAATTTTTCCACGAGGAAAAGCCAGGTAAAAGGTTGACACAAAGTTGGGATCCCAGATACCACTTCTGAGCTGCTCTTGTCCTTTCTCAGAAAGAGCTCACAACTTCGATATATCTAAAATCCGTCATGAATTCAAATATTTCACAAATCATATGAGTTTAAACACTAAGGATAAGCTGTTTGTAGAGTTTCTTTCTCGAGATTGGTAACCCACTTATTGAAGTTTATTTTATCCAGAAATGCTTATTTATTAAAGTTTAGGTGGTGATTTTGTCCCAAGTGAAATATGGAAGCAGATGAAAGGTTTCCTGTGTCTTGAATTTAGTTTAAAATACTGGCCAAAGCATATTGAGTCATTTTAACTTATTGTCTCCTCTTGCTTAAAATTGGAGACTATTTTGCCTACAGCTACGAAAGTGAAAATTAACAACAATATATCTGTATTCTGTAAATTACAGAAAGCACCAAGCCCTACTTGTATCACAGTTTGCTAGACACAAAAAAAGTGTTTCCCAAGCCGCCTCCTAGGCCAAGCTTACTCTCTCATGTACAGTAGGGAGGTCTCATCACAGAGAGACAAAGTTTGAAGGAGTGGTGTTTCTGTGTGAGAAAAGTCCCTCCTGTCCTGTCCCTTGTTCACTTGTCTACTCACCCTTCCTTTTGTGACAGATCACAATTGTCAGCTGTGACTATGCAGATCACTTCCTCAGCTGCATGCAGCCACTACACAACCCTGTGTTTTGGAGTTTTTTTGAGTTGCTTACACTCGCAAATCTTCTCCTTAGCCAGTTTCTTCACAATTCTCTCTACCTTCCTGTTGTTCCCGTTGAAGGGGTCATCAGGAAGACCAAACACATGACTTTATGGCCTCTTCTTCCAGAAGGCAGAGAACTGAAGAACAAACTGAGAGGTCGAGGCTGGCAGAAAGTTAAGATGTCTAGAAGGCTGAGTGACATGCAGCAGAATGACAGAGATATCTCATTGTACCCGGCTAGGAACTGTGGTTCTTCAGAAAATCACACTATCTCCTCTGCTTTCCATCTGGAACCTTCAGGCTTTTCTAAATATGACAGGAAGCACCAACAGAGAATTTTATGAACATGTGCTCATAATAATTAGGAAGTACTAATACTCTGAAAGTCTCTGGAAGAGGATTTTATCAAGCAGATAAAATCCAGATCAATACTGGAAATCTTCTAACCGAGTTTTTGTATTTCTTTTTGTGGCAGGTTAGCCTTGGCTGATTGCCAGACTCCCATTCAGGCAGTCTCTCACACTGTCTCCTTAACAGGACAGGGAGGAAAATTAGATGAAAAAACTCCTGAGTTAAAATAAAGACAGGGACATCACTTACCAGTTATGACCATGGGCAAAACGGACTCAACTTGGAGAAAACAATAAAAGTTATTGCTGATTAAAAATAGAGCATGATGGTAAGAAACAAAGACAAAACTAAAATACCCTCCCCTATCCTACCTCTTCTTCTCATGTCAAGTTGTCTCCTTCACTCTCAAGTCCCCCCTTTGAAAATGGCACACAGGGGGGCTATAATCAGCCCATGATGGATCCCCTCTGCTGCTTTCCCCTACTCACACTTTTCCCCTGCTTCACTATGGAGTCCCTTCCCACAAGATGTAGTCCTTCATGAACTGCTCCTGTGTGGGTTCCCCAGAGGCTCCAGAAAACCTGTTCCTGACAGAAAACCTGTTCCTGCGTGGGCTCCTCCCCAGGGCCCGCAGCTCCTGCCAAGATTCTGCTGTGACGTGAGCTCTTCACGGCTGAAGGTTCTTTCAGGATATCTCCACCTGCTGCAGTGTGGGGTTCTCGATGGGCTGCACTGTGGAGACCTGATCCACTGTGGTCCTCCACAGATACTCTGCTCTGCTGCCTTCCCTCCTTCTCTCCCTTCGGTGTTTACAGGGCTGTTTTTTACATATTTTTCCAACTCTTCCCTCTCAAAACTGCTGTGCGGCATTTTCTGCCCTTTCCTAACTGCCTTCCCAAAAATGTCCTTGTTCAGCTGTGGGGCTCAGCTGTGGGACTTGGCTCTGCTCTGCAGTGAGTCTGGCACCAGCAGCCCCAAGCCTCATCGCAGATGCCAGCCCTGCAGCTTCTCCCATCCACTCACTACCAAAATGTGGACATGTGAACCCAACACACATTTCTAACACTTTCTTCCTGTCACACCAAGCCAGCACAGGAAGAGTGAGAACTCTTCTTCCTCTTTTCTCTTGACATAAATTCATTGTGATAAATGAGTTAACAGAATAAACCAGGACAATATCCATTCATAGCCACATGTATTTCATAAAAAAATTGCAAATGACTATAATGAAAACTTTTCTAGATAGTTCTATTTCTAGAAAGAAAAGTTCTCTATGTTTTTTTTCCCTGCTGTATTTCAAAGAAGGCCGCAAACTCAGGATTCCTTTACTTCTTGGAGCTGGGAAGTTAGCACTAGGACTTTATACATGTACATATGTATATATACATATATATATATATACACACATATATGTATACTAGGACTTCATACTTGTTCAAGGATACTGACATCACCTTGTACAATTTCTGTTTCAATCAAATGGCAAAGTGGGTAGAGTAACCTTTGAGGCTCTGGGAATGTTGCTCGGATAAAGCAGGCGATATTCAATTAATGGTTTTTCTCAGTATGAAACAGCTTTTAATATGTGTTCATGTAACTTCTAGTGGGAGAAGCTTGTTCCTTTGGGTTGATGAGACTGTGTTCCACCCTTCATGTTCAGTAAGTGAGTTTGTTTTCTTTTTTCAAGACTGCAATATATAAGCAGCTTGCTGCTAGAAAAGGGTTCCTTACTGAGAAGCTAGGGAGCCACTGGAATAGGTTCCCCAGGAGAGTGTTCAGAGTCCAAGGAGCATCCGGACAATCCTCTTAGTCATGACATGGCTTGGTTTTAGGACTTGTGAGGAGCAAGAAGTTAGACTCAATGTTTCTTATGGGTCTCTTCTAAATTAAGATATTCTATGACTCTATGAGTGAGGCCCGAAGTTTCATCTGTGTTGTTTCTTTTATTAGTAAAAGCCCCAGCTATTCATTAAGACAAAATCTCTCCACATGAGCATATGCTTTGTCTGAGTTTGTCTCAGGCTTCATCTCTGCACAGGCAGGGAATTGCTGCCTTCTAATTTTGATATTGGAGATAGGTGGCATCTGCATGTGCGTATCTACCAGTGTCTGCAGAGGTTGCACTCTAAAGTGCTGGAAGTGACAAGTATATGTGTAGAGGGTTCATACCAGTTGGGAATCAATCAGGTGCTCTGAAAACAGTCCCAAGACAGGCAGGAAATGTGATCTGGAGAATTACACCAGAGAGATGTTACTTCAGGACAGGGCTGACAAGACAGAGAAATCGAGCAGTTTGCAGAGATCACTGAGGGCCAAGGAAGTGATCTTATGCAGACAGATGTACAAACACTAACTCACAAATGTAACTGGTTTTCAAGTTAAATTTCTTTATTTTTAATACCTAGCATTATAGATAGCAGTATAAAAAATCCCACAAACCACTGTACAAGAAAGAAGGCGGAATATGTTTTTACATCCCTGCCTGAAAGCATAAAAGACAACTAAATGGTGGCACAGGAAAAGAAAATATTGTCAAGGACACTTTCCAACTGAAACCAGACCATGCAGACTCTGTTAGAATTACCATCGGTGCTGATTAAGAAAACACAAGAGTCAAAAATCCTTTCCAAGCAACCTAGCCAATGGATCCCTTCATCTGTCAAAGCCACTCTCACTGTGGTGAGTTGTGATGTTACCCATCTGTAGCCCCAGAAGAGATGGGCAAGGAAGCAAGTAAGGAGCACTGGATTTGGCTGTGATGGAGTTAATTTTCCTTATAAGAGCTCATGTGGTGCTATGTTTTAGAACTGTGATCAAAAAAAGTGTTGGTAAGATAAGAGTGTTTTGGTTGTTGTGATCATTCCCCCCCATCTCCTCAGGCTGCTCTATGATCTCAGGAATTTTTGTTAAGCCTTGGTCCTAATTAATGGCTGCTGGATGGTTAAGCTCCCCTTGAGCATATCAATAACACTGCCTGTTCTGCAGAACTTCTGTTGCCTAACAAACTTCTGTTTTCTTATTAATAGCCTTGGAAACTTATTTTTGTCTGAATCAGAGCTGGAGTGAAATAATATTATTATTACTGGACTTCTGAGGAAAATTACTGACCTGGATTGAGTCCAGGATGGAAACTGATGGAAGACTAAAGCCAAGCATCTCACAACCCTGTGAGCAGGGTTGCCACAGGAGGCCCTTTGGCCCCAGTGGCTGTGCCAGCACCTCTCTTGGAGCAGGATGTGCCTCGGTGCTGTCAACCCACAGGTCTGAGAACTCAGAGGAGCCTCGTCAGGAGCTGACAGCGGGGCCCAGCCTGGTTCCCCTCCTCGAGGCTCAGCCTTTGCCCCCGAGAGAGGCAGAGGCATCCCCAGCGTGTATTTCACTGAACTCAGGGGAGTTTGTAGCAGGTGCTTTGTACCTGCACACACACACACAAACGTTAGAATATATACGTGTCTGTCTCTGTCTCTGTGAAAACTGACTGTATTAACAATACTTTATAACAAGTGTAGCACCAATGATGACATCTTAGATTCAAAATTAGGTTACTGTTGTGGTTATAATAAACCTGACTGAACCATTCTGTAAGAGTTAAATTAGTCAATGATTAAGCGCTGCCAAATCCTTTAGACATAAAGCACTGAGCAATTCCAAGGGTAAGTTTGGCAAGGGGTCCATTGTGAACCTTGTGACTCAATGGGAGGGTCTCCCTTCCCCCTCTGCACCCTTGCATTCCCCATCCTCACCCTTGTGCATCCCCAGTCTCTGCTGTGTATCATTCCAGGCTGACTCCAATCAAGTTCTCCTTTGTGTGCTTTACCTGTGTGGTACCAGAGTGAAATTTGCCATAGAACTTTGTCATGCTTTCAAAAATTTGTAATAAAACTGCTTTTACTGGTGCCTTTGACAGAGTTTCTCTAAGCAATCTTAACCATCCATTCACAACAACCTTCAAGGCCTTTTCTATTTCTCATGCCACTCCACAAGTGAGCAGGTTGGGAGTGCACAAGAAGTTGGAAGGCAATACACCTGGGACAGCTCATCCCAGTGACCAAAGGGATATTCCATACCCTATGCCACCACACACAGCAAAAAAAATCTAGGGGAAAGAAGGAGGAAGGGGATAATTTCAGAGTAACAGCATTTGTCATCCCAATTAGCTGTTACAAGTGCTAAAGACCTGCTTTTCTGGAAATGGCTGAGTAATTGCTGATAGGAAGTAGTGAACGAATTTTTCTTTTGCTTTGCTTGATCATGCAACTTGTGCTTTCCCTATTAAACTGTCTTTAACTCAACACATGAGTTTTATCACTTTTATTCTTTGGATTCTCTTTCTCATCCTACTGGGGGCAGAGTGAGCAAGCAAGAAGTTGTGGGGGTTAATCCACAACAGAAGATTTTATCAAGAAATTGAACAGCTTGCTTCTGGGACAGAAACAGACTTTCTCAATTACCACTGCTTTTTGGCATGCCATAGTGAACATCCAGAAAGACAGCTGGATTGCACTGGAGCAGCTGTCCATGGGCAGTAGGACACTGTAGGTAACTGGGAAGGAGTATCTGTATTCTTAAGAGGTGTGACAGAAGTCAAAAGCCTCACTTGCCCACTTCTCCATTCCCAGTATCCACACTACTCCCTCAATTCCCATGCTTATATTCTCCAATACCTTGCACTACACAGGCAGCTGCAAGGAGAGAGACTTCAGTCCTTGTCCCCTTCTCTTGACAGTGACAAACTATTCTGCTTCTCTACTCACCTCCAACTCACCAAGCACAGCAAGAGGCTCAAATCATTTTCAAGTGAAGCTTTTCAGTTTAGCACTTACCAAGTAGGTGTTTGCTAGTCACAACAAACCAATTTACAATGGCATAAACTCCACTGCAACGAGAAAGAACCTGACACAGACAATCCCTTCTGTATGCAACACTCTGCAGAAATCCTACATTCATAAATGCAATGTTTTGTCCCTGACAGATTTATCCATGTGTATGCTTGTATTGTGTTATTGGATAGACAGAGCTGGACACAGCAGTGTTTCCTACTTCATTCTACACAGCAGTGTTTCCTACTTCATGTCGCACAAAGACAAAAAATAGTATTCCAAACATTCTTTTATAAATAAGGATTACTCCCTTCTTCCCCTTCATAAACAACTGCAGTGCATTTTGCCAGCATCCTGGTTTGAATGAACAGATCAAGTTTCAAGTAGCATCATTCAGCAGACGTTCTTTCCCATGGACAGACATGTTCAATGGCTCTCCAAAGCAGTTCGTTGGTGTGGAAGGACTGTGAGGAGAGAGTCTCATATTTCGAAGTATGTTCCAGATTAGAGTCTGGCTTCATATAATCATCAAATGGTTTGGGTTCAAAGCGGACCTTGAAGATCATCTAGTTACAAACCCCTGCTGGGACACCTTAAACCGGACCAGGTTGCTCAGAGCCCCATCCGAGCTGGCCTTGAATACCTCCAGGGATGGGGCATCCACAACTTCCATGGACAATGTGTCCCAGTGCCTCAGCACCCTCACAGTAAAGAATTTCTTCTTCATATCTAATCTAAACTTACTCTCTTACAGTTTGAAGCTATTCCCCCTTGTTCTGTCACTACATGACCTTGTAAATAGTCCCTCTCCATCTTTCTTTAAGTTCTCTTCAGGTATTGAAAAGCCACAATAAGGTCACCCCAAAGCCTTCTTTTTTCCAGACTGAACAATCCCAGTTCTCTCAGCCTGTCTTTGTATAAGAGGTGCTGCATCCCTCTGATCATCTTGGTGTCCCTCCTCTGGACTCACTCTGACAGGTCCCTGTCCTTCCTGTGCTGGGAGCCCAGAGCTGGATGCAGTGTTCCAGGTGGGGTCTCAGCAGAGCAGAGCAGAGGGGCAGAATCCCCTCCCTCCCCTGCTGCCCACGCTGCTCTGGATGCAGCCCAGGACACGTTTGGCTCTCTGGGCTGGGAGTGCTCATGGCTGGGCCATTTCCAGCCTCTCACCCACCAGCACCCCCAGGGCCTTCTCACAGGGCTGCTCTTGACCCCTTCATCCCCAGCCTGTGCTGGTACCAGTGTTGGTACCCTGACCCAAATGCAGCACTCTGCCGTTGTTCTTGTTAAACCTCATGAGATTCCCACATGACCACTTCATGAGCTTCTCTAGGTCACTCTGGATGGCATCCCATCTTCAGGAGTGTCAACAGATTGCAGAAGACCAAGATACTAAGCATGTGAAACCAAAAACAAGTTCCATTTTACAAGGATTTTCCTGGTTCATGAGCATTACTCTGTCTGGACGTGGTTCAGATGTGAAAAACTAAGCTATATTCAAAAGGTATTCACATGCTGTGACTAAGAAAGTGGTTTAAAGAGTGAATTGAAATATATAGTTTGGCCCTTTGAACAATTTCTATAGAAAGTAAAACACAATATCAATGTATTTACATTCTACAGGGTTGTGAATAGGGGAAATGTTGAGAATTACAGCTCTTCCAGGCTGCTCAGAACCCATGACAAAAAATGTACCCTGGACCCGTTACCAGCTCCATGGAGACCTGTGCTCAACAGGTCCTGGCAGGAACACCTGGTCCTGGTAGAGGCGCTTTTTCTCAGGGTAGTAGCACTCCCATTTCCATTTCAAGAGAAGGCCAGCAGCCTGTTCAAAACCAACCCTGCCCTGCACAGACCGCTGCTTCGTTGCCCTTTTGGAGAAGCAGGTTGCCAGCTGCAGCAAGGGGTCTAAGCCTTTCCTGAACAGAGCAGTTTTCCTGCTTGGACTGCTGATTCCCAGGATCCCCACAAGTACAGCTCTAGTATAAGAAGGACCTCGCTCCAGCTTGGTGCTCCTCCCCCTCAGAGCTCCATGAGTGTTCACAAAAAGCCTGTGCCAAGAGAAAGGCATCCTTCTCCACCCTTCTCAGTGCCAAAGCTCTGACACCACTGGACTACAGCTTGCAACAGCTGACCCTCATTCAGGCTGAAGCTCTGGCAAACCAGCATGGTAATTTAATCATTTTAGTATTGGAGATTCTAGGAGAGACAGAATGCAAAGCAGATAATGGTTTTGCTAGACAAAATCAGAGTAGAAAGCCCAGGCTTCTAGCAACACCGGATCTATTGTAAAATTTGTATTTGAAAAGGGCTTTGAAGATGAGCCAGCACTTTGCATCAGATGACAGGATGTGATTACAAAGGAGTCAAACTCCAATTACAGTGTCATTACACTAAATATGCTTTTTGGGGTAATGTACAACTAATTAATCCAAACTAGATTATTAATTATATTTTCAAGATTAGTGTCCCTTATCTTTCATACTCAATACATGTGGCTGGGACTCTCATTGGAGCTTAAATGTTTTCATTTAAGAGCTAGAGGGGCTATGCAAATCTTAGCCTACATTTTTGTGGCTTAAGACCATTAACCATTCTGAATTGATACAGAAATAGATCTCCATACTGTGATTAATCTTCTGTTTATGTGAAACTACTAGTAAGTGTGACTATTAAAAAAAAAGTTACAGCATAATTAGACAGTGTCTTGTAGAGTGAAAGCAGAAATTTATATGAACTATGTATTTTTTCTGCTACTTTTTCTGTGTGACAACAAGTTCCCCCAACGATGAAAAACAACAAAACCCAAGAACTCTTAAACAGCACAGTTTAGATGAGAAGCTGATTTAGTTTTGAACTGGAAAAGCAGCCTATTAGGAACAAGATCACAACCTCCTAAAAGGCCTGCAATATGAGAGCTCTAGATTTTCTGAGCATTGCTCAGTCACTGCTGAGGAAAGGCAAGACAAAGAAATTCTGATATGGACAAGGTTATCTTCAGTTTTCCCATCACACACTTTTGTTCATGGTCTGTGCAAGATTGAGAAGAGAAACCCATAGAGCATGCTGGCTCAGGGACCTCTGGCAGTTCTTTAGGAGTGACAGATACACATGACAGTTTGTAGTGGAAAGCCAGCTTTCCATAGATCTGGCTGTGAGTATCTGCTGAACAGCAAGACAACTCTGACAGCCAGCCTCTCCAGGGGGCTTGGCTCATTCTTCTGCAATGCTCTTTTCATCTACAGAATGTTTCGGGTTTTTTTTCAATCCTGCTTATTAAAAGAAAACAAACAGACAAAACTTCCTTGAACTTCAGACTTTTAATTCTCACTTCTCAAAGAAGCCATTCCTTCTTGTGTTTATTTCTCACAACCCTTTCATTCTTGAGGTGATAGGCTAGTCTTAGCTGGACTTGCATCTAGCAACTTATATCTGGTATCAGTTCAAGGAGGACCAGAAACTGACTGGTGTCTTTTTCTGTATTTTAGTAAGAACGCTTTTTCCAGCTTTTGTGCCAGCACAGAGGGAAAATGTAGCACTCCTTAAAATGGTGTCTGTTCAGGGTGAGTGATGGAGGTGGTCTCTCAGGATCCCTTTTAGGTCCATTTTGAATCACCTGGGGAT
Source organism: Daphoenositta chrysoptera (assembly GCA_013397915.1). NCBI lineage: Eukaryota > Metazoa > Chordata > Aves > Passeriformes > Daphoenositta > Daphoenositta chrysoptera. Next base: position 514,468 of record VZRO01004066.1, on the reverse strand, counting down.
CTCACAGAGATGAGGCCAAAAAGGAATCTCACTTGAAATGACTTTTCAAGGCATTTGAAAGGCAGCATGAACTGTCAGTGTTTAGATTTTCCGCCACCATACATCATTCTCTTGATGGGGGGACACCCACAAAAATAAATGTTTTCTCCTCTGGTTTGACAAGAAGGATAGGAGAAATACCAGGGAAAAGGAATATTTTATACATGTCTCGCTTATTTCCAGCTGTCACAGATCCAAAGTTCTTTTCATACCTCAGCTGCAGCGTTTTTGATATCTCACAGGCTAATTCTAACTCAGCTTAAGTATCCAACTTCCCAAGAAGTTTAATTATGTTTATCATGGTATGCCATAAAATTCCCTGAAAGGATAGTCTTTAATTACAATCCTGTTTGCTTTGACAGCACATTTGTGAATTGTATGTAACATGATTATTATTCTGGCTACCAGTAAGCAGGATTAAAACATTTTTTCTACAAGAATGCATTAAACCTGCCCCAAGGCTATTAAGTTCTGGTTATTTACTTTCTAAGTAAGTAGATCACCTGGCAGAACTAAGTTGCTAACATTAATGAAATTGTCCTCTTGCTTTATCATAATTAACATTAAATATATAGACTTAATGTTCTCCTGATTAGCACACAAAGCTGATGCACAGCATGGAGTGAATAAATGCTTTCTATGCTCTTCCACAGCATCGTTAATCCTAACACATTATTTGGTTTATGCAATTGCCTGAGTTCTCCTCTGGAAAATCAGGGTAGACCTCTGATCAGGATGAAAGAAGCTGCTGTTGCATTCATACAGCATCCAGAAAGTGAGGGCTTTGCTCAAGTTTGGTTTGAGGGCTGGAGGAACCATCTGGAGAATTTTAAACACAAGTGGCATAAGCAGAACTTTACTTGCCACTAGAAAGTTTCTCTTAATGTTTTCGTGAATTAAATTCCCCTTGTGGTTTTTAAAACACATTTCTAGTTTGCTGTTCTCATTAAGAATCCCAAAGCTTATCCCTTTACTCAATATACCAATCTTCTTACCAAAAGAATTGATAATGGGCATACCTGGTCACTGTAACCTGGATATGAGCAATCTGTCTTTTAGGTGACATGATGTCCACAGCTTTGAAGAACTACCTGATACACAGCTTATCCCTACTTTCTGAATCCCTCCAGAAGTACTAATGTAAAGGAAAATTATGAGAGAGACTGTAAGCAAGAAAACTGCAGAACATTGAACAGCTGCAAACATTATTGTAGAGCAAGATACCTGCAAAATGTTTTGAAAATGGTGAGAGAGTTATGTGGGCCAAACTGCTGTTTGCCAAATTTGCAAGCCTGCATTCAGTCTGAGTCAGCACCATTGAAAACGCAATATTCTCTGATTGCTTGTGGCTCAAGAAAGGAAAAGAAATTCCTACTAGACATAACAAGGTCTCCCAATGAATTAGGGGGAAAATGTGGGAAGTACAAAGAAAGAAGATCGACTAATCAGGTGAAATGACCGTGGAAGTAAAAGATCCAAAGTATCTATCATTGGTTCATCCTGTCTCATTGGAAGCACGTGAGAGAAACCTCAGGGAAAGGGGCTCCTTTTATACTGTAAAATCTGCCTTTCTATCTCTAGGTCAGTCCTCCCTACACAAGATTCCACAGATGCAGCAGGAAGGTCATACAGGCATCCCACCCCAGACACGCTGCGAAGCATCTCTCCATAACCAGGACTCTTCCCCAGCTCTCATGGCCCTTCTACTCTTCGTGCCAGCAGTCTTTATTTTGGGATCATTTGCCAGCCTTCAAAATCAGTCTTTATTATTTTGTCCTTCTCCCTCAACCAAATTCTTTACTGGAGAGGGGAATGTGATTATCCCATTGGTATAAGTGAGCCTTGGTGGGAAGAGCCCTGTGATTGGAACACTGTGATAGACAGTAATAGGCTCTTCAGTAGAGATAGGCAGGGCAGATGAGGTGGAGGGATAGCACTCTGTGTAAAGCAGGGGTTGGACTTTACAGCACTTGCAATTGGGGATGGCATGTTGAGACTTTCTGGGTAAAGGATAGCAGAAAAACCAACAAAATAACAAAAGAGAAGTGATTCTGGGGGTCTACTACAGCTCACCCAGCCAGGATGGTGACAGTGATGTGTGATTATTCTGTCAAGAGTTAAGGGAAATCTCTAGATCAATTGTTCTTATGGGCAAATTCAACTTCCCAGATGTACTGCTTGTAAATAAAAATGGTCTTGTGGGTGCTGTGATGATCAATGGCTGACTTGGCCACTGTGATCATTAAATGGTTAAGTTTAAAGACTGCAGTGGTATGCAGAAAATTTTCAGCAGAGCTACTACCATGGCTTTTGGATGAGCAGACTTTACAAAAAACTAGTTAGTAAAGTCCCCTGGGGATTGGTTTTCAAGGGCATTGGGGTCCATAAATGCTGATCGGTTTTAAGAGCTATCTTTTGAGAATGCAGGAGCGGAAGTGTGTGTAAATATTCAAGCAAGTGAGGCAAAAGTTCAGCTTGGCTGGACAGGAATTTCTTTCTGGAACCTGGAGGAAAAAGGTTTTTATGATCTTTGGAAGAAAATTTAGGCTACACAGGAGGACTACTGAGCTGCTGTAGAGAGAAAATTCACATGGCTAAAGCTCAGCTGGAGCTGAAGACAGACATACTATGGTAGGCGGCAGAAAGGCTCTTTGAAGTATTTGTATTTTAACAGCAAAATGTTGTCCATTGCATGAGGAGGTTGGTGCCCTCACAAACAGAGATGAAGATAAAGCAGAGACATTTAATTCCTTCTTCATAACTGTCTATAACATCAATGGAGGGCTTTGTGACCACTGGAGCTTCAGTTGGAGGACCACAACTGTGGGAATTATAAAGCTCCCAGCCAGCTTTGAACTTGTACTGAATTTTCTGCAGCAGATGAATGCACAGAAGTCTATGGGGCTCAATGGGATTCATCCCAGGATACTGAAGGAGATGGCTGATGGTGTTGCAGGACCTCATTATTTATCAACAGTCCTGTGAATCTGAAGAGGTCTCAGTCAACAGGAAGCTAGCAAATATTATTCCTATTTTCAAGAAGGGCAAGAAAGAAGACCCTGGTAATTGCAGGCCTGTTAGTCTCCATTCAGTGTCTGGCAAAATTATTGAGAAGTTTATTCTAGAAGTTATTTTAAAGCGCTTCAGAGGAAATGCAGTTATTGGTCAAAGCAAACATGGGTTTGTGAAGGGACAGTCATACCTTACTAACTTAATATATATCCTTTAATGAAAAGGTTACACATCTAGCAAATGAATGAAAGGCAGTGGATGTGAGGGTTTTTTATTTCATAAAAGCTTTTGACTCTTACTCTCACTGTATCCTTCTGGACAAAGTGCCCAGCATCCATGTACACAGTACACTGCATGAACAGTTGCCTTGAAGCCTCTGGCTCAAAGACTTGTAACAAACAGAGAAACATCTGGTGACCAGTCCCTACTAGTGCTCCCCAGGGCTCAATTTCAGGCCCTGTTCTCCTCAGTGTTTTTGCCAGTGACCTGGGCACCGGAGCTTAGTGCACATTAAGAAGGTTTCCAGCAGTACTAAACCAGGATGAGCTGTGGATTCCCTTGAGCATAGAGTGGCCTTACAGAGAGATCTTGATAGATCAGAGTGCCAGGATTCACCAACCATACGAATTTAACAAAGATAAATGCCTGGATTCAGCTCTTGCAATGGTGTAATCCTGGATGTCTGTACAGTTTTGGGGACTAGAGGCTGTAGTACAGCACTGCAGAAAGGGAGTTGGGGGTTTTCTTTGATGATTAACTCTATGTGAGTCAACAATATGCCCTGGAGCCCAAAAGTGCTTTAAGTATTGCATTAAGCACACTATATGTAATCAGTCCAAAGCAGTGATTATCCCATGATATTCAGATTGGTACAGCTTCACATCAGGTGCTGTGTGCAGTTTTTGGCTTCACAATATAGGAAGGATATAAAAAATATTAAAATGTGTCCAGAGGAGGGCAACAAACATGAGAATACATGCCAGCTGAACAAAGAAAAGAGGAAAGGAGCCCATCTGATCATGTTTTGTTCAGCTGGCACAAGAGATATTTGTCCCATGGCAGAGATCATGGAGTCACACATTATCAGAAGCATCGAATGCTTGGGTTTGAAGTGTTCTTGTTAGTATAAACAATCAAAAATATTTCTTTTACTTTCCTCATAGACTTTAAAAATATATAAATATGTATATTACTATATATGTATGAATGTAAGTCAAGCTCATTAGAAGTTCAATAGAGAGAGAATTCACAAGCAGGTCTATTGGTAGAGAGGGATTAATACAGGAACATAATGCTTGCCACTATCTGCAGCTGCCACTGCAGTATTAGACATTCTCTTGTCCTTGAGATTTTCTTGTCAGAATGTCCTGAGGCTGTTTTCATTACTGGAAGGACTTGTTTCTCCATTACATAGGTCAAGTTCTACCCCAAAAAAACCTTGCACTGTATTTAGATTGTGGATGAGAGAACAGACGTTATTGTGGTCCCACATTTAACATGGTACCAGCACAATTTGAAAGCGTCACCAACTTATTCCACAATGTTGGTAAGCTGACCAGAAGCAGTTTAATGGCTTGCACAGGTCTAAAGAGAGGCAGTGCTTGAAAAAGGGCTGCTCTAGAAACTAAGACCAAATTAATTCCCCTTGCAAGCAAACTTAGAGGGAAGTCAGCTCTGGGAGCTGTTGTTAAGTAACTTAATTGCTCATTTATAAAGCAGCAGCAGGAGAAAAAAACCCCTCAATTTTAAGTCATCAGGTGGTTTGTGGTGTTAAAGTACACTTTGAATTCCCACAAGAGTGACATTTAAAAGGAGTTAAAGGGCAGAGTACATATTAGTGAATTAAACTGCACAGATGGTGCAATTATGCAGAAATAAGCATCAGAAACACAGGGAAGTTAGTGTTACACTTAAAATGAAATCTTAATATATGAAAATCCAGTTAGAGCAGTCAAAGAGCCTTATCTTTGCCTTATAGTGACACTATGAGGGAGAAAAGGGAAAGGGAAAAAATACACTAAATGAAATGTGCCTTCAATTTCACTTGCAAAATCTAAAATATTTAAAGTGTTTATAATAAATGCATGGATTTGCTTCTCCACTACAGCAAGAGAGGGAATCAACAACTTCCATCTTTTAATTGCTGCTAGGTTCAGACATGATTCTTTCTGTGCTTTGAGGGATTCTATGTGAAGACAACTGCATTTCTAGACTTAGTGACAATACCTTTAAGTCATGTGATTTTCAACAAGCATGGGAAATTACAAACAAGCAGCTGATTATGAACCAAAAGAAACTGAAAAGTGTAGTACTGGAGGTCAAGAAGCAGCCTGGTAATGAGAGTATGCCATTATGAAAGCAGGATCACAATCTGCTTTATGCAGATTTGTAGCACAGACCACTGCTTGAAGTTTCCTGAAATCAAACAGTGGAAAGTCTGAAGTGAAGGACCAGCATCTGCCCAGCAGGCTATTAATGATCAAGTTGTTCTTTTGAAGGACAGTGACTTGTGATGCCTATCTGAATCAGTGAAGAGAAAGAGTCCCAAATATTTTATTAAACTGATCAAAATTACGATAAGTGGCCAGGACAAGAATCCAGATGAAAAAGATATTTTTTATGCCAACAAGAAGGAGAAGAATACAGAACTACTCGCTCAGAGTGCTTGGGTAGCTCAGTTGTTGGTTTAGAGATTAAAAGCATTTGTTGCGTATCTGCCAGGTAACCAGGCTTCCTCACACACCTGTTTATGAAGAAGCATCAGCCTTCTAATAGAGACAATCTTCTAGCGTGACAATTCAGATTACCTCATCTTCTCAGACATTTCACATACAAAGAGTAGATGCAATGATGGAATGAAGTCCAGAAGTGAACTGTCCACCAATCAGACCGCCAGAGACATTATGTATGGAAAATGGGAAGTTCTTTGACTTTTGGGAAGTCATAGAAATATGACTTCTTTTTCAGCACACCACCTCCTACAGCTCCGCTGCCCCTTCATGGAAGAAGTCTCATCAGGTTAGCACTGTCCATTGTACACCAAGACTTCCTTTCCCTAAGGTAAACAGGGATGCAGGGAAAACCCAGGGAGTGGCCGATCAGTCATTCACCATTTTGTGCACCTCCTGGCCAGCTGACTCAGCACTCTTACACTTGGAAGAGATTATAAGAGTGAATGCACAAACCACTGGACCCTTAAAGCCACAGATGCATTTTTCTTACCACCCAGCAAATTCAGTGTGTATCTGAGGTTAATCACCGTTACCACATTCAGTTTGCATTTGTCCCAAAGCTAGTTCTCTCTTCCCAGTCAAAACAGCTCAAGCATATGGGTTCACTTTCCTCCATGGTCTCAGGTGTTTCAGACACACATCACTTAGTAAAGCACCCACGTGTGCCAGGGTATTTTAGTGAGGAGCAAGGAAAAGCACTTCTAGGTCACAGAATCTCACTTGAGGCTCACAATCCAGCCCTTGTTCTGGTGCCTCATCCAACAGCAGGCCTTGGAGATACGTTCAAGAGAAGCTGATAGGTTGTGCCTTTAGAAAGATGGGAGCACCTGTGTGTCCCACAGAGATAACATCTCAAGACACACATGCTTGCAACTTCTTCCTGATGTGGGTATCTTTCAAATTAGGAGAGTGGCTGTCAAGTGTGCCCCACTCTCCGAAATACACCAGGTACCTGCACATCCTTTTTGAAAAAAGGAATTTTTCGAGAAGTTCTGGGTGTCAGAACCTGACCACTGGGCTACGTTGCCTTGCAGAAGTTGGTTTTCAGATTTCTGAAGGATGGTCCTTGCCTGCAAATGTGTTTAGGCCATCTTTAGGAAAGGCCTAAATTCACTAGTGCGAAGAAAATGGGGTCAGATCAGACAAAAACCTCACCAAATCAAATACAAACAAGTGCAAGAAATAATGTCTTGATAAGCAGATAATTTTATGTCAGGATTTGAACAGCAGTTTCACAAGAATATGCTATAAATGCAGCTTAAAAAGATGTGGGCATCTTCGTTAAAGAATACCATTACCATATTTTATTAACCTCAGCAGTGACAAAGAGCTAATCACAAAGCTGAGTTTCACAGCAAAAAAAGAGAGAAAAGTCCGGTTGATAGCTGCCTTCTTTTCCAAGACTATGCCTTTCTTTGAATGCTAAATATGGGGACTTCTCTTGTGCATTCATTGACCTCATCAAACTGTCTGGATGAAAGGAAGAAAATACGATGATTAGTGACTGAATACGCTGAAATAGAAGTAAGAGTAAATTGTGTGTGAACTGAAACGGGTTTTTGACTTTTTGAGTTTCTAATTTCATTTTCATTAACACATCAGAAATACAATTTGCCCTTCTAGCTGTGGTTTCAGTAGTATCAATTAGCCAGTCTCAGGGCATGTGTGATTATCGAGACACAGGCATAACCTTTGAAAGACAGAAAGGTTTTTGTCTGTTTCTTAATTCTCTTCTGTTACACAATTATCTCTGTACAAGAATATCTTTCCCTATTACTGGTATTTATTAGGCACAAATCAATTTTAGCAAAAACAGAAAATTAATTTTATTCTTAGAGTCTCAACAAAATTAAATCAATGTCATATTAAAGGTCACACTTAAAACCAAGAGGGAGAAAGAATTTGGATATTACTAGTGCAGGCGCAATGATGACAATTCCATCAGCAATTGTAATTTCCACCTGAGCCCTCACAGAAAAAACCTTTCTACTTCTCCAGTTGTGGGGGGCTCCCCTAAACCTTGGATCAGTCTCTGCAAAAGGGTCTTTGCTGAAAAAAGGAGAGGAGGAGAATTATCTTCAATTTGTGTTATATGCTTTGGATTTTGTGCGTACACACACTTTCTAATGTGTGAAGAAAAATCAGAAAAGTTCAAAGCAGTACCACGAGTTGAACTCCTAAATGTGAAGCAGAAACATTTTGCAAATGTGTCCCTGGAACTTATCTCACACAAGCCCAACAAAATACGAGCTTGGTAGCAAAAAACCCAAAGTTAACACAAAGTATTCAGTCTCCATAGTAGTATATGTGTCATGTCACAGTTTCTTTATTCATTACCCACTTTTACTGTTAGACAGACCTTTCCATAAGGACTGGCTCTTGAACTTCTTCTCTTTTAGCTTAAGTTTCTAGCATGGGCCCTGGAGTGCTTTGTTGAGGTTCTAAACTGGAAAGACCAAGATTTGATGACTCCTGTAAAGTCTTCCATTTCTATAAAGGTTTCTTCCTTCAGGACACCCACAGGGTCTCAAAGTCTAGAAGTAGAGGACTTTAGCTCTAAATATGTGAGTCTACATTTTGTCATGCAGCAACTTTTCTCAAATAAATGGCATCTTTTTCAAGGGCAGATGCATTTCTTCTGTCCCACCTGATGCTGGGCAGGTCATCTGTTTGTGCTGATTGTTGCATAGAGTGGTGGCGACCATTGCTTCTCATCTCTGGTCCAAAGTTCTCTGTCTTCCTTCACCTCTGTGGCAATTACTTGGTCCTCTAGAAACACTAGCCAGCACAGAAAGACCCAAAGACTGAACCAGAAATGTAACTGCTTCTTGGGAGAAAAAAAAATAATTGTTCTAGTCAGCAAGCCATCGTCCAGAAAGGCTGGCTTCCCATGTAACCCAGGCCTTACTTCTGTACACTCAGGCAAGACCATTTCTGTGCACAACCTGTTCCTCTGGCAGAATGTCCCAGATGATACCCTTTAATTGTCCTTCCTCACCTGGAATTTATCTTGTCTACATTTCTTGTAAAGTCTTGAAAGAGACACTGTTCTGGAAGCCATAAAACAGGAGATAGTCCCAGGAGTCACAGGAATGGTTTGCTCAAAACCAGGATGAAAGAAATCCACCTGAAAGCAGGGCTTTGCTTTTGTTTTAAGGCACTCTGAGTAAGCCTGGCAAGCTGCCTCAGAAACACACAGCACCTACCCACAGAATGCTTCTTTTCCCACTCTTTGGAGTGACTCCTGAAGTCCAATCAGGATTTCCATCGGTGATTGCTCTAATTAGTGCAACTCTCAACTCTCAATTCCAACTCTCAACTCCAACAAGCATTCATATCTCCCAGCTACTGGCTTCAATATTTGAGGGAGCCTCTTTTGAATGGCCAATGTGTTTTGCAGCTGTTGTCCTCGTGCACAAATTCAGTTAAGACAGATCCCAAGGAAGTTTAATGTATCATGAAATCTTCCAGTGTGCTGGGCCTGGGCTATATCACAGACATTCCTCTGAGGTCTGGAAGGAGAAGAGCCAAAATTTGTGGTCTGTCTTGGGAGTTAAGACCTGGAATTAAAGTCATCTTTACTTTCTCTACTGCAGTACTGATAGACGCACAAAACTGGTAATGCTATCTCACATTAAGACTTTTCCACATTCATACAGACTTGCAGCCAGCAGAAGGACAGCTGGTGATGAGCAAATAATTAATTGAAGGCAGCAAATGAAAATCTACAAGTCTTCTCTGAAATTTGGTCACTGAATATTGATAAAAGGTGTTCTCGAATCCACTAAGACTCTAAAAGGGCACTAACAGATGCAGGAGTTATTTCCTCCTGTCATATATACCTTAGAGAAGGTTTAGATTTCAAATAATTGCTGATTGGTATATTTCAATCTTGGTTAATTCATAACCCTCTTCTCTCTCTAGTGAATCCCAGTCAGAATTGAATGACTAATTTTAGAAAATAAACCCACATTACTATATATGTGGCTTTCTAAAATTTTCAAGAAAAGCGAGGAAGAAGGGTAAAAAATCTGTTGATGCAATTTCTCAGACAGAAAAAGAGTTTTTCATGATCCACCGGGTGTGGAGAGTGCAGGAAAGAGGTCACATTAAGCATCTCACCTAATTATTTTCTTTATTTTGTTTACAGCCAGTCACATTCAATGCATCTAATTTCAGACACTTTCAAAGGTCTAGCAAAAATTGGGAAACACCAGAAAGTCAAACACAAGTGTAAATTTAGGGACAATGTATTTGTGCTTACAGTCTGAGGTACCTTACAGGCTGATGCTAATACCCTAATTAGCTAATGCTAATGTCAGAGAAAGTGAACATGGAGACAATTATGGTCCAACATTTTTGACCGGGTCTGGTACAAACAGAAAGCTGTATCATGTCTCTTGTTATGCTAGAATCTGTACAAACAGCAGCATTAATTTAGTGTTATAGATAAATATCTAACAAAAAGTTCTGCTACCAGTAGAAAAACATCTGTGTTTTCATAAATTGGTTTACAAAAAGTGCAAGATTCAACTCATACCATACATACACTCACGTATACCTTTTGTGCCTTCCAGATCCTAAGGAGTGTTAGGCAGTAAAGAATTCAATCATCAGAGGCACAGCTGGGCATCTTTTGTGTGGCAGTCTCAGAATAGTCGTGTTTGTTGCTTGACAAGACACCCAAGTGAACAGTTGATGTGTTTAGTCAAAACCAAAAGGAAAGATAATGCTTTTTGAGATTTAACACTTTTATGGCAGCATTTTTTCTCTGTTGTCTTCATATTCAAGCTTCCTCTTGATAAGAATGGATCTTAGTGGGTTAAAAAAACCATTCTTGAGGGAGAGAGGATGGGAGGAAATGGTCTTGAGTGTCAGAATTAGAAAGTTTGCCAAAGGGGTATCTTTAGAAACTACGTTCCAAATATAAAGGCTGAAGCAAGAGCTGCTGAAGTCAGTGGAAACATTGCACTGAGCCTGTTCAAACACTGCACTAGGAAGAACATATTTGAAGGTAGCTGTCTGGAGCTAGACAAAAAGAACTTGGGTTAAGATACAAGAAGAAAAGAGTATGACTTTTACGGCATTATTATCCTTCATAGGGGCATTACTGTTTAGGATGCAAGGAAAAAAAATACCCCCCCCTTCAAAATACAGAGACCTCAATTCAGAAACTAAGAACTTACGACTCAACGTTATTGTGATTAATGATGCCAGATACATTGGAAGTTTCTAACCTGTCAACAGGATGCAGATTCAATTTTTCCAAGAGTGTAATCACTTTTGTTACACTCCAAGACTTATTTTGTCCTGACACAGAAAAGAAAATCAGTTATTAGGAGAGTCATAGCAGGTTCTTGGTAGCTACCTAGAAATAGGACGTTATGTGGAAGTAAAAAAAGTGGACATTGCCCAACAGTAGAAGAACACACTGGAAAGACTAAATTCCCATTACTTACAGCAGTGCCTTCAAGAGGCAGCTTTATTGTGCCTGATGAACAGTTTTTGCTACCAATTGTGGTTGGCTTGGTCACTTGGTCTGGAGGCACTGGCTTAGCACAGAGAAAAATCAGAGAATAATAGAATGGTTCATCTGCTAAGTTCTGTCCTTGGAAACAAGACAGTTTTTGTTTATTTTTTCTTCTTTAATGAGAATCTCTTGTGAATGTCCCAGGCAAAAAGGTGCTTTTCAATGGACCCTAGTAGCCTGAAAAGCTGTCAGACTTGCAGTGCTGGATTGCTTTGTTGCAAATCTTACTCAGGTGGCTTTGAGATCTGGCTGCTTCTAGATCCCAACATCTGAATGAATTCTGAATGTGTCTGGCAGCCCAGACGATTGACTGTGGCCCACATCACACTGTGAAAGTGCGTGTAGACATTGTGCAGGGTGGCATCTATCTACCTGATTTGTAGTGCTGGTAACTGGCTGATAATACACATCCAAGTAGTCAAATGCATCAGCACAGATTCTGACTGCCTCGGAGATGGATAGTTATGATAAGCCAACTCTGTGCAATACAAAATAAAGCCTACAGCTCTGACCAAAGCTGGGATGCCCTTTTGATGCAGTGCTTGAGTCCTGGAAGAAGGAATGCACTGCCTGCAGTTCGGGCGGCCTCAACCTATCGAATCTCTGAAGAGAAAACCACATGAGCCACTCATTGTCAGCCTGTTGCTCACATGTTGTATTAAGGGTAGAAAAAGATCTGCTAGTTTAAGGATGCTGTTAACACTTCGCTTATTGTTGTTTGACTTAATTAAATGTCTCCAAGTAGCTCTGCGTAGCTGCCTGGGGAATGAAGGTGAATGTGTTTTTAACATGAATGCAAAAAAAATGCCCAGTAATATGTGCTGGGAAAGGTATTGAAAACAAAATTTACTGGCTTTTCTGGGGAGCAAGCTTGAATTCATTGCTGTAGACTTAATGGTAGAAGACTTGTAACTTGGGAAGACAGCACTGACACATAATTTGGGAAGGGACAGAATTTTTTAGCTTCAGTTATGCAGTTCCTGTTCAGTGTGGTCCAAACTAGACTGAACCACAGTTAATATCATCAATGGCATTGCTGCTAGATTAGGAACCCTGTGCCCTCTCCAGCCCCCATTGATTTGTCTGATTGACCTTTTCTTGAGCTGTGATTGTGGTCACCAGAACAGCTGTATATCAGCTCTTGATGTGCCCCCAAAACCTCTTTGTTGTCTAATGAGGTCAGCACTGTTAATTCAGCAGTTCTACACTGAGGATTATCCTACAATGTGTCTACATGAGCTCATACAGTGTGACAGAAGCACTATTAATCATTTAGACAGTCAGAAACAGGCTGTAGTTCATCAGTAGACCTGCATAAGAATAACTTTATTTACATTCCTTTTGTTAATCTTTCAGGATTCCTTTTATTAAGAATCTGCCCAGTATAAATATTTATAGCTGAGTTAGTTTCCTTAAAATCAGACTTTGTAGTGGAAATGGTCACAGAACTGTATCTCTAATGAGGTAGCAGGCATCACTGCAATATTCTTTCAAATCAAATTGAAATCTAAAAAATGATTCTAAAAAGAAGAAAAGAAATAATTGTTGTTTCTTTTTTCCCCTATGAATGAGCTTGTACTCCAAGAAGATTTTCAATTCAGTCATCACATAAGGATGACAGACACAGCTGTCACTAGGTACACATTTCAAAGAAAATCTTTGAGAACTTCTTGTCATGCAGTCAGGGGAAAAAAGAATTCTAATTCCATGAATATGACAGTTTCTTCACCAATTTAATTCTTTGACCTCCTTCATTTTTGTCCACAGCTTTAGGAGTCTTCTTGATTTATCAATTCTTGTTGTGGCACCATCATCTTATGTTAAATGCCTGGCCTAGAAGAGAAAAGCACAGCTAAAGGATAAACCCAGCCTGACAAGAACAGGTGATATTTAGGGGGCTTTTAATTATTTCTGAGCTATGGATGGGATTTATTTGAAACTTTCCTTCATAAAAAATGTTTCATTTTAGAGATATATCGAAGTTCAGTGGGGGAAGGGGTTCATGCTGTCGTCCTAATACAAGTGAACTAAGTCATCTTCTGGAGTTACACAAACACCTCTGGTGGGCACGTGCCTTTTCTAGAGAGCTGAAGTCTGTCATAGAATTAGGGCATCCAACACGCTACCAGCATGCTACCAGGAGCTGTTGACTTGTCAGAAGTGCCTGTGCCCAGGTGGCCTGCTCTTCTGGCCTTAGTCACCTTCATCCACAAGCCACTGTTTCCACAAGAGGGATCATCTCCCTCCCTTCCTCTATCCTTGGCACTACAGGTATCCAAATGCTTACAAGCAAGCATTCTCATGTGCCTCCTCCACTCAGTGTACACAGCACCCACACACATACACAAACCCCATTTCCTGCATTGTTCTTTGTGGGGACAGGCAATGAGGTCCCCTGAGGAAGTAGTGGTTAGGTAGGGATGATTTGGCCATGTGCAGGACATGACTAGTCTGAGGGATAGATCTTCTAAACATTTTTCAACTGAGTAATTTAACCTTCCTGTTGAAGCCCACTTAAGTATGAAGCTGCAATCAAGACTCAATACTCATGAAATTAAAAGTTTTATGCCCTTCTCAAATTATCGTGCTACAGAAATATTGAAAAGAGATACAGGAGTGTTGTGACTGCTTGTCTTCCACTCTGAAATCATGAGAGTCAGTTTTATGTAAGACATTCCTCTGAAAGATATGTAGCTAACATGCTCTCCAGCCAGACTTTGATCATCCTTTTACCACTCCGTCCCAGTACCCTGCTATTTTTTTATGCAGAATGATTTTCTCAGGTCTAGGTTTCTCTTCTTGAAACTTGATCCATTCTTCTTCATTTCTAGGAATTCATAATATTTCAAATGGTATTCCTATGATTTTGGGCAAGCTTTCTTGGATAATTTCACTGGGTAACAATAGAAGACTTTGGCCCCAAGACAATTTAGTTGTTCCATTTGGACTGGGTCAACATAATGGAGCAGAATCTTCTGGATGAGGAAGTAGGACATAATGCCGTAAACACATATAAAGCCTTGTTTTATATTTATCAGAGAATCATCAAATCATAGAATGTTCCGGGTTGGAAAGGGACCTTGAGATTATGTAGTTCCAATACCTCTGCCATGGCTAGACCAAGTTGGTCAGAGCCCCATCCGATCTGGCTTTGAACACTTCCAGGGATGTGGCATCTATAGCTTCACCTGTTCCAGCATCTCACCATCTTCACAGTAAAGAATTTCTTCCTAATGGCTAATCTAAAACTACTTTTTCAACATAAACCCATTCACCATTGTACTGTCACTACATGACCTTTCTAAATAATCCCACATCATCTTTTCTTTAAGTTTTCTTCAGGGACTGGAAGGCCACAGTTAGGTCATCCCACAGCTTTCTCTTTTCCAGGCTCAACAGTCCTAATTTTCTCAGCCTTTCTTCATAGGAGGGGTGCTCCACCCCTCTGATCATCTTGGTGTCCCTCCTCTGGACTCGCTCCTAGAGGTCCCTGTCCTTCCCGTGCTGGGAGCCCAGAGCTGGATGCAGAGTTCCAGGTGGGGTCTCACCAGAGCAGAGCAGAGGGACAGAATCCCCTCCCTCCCCCGCTGGCCATCTGGTTTTTAAAACAGTTGGTGGCTTTTGAAATACAGGTTTGGGGTCTGTTTTTCAATTTTGTTGAATTGTTGGTAATCAGAAAGCTATGGAAATTATATAACATATGGAGAGAACACCTTCATTTTATTTAGCAAACAATGATACATAGTTTTCTTTACACAAAATAGATTTTTACTTATGCTATTAGGTCAAGTTATGCTTCAACAGCAATTGAAATTAATTAGAAGTTTGTCTTTAAAAATCTGGTTTTATTTATATTATCTGCTTTAAGTCTAATAAACATAGAGGAAAAAAAAATCAGAACAGGTTTTGCATCCTGAAACTGATTTTTTTAACAAAATTAACACAACTACTGAGCAAATAGGTTTAATATCCTAGAAGCTATCACTGGTTTTCCAGATCTCAAAATAGGTTCCCACTTATATTACACAGGAAAAAAATACATTATTTCTCCAAACTTCATCCAGATTCCCCAACTCCCAGTAAACCAGTCACTGAAACAATTTTGGTATATAAAGGAAAACCACAAGGACATTTTTGCTGCAGTATGTACATGGCCATCAGGCTGAGTCTGCCTCCCTGCACCAATATGGCCAAGTTTTTCAATACAGCCTTTCACAGGTCACGTTTAGCCAGTGTTCTGTTCCTGAAAACGCATAATTGCGGTAAATCACTTGACCAAATATTATGAAATGTAGTTACCTTCAGTATTTATTATATTATGACATTTATCTGTTTTGAATGGGTTTTCTACATTTATATTCATTATTTGCCTTTAAATTGCTAAGAAAAATTACATTCATTTGGAGCTGTAAGGAAATACAGTAGCCTGAAATGACAACAGGGTTCTCTTTAGACAGGGATATCCATCTTTCTCTGCAGAAACACAAATTAGGCAGAGCAGCACACCTTTGTAAGTCACAGCCAGGGGATGAGGTATCAAAAAAAAAACCCTGTACCGTGGTGGACCATTTTTTTTTTGGTACCTTTGTTTTCCTTGGTGGTTGTCACATACTAATATGCCATTTTGGTTAACCTTTTGACTACCAGAATCAGAATCTATGGAATTGTTTAGAAATTCCTCTCTGGGTTCATGCTTTTTCTTGTGGCCATTTCCCCATGGAGTCTTTTCTCTTTCCACTAATACCACCTCTACATGTCTCTTTCAGGATGTCTCAGTGCTTAGGCAAGAGGAGCACAGCTGCTTCCCACTTCCAAGTGACCTTGTAAGAACCATTAGCTAGTCACGCAAGAGAGAAGATAAAAGAGCATCTGAACTGCCTTGGGGTTTCTTGACACAAAAGGCCAAAAATAGATGCACTTCTTTTTCTAAATATCTGCATTTCCAGACTTGTTAGCATGAACATGCACTTCAGGAAAAAATCACCTTCAGCTACAAGACCCCTCTATATCCTGCAGTTCCTTAGCACCTTTGAAAAGGAGCTAGTTCCAGAAAGGTACAAGATCTGGGTGCATAAGGCTTACTGGATGTTCTCTAAAGGATCTAAGTTCATGCCTACCACACCAAGCCTGGGTATGAACCACGTGTTTCCCCATGCAGAAATGGAACTGTTTCCCAGCCATACAAAGTTTGCCAGCTTTGTCTCTTTGCAAGATTGTCACATCACAGTCAAAGCAGAATGTATTGCCTTTCATTTCTGGTGGTACTACTTAAGAGGCAAGATCAAGTTCACTAGGTTCTCTAGGCCTGTGCCACACCTTTATATTTCTTCTTGTAAATGTCCTGAGAGACGATAGACTACTAAAAATAAACTTTCTCCAAAGGTCTTTAGCCTCAAAATGCCCAGAAAGTGTGAGGTATATTCAGTGTGAAAAAGCCAGACCAGTACTGCTGTCTGCACTACATAAAGGACACCCTAAGGCCCTTGATAATGAGCAGTGTAAAAGGAAGCCCTCTTCTCCCACAAGGCAGCCAGTGTGCAATCTTCAGCTCACACTTCATCACTGCTTTAGGTACATCCAGCATAAAACACTGGTCTGAAAACAAAAAAGACTAGCCTCAAATACAAAAGACAGTGTAGCCTAGAATAATCTAATAGCATGTTGCTACAAAAGACAGTACTTTAGTCACGTCTGCCTAACATTTAGGACATGCAGTGTCTGTGCTAGGTAATGTACAGATCTTCAGAACAAGAAAACATGTATTCAAGACCATAGAAAACAGGAAATCAGAGCACACCCTGGCAATAGAAATTTGTCTTCAGGACAAGGTTTGGTCTTTCTGTTCAAAGGCGAAATGAGAACACATACACATACAAACACACACATGCATAAATTCAGGTTCAGAAAGACATACAGGCTTACCTGACAGGAAAGATAAAGGTGAAAGTACAAGGAAGAAGAGGGAGGGAGAAGGAGAATGATAGACACACATGAAGTTACATAAGGACAACACATCACACATGGATTGCTTTCTCTTCGCAAAAGACTTCATCTGACAGGGTCTTCCAGTTTGAGAGGTTTGCTTTGAGTCTTCCTTTGCAATTGTCTCGAACTCCAAGTGTACAGGAATTTCTCTTCTGAAGGAAGTTAGGAAGGGAGACAAAGTGCCACATTATCCTGAAAGAACCAATATACCTCTTCCATAATGTAGATGAAGACAGTTCAGCAGACATTCAGAAAAGTACTGTTCTTACTGCAATGCTGGAGACTGATACATTATATTATATGGAAATCCTTTCTGGGCAACTCTGAATTCTCCTAGATTGCATCCTAAAAGAAAGAAAGCAAAACATCAATATGTTGAGCTAAAAATTCTGGTTTGTTTTCGTGTGAGTCAGAGGTTTTCTGCAACAGTGACTTTCCCCATAAATAGAAAATTCTGGTTCAGTTCCATTACTGAGAAGATATCTAGCAGATTCAAAGCATTGCAGAGATCCATGCATAGCAAGTGTGTTGAATTTCTGTGGAACAAACACCAACTCCTTATGCTGTGGTTAGTATTCATTGCACCAGAGACTGACTTCATGGTTTAGAAGATAAAATGAAGAATCTTAAGGCCATTTTTACTGCAAGCAAAATCTTCAGTACAAAGATGATGAACAAATGAATCTTTTTTTACCGTGGTGGACCATTTATTCTCTTTCCACTAATACCACCTAAACAAACAAACAAAAAAAACCACCAAAAAAACCAACCAAAAAAAAAAAAAAACCCACACACAAAAACAAACTAACAAAAAAAATTTAAAAAAAAAAAAAAGAAAGGAAACAACACCACAAAAACATCCACCCCATAATCACTTGGCAGCAGGAATTGATTTTTGTGAAATGTTTTTGGAGATTTCAAAAGGGGAAAGTGATGCTTTATTCTTTAATTTTAGACAAGGACACATCAAATTTTTACTTTCAACTCCTGAAAAACAAGGGATTGTACAAGGGATTCAGGAAGATTAAATTCCTTGCAGATTACATTTAACATGTATGCCAGCTCTGACAGCAACTTTGCTCTCTGCACTGGCTCACATTTATGTCAAGAAGCAATTTCCAAGGTCTCCCAGTACTGTTAGAAATTCAGCATTAATTAATGCTTTTTAAAAGCTTTGTAGGTTTTCTATTTTCCAATTTCAGCTTTAAAAACACAGGATAATTTTCTGTGTTGACAAATCTATCTTGACACCAGGTCACAACGCTTCTGGAGGCATTAATAATGTTCTGGAAGCCCAGCACATTTTATGTATTATGCAGTCTGATGGAGATGTTTTAACATTTCTTGTTAGACAGTTAGAATTCATTTGAGCTCTTAAAATTATGACACATTAATAAACACTGTAAGAGGGTGATGTATGTACTGCAGGATATACTCAGGTCTTTTTCCATCAAGGAAGGTGAAGAAAAACAGTGCAATTATTCAGAAAACACAATTTCCCATCAACTGTCTTTCAAAAAGAAAAAAAAAAAGTTGTCTCTTACGTAGGGTTGTAAACAACACGAAAATGTTCTGGCTTGCTTCAGCAAGCCAAACTTTTTCTGTCCGAGCCAGTTCTGCTTTCTCTGTTTGTTTTTGTATGAGTATAGCAATTCTTCAGACTTATATTTGCTTGTTACTCTGCTCTGTCTCTCTTAGAGTCTTATTTGGGTTCCCCACCTGGATTATGGATACTTTACTCTGAGAAAAGGGCATTACTTATCTTGGGAACCCTTATTTGCAGAATTGCAGAATGTGGCATTTTGGCAGCATTGCACAGAGAGGAGTCTGACAGTATGAGTTCTCTGTTCAAATCAAATCCAAATATTTCATCAATTCTAAGATGAAATGCTGAGAATCTTCTTTTTAAGCAAAATCAAAATATTTTGACCCATCACTATAGTTTGCTGTAGAATAATATTTCACAACATTGACATTTTCCACAAGTTTGCCATTTACACAAAAGCATAGCCTGGTAGAGATTTCTAGCACTTTCCAGTACTCTCCCTTTGCTTAAAACAGGGTCAACTAGATAAGCTTGCTAAGGGACTTCTCCAGTAAAAGGCAGGATATCTTCAAGGATCTCCACAGGTCTCTTGTGGGCTGCACAACTGTCAAGGGAAAGAAGTTTTTCCACATGTCAGATGAGGATTTCCTGTACATTTATGACCATCATCTTTTATTTTCTCATCATCCAGAAGTCTGTCCCCATCTTCTCTCTATTTTTCCTGTGAGAATGGATCACACCCCACCACACACCCCCTGGCACAACTGGTGACATGCAAATGTAAGTGCAAACTGTGTGTGCACATGACACACTCAAAATTGGCTGAAATGGCTTGTGCCCCAGCTGATGGTGTTGAAGAGGAGGATGACCATCAGACAGATCAAACCAGGAGATTACCAAGCAACTTTTGAAGACAGGGAGAGTCAAATAGAAAAGCAGAAAAGGAGCATGAAATTGTGGTGATGGGGAGTGAGGTCGGAGCAGCAGTCAGGCCAAGTTTGGCATTGCAAGAAACAGCACTGCTGGTGTCACACCCTCCATCACAGATGAAGGCATCTCCACAGCCTGGCAGATCTCCCTCCCCACTGCCAGCAGTGGCACCCCGGCTGGCTGGGGCTCGATGGCATGTAACCCCAGCCCTGGGCATGCACAGGAACCACACAGCACCTTTCCCACTAGAGCAGGATTTATGGACTTTATGGAGCAGCATAAGCACTCTTGAAGATTAAGTGTCTGTATCTCCCACGGCACGGAGGGAAACGGTGGAAGGAGAATCACATTGCCAGGAAAGAGAAATTCATGAAACTCACATGTTCAAAGTGCAGGAGGGAACTGCACGTAACTGTGTGAATGTGGAGGAGGTGAGGGCTTTTGGAGGTTCTTATTTTGGAGGCTGGAAAGTGTTTATTCACATTTAGTAGTTTATCTGTTGTAATGCTGATAACAGTATCATGCACTCACAGGATGGCTCACGTTGGAAGGGACCTTTGGAGGTCATCTGCTCCAACTCCCTCTCCTCAGGCAGGGCCAGGTAAAGTCAATTGCCCTGGACCATGTGGAGTGGCTTTTGAGGATTTCCAAGGAGGCAGAACCCACATTGTTTCTGTGTGACCTGTGCCAATGTTTCATCACCCCTACAGTGAAAAATTATTTCCTGGTATTCAGGAGGAACCTCCTGTGTTTCATTTAGTACCCACTGCTTCTCTCTGGGCAACTGAAAAGAGCTTGGCTTCACTTCTTTTCAGCCTCCCTTCAGGTCCCTGCATGCATTGGTAAGATTCTGTCCTGAACCATCTCTTGTCCAAGCTGAACAGCCCCAGCTGTCTAAATCTTTCCTCACATGAGAAATGCTCCAGGCCCTTAATGCCATAGCAGCTCTTTGCTGGACCCCTGGCCCATAATGTGTCCATGTCTCTCTTGTACTGGTGATTCCACAACTGGAACCCAGTTCCAGCACCGGTGTAGGCTCAACAGTGCTGAGCCAGCTTCCTCAGTACTTGCAGGTGTATCACATTAGGAGTCATGGATTTCTCTATGTCCAGTTTGCACAAGTATTCCCTGACCTGAACATCTTCTCACATGTGTTCTTTCCTCCATACTTTGCCTGGTCTCTGGGCCCTGGGATTCCCGAAGGACTGCCTTGACAGTAAAGTCTGAGGAAAAAAGGGCATTAAGTACTCAAGTTTTGCAGTGTCCAGTCTCCGCAGGACTCCCACTTGATTCAGCACAGGGCCCACATTTTTACTGGCCTTCCTTTTGTCCCTATATACTTACAAAAGCCTTTACAGAAGCTCCAGTCGGGATTCTGAATGTATCATTCCCTCATTAATTATGTGTACTTAATAAATCAATAAACCACTTGGATTTTCTTTGATTAAAACTAAGAGAGTTGACCAGTTTTCCACTGAGATATCTGTCCGGGTTGATGTAGAGGCAATACGAGCTCCCCTTCACATCCTCATTTACAGGCTGATCAAGAGCTTTTCTTTTTCTTCAGACATCTCTTTAAAAGATGTCTGCCTAAAGGACTGTCCTACTCTCAGTCCCCTCCACTGACTTGCAATGGAAATTACGGGACATCTTCCTATTTTTCTGCTGCTTGCCAGGTAGTATTTACTAACGGATCTCTGTCCCTACACCTGGAAATCCCTGTTACAAATCCTCCATATGATGTACATGGAATTTTAACTCCTGGGAATATGCAACTGCTGGCAGAGTGCATAGCAATCCTGAGTACTTCAGTATCTGCTCATTATTTTTGCCACTCTGTAGGAAGTGGTGCACTTATCGTGTCTCATCTCAAAGAGGCAATTTTATTCTTCATAAGCCTTGAAGGTTTAAAGTGCATTTTACTCTGTCAGTGTGAGGGTTATGACAGACATTTACACCAAATGGGAACGAGCACAAAAGAAGCACACAAAAGACATACGTATTATAAAGAAGATATTTTAACTTTTTAAATGCCTTGTCCTAAGTTTATCCCTGTATCATCATTAGACAGGCTTCAATCCCTCCTCCTGGAAGCAAGAGTATTAGGAATCACAAAGCTTTATCTGTCAGCTTTCTGCCAGTCCATGATAACTAACCCTTCTTATTTTCAACTCCTTCAAACTTTTAACTTTGTGGTGGCAGATATGCGATGGCACTCAGCAATCCATACGATTCAACTTTTCCCTCTTTTAATTGTTAAAGGTTCTTAATTAGGGAGCTCACAGCGTCCTCATTGTCTTTTCTTCTCCAGCTGTAGCTCTTTGCTGGTTAATCTTGAAAGAACCTCTGGGGACACATGATTTAAGACAAAGAAACAAAACAATCTCTCTCTAAGTCACCTGACTTAACTCGCAGACATTTTGTGAGCATTCTTTAGAGAGCTGTCTGAAGGGAAAGCATGGTGACCTCAGGAACGGAGTAGCTTCAGAGTGTCATACCTTCTCTGCTTTATATACTTTATATTTTCTATATGACTTTGTAGTGTTCTCGTGAAGGTGGAGAGCTGGAAGTTGAATCATGGAAATTCCTTTATAAAGAGTATTTACAAGTGCTGACTGATTCTCCCTAAATATGAGTTAGACAGTTTGAAATGTAAGGACTTGTCAGCCAAGTCAGATGTAGTAGTTGTACAAGCAGTCCTGTAAACCACTGAGTACAGGTGTAAGCTCAACACTAAAAAGACCAGTTCTGATACAAAGACGATGGTAAGATCTTTGAAATCGAGGTCTTTATTTTAGACTCGGTACATCTGATAAGTCAACCTATGCTTTGTCCTGCCTAGCAAAATGTATAAAAAATAAATGCTTCTCAGAGCTATCCAAAGAGTCAAAAACAGGTACAACTTTCCTGTTTCTGATTTCAAGTTTTTTTTCCCAAAACATCAGTGACACTTTTAATTGGGTAGGATTTAATCAGTTCATGCCAGAAGAAAGGAATTTTTTTATTGGGAAGGGAAAATTAGGCTGGAAGCCACTCTTTGTGGAAAATACTCTTGGAAGGCTTCAGCTAAAATATGGGAAACGGCACAAAAAATTAGAAAGTGAAGGAGAACAGAAACTACAGAAGGAGCACTTACCGTCATAATGAAACTAAAAATATTCATTGTTCTTAATCCAGTGTCCATCATTCTTAATCTCCAAGCAATGAGACTTTCCTATGAGCAGTCTGGGATAGAGTGATGTCATTTGACATCGCAGCTATCAGATGGAATCTGATCCAGTACTACAAGGACAGAAGTAAGCAGGAAACAATATTTTTGAAAAATATAGTACAGTCTTTGTCCTTGCACAGGACAGACTGGGATACTGATCTAGCTGGAGCAAGTCCATGAGGTCGTTCCATATCAACCACAAGCAATCTAGGTAAAAGAAAATCTTAAAAAGCAGATATAGGAAAATGTCAAAGGTCCTTCAGACCAAGCATCACTCAGGAACATGTTGAGCCTTTCTCTGTGAATGATAAGCTCTCATAAACTACTCTCAGAAAGACAGAATGGGAAACTTCAGTGCAATGAGCAAAGTTCAAAGGAGGATGAAATGTGTCTCTCCCACTGCCTAAAGCTGCTGTCCAGTGTCTCACGGGAAATATCCTTGAAATTATTTTTATTCCTATAAGAAGTCTTGATCTATTAAAATCACAAAGGAAAATATTCTTCAATTTTAATTAAGCCAATTTTCTTTCACACTTCCTCACTAATGACTTACCACAGTTTGGCATCCAAGCAGGCTGCTCTGATGCTGTCCCTCAGATCAGCTAAGCCACTAGCTGGACAAGGCAAAAGGGGCAAAAGCACCACCTGAGGAGGGCTAGTGCGTTCTCTTTGCCTTTGTAACAGCTGCACCTACATGTACCATTAGAACAAACGTGCCTAATACATATGCTCTGCCTTCTAAGGACAAAACAGAGGGCCCAGGCAGGTGCAGCCAAAAGGCATGGAAAGTTTACAGGTGAACTGTTCAGGGTGAACAGCAATCTGGGTCCTCTGGTATAGAACTAGAGGTGTCTGCCTTCTTAAAGCCAAGGAGAACATATTCTTATCATGTGGTTCATGCAGGGATCTGAATCACAAGTGGAAAGGACATGAAATCCTATGTAAAATCTTGAGTTTCCTCATAAAAAAAAAAAACAGAAACTGCTTTAAAAAGGCTAATAACAGGCTTGAGGAAAAACACCACCTCTTCCTTAAGTCAGCAATAGTCCTGGCAGCAGCACAGACACAGGCATGATGGAAGTTAAAAAGGGTTCCCAAAGACATGTTGCTGTTTAGCAGAGTTCATGTGGTTTTTGTGCTTGCGAGAAGTAGTAATGCAGATCCTTCCCTGAGCAAGCAGCTTGGGATCCCAGCTTACATCTTGGCAGAGAGAAAATAGGACGAGTTCTGAAGGATGTTAGTGGTGACACAACTGATCAGTCATCCAGCTTGGCAAGTGGAAACGCAGCTTCGCCATACACCAGCTATTTCCCCTGTACTGACCTTTCTGTGGATGACTGGACTTCTACTGTTTCTTTTGCCTTCTGATTCCCAGCCAAGAGACTCCTCTTGTAATTCAGTACAGACTTTCTTATTGTTCTCTGGTCATTCTGCGCTGGGATTACCACTGGCCAGTCCTTTTCATCCGCTCTTGTAAACTAGCACTTCCAGTTTTGCAGACCTTGTGCACTCCTGTGAAACTGGACCTGGCCCATAAAGAGAGTTATTTGCAGATGTAGCTGAAAAGTGAATAGGTTATGTTTGCAGCAGGCTGCCTAAAATCCCATTTCTTTTGGGGTTCTGTTGGCCTGCTTTCTACTCCAAGTTTTCTCTTGCACAGCTGACTATACTTTCTCCTCCCACCTCTATGCTTTTCTGGCTCACTGTGATCCCCAAAACATCTCTCCTGCTTGCCTGGCTTTTTTTCTCCACCATCACACCCAAATGATAAGTGTTTTAAATAATACTGATTCATGAAAATGTTTGTAGGTGCTGGAGCTGTCACTGTCTGAAAGGACATGGACAAAGCAGATTAGAGAGGCCAAAAGAGAGGGTTAGCACCTCAAATCTGGGTTTTCCTATGCAGAATGCACACTTTCCCTAACCCAGTTCAGTCATATGCTTCTAGCAAATCACCTCTTCTGTACAGCATAAGGGAAGGAAAGCAGTGACAGTCAGCAGAGCGTCCTCTCAGCAGCAGAGCTGTGGTTACATCCTGTGAAGGACAAGCAAAGGGACACAGGAAAGAAGAAGTGGGCTGAAGTTTGGCAGGAAAATCTCCAAGCAAATGGTTTTGAATGACCAAAGCGCTAGAAGCAAAGACGTGGCATGCAGACATGTGATTTCAGGGAGAAGAATAAATAATCTTGAATGAAAATATGAAAAAAAAAAAAAGCCTTTGTATGAGTTCAATATGCTTGTTTTGAGCACTTTGAAAGGAAGCATTTACATTTCCAACTGGGACCTTTTTTACTGCAGAACCTTCTGCAACCTTTCTCAAAGGTCAAAACTGACGCTTAACCCACTTTTTTGCAGTGGGGTCTATATTTTGGGGAGGAGAGAAAGCGTCTCTGTCATGAAAAGCATTAATTGATTATGGGCAATTGAACAGTAGGAAAAATTCATAGTAATGCAATGAAGCACATAGAGAAGGAAGTCCCTCTAATTCTCAGGTTTTAATATTTTTGATGTGATGTTTTTTTGTCTGGTTGCTACAGAATCAAAAGAAATATATTATTTTTCCCCTCTCAAAAAGGCCTCAGAATTAGTTCATTTCAAGAACCCATAGCAAAGACAAACCATACCCAGGAAGAAGAATTACAATGAATATCTACTTTCTAAAGCACAGAAGATAGTACCATGGAAGGAAGACTAAGAAATAATTGGGGATTTCCTGTGGGTCCTCAGCAGGGTTATCCTACCACATGGAACAACCAAAACCAGAAAATTCTTTGATGACACCTGGTCTTTCTACCTGACACAACAAATGTTAGGAACATCACAGAGAGAGATTATATATTTTTTAAAAAAAAGAGAGAGAAAATTGTTTGACCCCTCATAATAAATTTTATGAATGTTATATTTATTATCTTTATCTGAAACCAAAATCCTTCAGGGCTTTTTTTAGTCCTGTACCCTTAAATTTCATCTGTTCCTCTCTGGTGTTAAAAAATGAAATATGAGACCAAAATTGGTAACATAATTCTGAGAAGCAGCTTCCGCATACCTATACAGTTTTCAGCCTTGCTGTCAGTTCCACTTGATGTGAAGGTCTGAGTAATGGTGGAAATGCTGACAGATCTCACTGTTTCCACTGCATTCTTTCTTTGCACTACACCGAAACCAAACCTAAAGGAAAGTTACCTTTTTTCAGCTGATTGTTTCAGAGGAAGGAGAAGGAGATCCCTTTCTTGTACTTTGAATATGGAAATATCATATTACCACTGTTCTTGACTAGATGAAGACTGTTCCCTGCTTTATTGCAGTAGGAACTATCCATGAGCTATGAAAATCCATGCCCTATCCAGGCTGTGAAAGAGCCATAGTACTGAGAGAAACTGATATAAAAATTTAAATGCCAAGTCTGCATCCAGAAGAATTCTATAACCTCCAAATCTGGCAGAACACAGAGATAATCTTTTCTAATATCAGCTCAAACTATGTAGCCATAATATAACAAATTCAGGAAAAGAATATATTGCAGTAAAAAACTGATGGGCTGGCATCACCCAGCTGTGAACACAAAACCAGCTTTCTTGAATCAAATTATAACTGCTACTCAGGCATCCTGTGCCCATGCGCAGCCTACAATGTACGTGTAAGTGAAGGGCAAAGTGACTTTTTATTTTATTATACATCCTAAACCTCTGCCAAGAGGAGCCTTAAAAATCTTCCTGCACTGAAATACCTGGACTATTGTAATACATTTTTTAAAGTACCCAGGAATAAACATATTTTTTGTTCCCAGGAACAAAGAGTTTTCAATCCCATTCTGAGACATCTTACAATTCTGTCAAAATCCTGTGACAGTGAGTTCCACAACAAAAGTATGAATTATAATCTTTCCTTAGACACAGGTGGCTTTCACTTAGTTGACACAGAAAAAGAGTAAGTAGATTAAATACAAGAAAGATAGAATTTGATGACTTATCACTAACCTTAATAATGCCTAAAAAAACTTTTTAAAAAGTCCGTGTAGCTGTTAGAAATGAACTGTGTATTTCCCCATTCAATTCACCAGAATTTCCTCAAATTCCTCAAAGTCAAGCTGTCATCCTGAAAATGTTCACTGTGTTCACCAATAAAGCTGTGTGAACAAGCTCCAAGGAGCATCACAGTGTCTTTCTTGACAGGAAGTTCTCCCTGTAGCTGCAAGTACTCCCAAATATTGGTACCCCCAACACAGAACAGCCACAACATCTACATGGTGTCATCAGTTCCGACTCAAAGAGGAACAATTAACAGTGTTGTGGCACTAATGCTAGAGAACTTCCTCACAGTGGTGAGTCAATGTCAGGAGTACATTTGCACATCATTGTCCTTCCTGCTGTTTAAACAAAACCCAAAATACTTGGGTAAATGCAGCAAAGATGTGGAGAAGGGGAGCAGGAGTCTTTGGTAGAGCAGTTTATAGCACATACTTCCCATGAGAACAGGAAAGGCCGTTCTGCTGGATGTCTGCTCTGCAAACCAACAGCTCACAGCTCCAAGATTCTGAAGACAGCAGACCCCAGAGTGCTCTGCCTCCTGGGTGCATGCTCGGGCCAGGCTCCTGTCACCTCCACGGGCATTCAGCAGCACCACAGGCCAGGACCCTTGTCTGGGGCTGCCCAACAGGACTGGCACCAGTAGCCAGGCTCAGAGACAGGTTTCAAAGGCCAGAAGCAGGAACATCACAAGAAGAAAAATGACACGACAGGAGCCGCGCAGTGCCTGCCAGTCTTCCTGCTCAGGGCACAGGATGTTCTGTGGCAGTCGGTGGTAGGGCAGATGGTATGTACATAACAGAGTCTGAAGGACTCTGAGAAATGCACCATTAACAAGGATTGCATCCTCACTGTTTTGGGATGAGAGGACACTACCTGTGTGTACATTAACTAGACTGCCAGGCTTTAGAGAGAGGTATCTTTTATTTAGAAATGTAGTCCAAACCTCCTCCAGAAAAGAGGATCTGTATTTTATGGAAAATACAGGCAAAACAATTGCAAGGGCCTGTACAAGATTGTCTCTAAGACACTGAAATCTTCTTGGAATAAATCACTTTTCATTACAAATGTTTGTCGTATTGAAGGAGTGTCTGGGAATAGCAAAGGCTAAGATAATTTATCTGATGCATCAGTTGTTTGCCTGTAATAAATAAAAGGGAACAGATAAGAATCTATCAGAATAAAAAATATTTCACTTGTTCAAATGTGTTGATAAATAAGGGGGAACATGCATTTGAGAGTTTTAAAAAGTGCCTAAGGGTGAATAATAACTTTATCACTGCAGTATTTCAAGTAATTCCAGCTTGTGAAACAGTGTTTTGGGGTGGGTTTATTTTAAAATCGTACAGAACTCACCAGCAGGAAAGAAAATTGTCAAATTTACCATCTCATATTTTCAGATGCAGACACAAAATTCGGGTGCTCAAATGACATATCAGCAAAAGGCACAGAGAGTTTTTTTTGGTTCAGCACTAAGGACTCCTGACTCCTTGTACAGCTGAATGATATAATTCTCACACACCACTGTGAAGTAGCCACATGGTAGGAAGTCATTGTACATTGGATAAATAACCTCTCTACACTGCATGACATACTTATTTCCAGTAGGGTATCCAAGCCAGTTTTTGAGTTTCAGCCCTGGCTCAGAGCTTGGCCAACAACTCACACCACCTGAAAATCAGACAGTCCTGAAGTATCCCTGAAAACTGCTGGTGCAAGTGCACTTGGAGTGCCAAAGAGCATAGAAGACTCTTCCTTTGGCAAAGGGTTAAAGCAGACTCTCCATGAAACATCAAATAATCATATCTGTCCTGGCCAGGTACCTGGATAGGTACCTCTACTGCACTTAAGCATGCAGAGAAAGAGGATGCAATTCCCACCAAAGCCTAGACACATGCACCGAGGAGTCTGCTTTGTTAGGTTTGCAGGAAGAAGCAAAATACAAGGTGTTCCTGGTTCCAAGTGTTGACAGCAGCACTCTGAGTCAGGTAACACTGCTCATCTTCACAACTTCATATTGTAATACTCAGCTGCCACAGTAAAAGATGTCCTCCACAACATTCTCCCTTGCTTTTTATCCTGCTGCCTGTCTCTCTTTCCTGTTTACTTCTTTTTCCTCCTCCTCATTGTCCTTGAATATCAGTTTTATGCTTTGCTTCAGTTTGTGCCCAAACTCCATGCCACTCCCCAACCACATAATTTTTAGCCTCAACCTTCCAGCACCAGTCAAGAAATTAGCTGAAGAGGCTTAAATTTTGGTTGATATAGGATGGAAAGCAACAGCTCCTCAAAGCTGTTCTACATTCTTCCCTATCTCAAATTACAAGACGGAAAACCTGAATCAATTATTTTCCTGGAGCACTTAATATTACCTCTGCTTGTTTCTCGAAAATCTCCAATCTTCTATGATTCTCTCCCTTGAAACTCAATCTTGCCAAAGATCTAATTAAGTTATAAGTTGTGTAGTAGACTTATTACTCCTGTTCATCTCTGCTCAATCTAATTAGTTTCTGCATACACTTCTTTCCAGTATTTCTGATTGTACATGGAAGTTTGTTTTGAAAAGATATTAAAAAACAAAGGGGAATTTTGACTTGTCTGCCTTAAGGCTATGAGTTTAATTGAACTTGTCAGGTGATGAAGTTGCTTTTTAAACCATATTTTCCTCTTTCATTTATGCATTTATTAGCAATTAGCAATTTTTTAATCCTTGGACGTTTTAACAATTTTTATAACAAACAGGTCCGTGTATCTCTCCATAGACTCTCCATAATCTTTGAAGAACTAAAATCTTTTCCTGGAGTTTTTTTGGGGGAAATGGTGTCTGTTTTGACTTCCTGTACATTGCCAAGTGTATTGGATGCAGGTGTCCAAGTTCTGGCAGCAGTGAGCTGCAACATGGTCAGTGAGGGGAGAGGCCAGGGCTGCCCTGTCCCAGACTTGGGCACTTTTCAGCTCCAACAGACCCACACAGGGTCAAGGAAGGAAGGTGAGACAGGGAAAGGGAGGAAGACTAGCGTTTACCCCAACTTGGTAAATGCTTGATTCTTTTTCATGTTTGCTTTCCAATGGCCAAATCAATAATTCCATGGTTGTATGTTTATATATTTTATGTATACATAATTGTATTCTAATAGCAATGTTATAATCATATAATCATGTCTACTACAGAATTGCATAAGGTATGTATTTTTATATTTATGAAAAGATACATCTATATAAATTATTTCTAGTTCATATATCAATATAAATATTACAGGTATGTGCATATAACAAATGAATTAAATCTATTTAGATTGGCAATCAATTATGCTCATTATCCTAGATCGAGTTGGTTTTTTCCATAATGGTAAATGGTAAGCACTACCCTGTTTTTACCTCACTCATGAGCTTCACTTCCGTTTTTCCTACTCTTTCCCTTCTTTTGCAATTGGGTGGTGGGAGTGAGCAAATGGTTCGGTGAGTGTTTGTCTCCTGCACCAACCCACTATACAGCTAATGAAAACTAATAATAGTCATGCCTTTGCTGCCTCAAGAAAAACCTGTGTGTTAAAGGACTGAAACTTAACTAGCTTCTGCTGTATTTTCACTTAAAAATTTGACTTTTCTTGTGGAATTTTGAGCAGTATCAATTTTTTTCCACTTAGCTTCCTCCCTTTAGCACTTATAACATCAGGGGGACAATAATAAATTCATTTTCTCTAGATCCAGAGGGTGCATTTGCTCTCACTGGTTAGATGAATCAAAGGGAAAAAAACTAATATTTTGCCTGCTTTGCAGACAGCATAAAATCCAATGGGTTTTACCCATAGCTATTCTTGGTATGTCATCAGCAGAAAATCATTCTTTCTGTAAGCAGAAGATTGCTAAAAATACATTCTACACAGAGTATGATCAAGCATTCCCAAGAAGTTCCTTTCAGCTTATACTTATTCAGATATAGTCTTACTATTTCTCTAATGATAAAATAAACAGAGGTTATTTCTGTGCCCATCTGTCTATCAAATCTTTCTCCTTCCTGTTCATTTTGGAGACAGGCAGTTCTCTTCAGATTTATCTCTGAGTGATGCAACAGCCAAGAAGGAAAACACTACCCAAAGTTTTCATGAAAATATATGTGTTTGATAGAGAAGAACATCAACATTTAGTAGACAAATGCTGGTCCCATAGTAAGGAGATCCAGAAGGACACCACAATTATAACCGAGTTGGGGGGAAAGAAATGGCATCTAAACTTCAATGTAGACAAACATAATTTAACACTTCATCTCTAGTGAAAGGTCATCCAGACCCAGACTCACAATTCTCCATGGTTGTAAAAGAGCACCTGTGGGTTCCCATTGGCACTGATGTCCCATGTACAAGAGCCCTGATGACAGCTACCTATCCTTTGGGGACAGTGGTGACAGGAGTTGCAGGCAGCCAGGTCTCACAGGCATACCACCACTAAATACCCTGATGTGGGACTGCCTCTGCCTGGAGGTGGCAGGTTGCCATGAAAGCATCAGGAAGAGAGCTCTGACCAAAAAAACCTGAGTGATCTGCTTACCAATCCAACCATGATTCCCTTTCCACACAGCTCTTAACTGAACATTTCCATAGTGCTTTGTGAATTAGGAACATGCCAACTACCCCCTGCTTTCTCTTTGTTTCTTTCTTTTCCTTCCTTCCTTCCTTCCTTCCTTCCTTCCTTCCTTCCTTCCCTCCTTCCTTCTCCCTTCCTCCCTTCCTTCAGGCACACGCAGCCTTTGCATGCCAATTTCAGCAGCTGGGAATTGGGCTGGTTTTGCTCTTTAAGAGTCATAATGCCAGTGGGTAAAAAAAATAACTTCACGTTCTGTACTCTCCAAAGCCCCTTAAAAAAAAAGGGAAAGATTGTTCTAGCAGCCTTTTCTGCAAATGCCTTCCCCTTCCCAGGCACAATACGAGGCAGCTGCCTTCAGAATTTGGAAATCTCATCTTAGTGCAGTATGAACTGATTCTACTCCTATAGTAAGACACCCAAGAAACCAGACATCAGCACAATTATTACTGCCTAAACTACCAGAAGAAGATTAGCATATACCTTGCAAAAGTGAAAGAACTTTTTCTCTTTGGCCTTTATTCTGTAAGAATAAGGTGAGCAAAAATCTGTCTAATTATTAGCTGACAAAAAGGACAGGCCAATTCAGACATTGAGGAAAATTAGTTGCTTCCAGAGGACAGAGTTTACCATGGCATTCTAGCAAGCGGTTCATACATCAATATAAAACATGGCTATCTTAGCTCACAGCTACTGATTTTTCTCACCTTGTCAAGGCTTGCTGTGAAAAGCCAGCTTTTCAGCTACATCCCGGATTGAAGAGGGTAAAAAACGGGATGCAGAGATGAGGCCTTCTTACCTCACAGGAAACAAGATCTGCACGTTCAAATGGATGGTTGAGGGAGACCACAAACACCTTCCCACTTCACTTGAGAGATCACAATGACTCACTCAGGCAAATACTCATCAGTATTCAAGTAGATATACTTAAGGCAAGAAGGAAAAAACAGGAATGTTTTAATCTGTTCACTAAGCCCTGGGCACAGTCTGTTTCCCTGTTCTCAGAGGATAGAAACACACAGACATCTGGATGTATTGGAGCTGGTTTTCATTTTAAAAGCAGCTGCAATATTAGTGCAGAGATAGAGGTGTCTAGTGTCAGATTTGCAACATGTGTTGCAAAAAGCCCTTCATAAAAGAGATTTCAAATATAAATAGGGCATCATGAGAGGACTTGAATAAGTTTCTCACTGATTAGTTGGATCACAGTTAGAATTATAGCAAGCACAGCTGGTTTGACCATACTGTGCTTTGCAGGCAGCCAGAGCAGGCCAATCTGCCACGTAAGAAAGCTGTTTGCTGTGCATGGCACGCTTCTGTCTGCTGCAGCCTGAGAGCAGCAGTGAGCCACAAGAAATGGGCCCACCCCAGCAGGTGAAGGGTGGGCACCCCCTGGCAATGTCCAAACAGATTTAATGACTTCTATTTATGCGTTCCATAAGTGATAAATTGCAATCAGCATCTCAAGCATGGACACAGGGACCAAAAGTGTACAATGAAAGGATATAATTTTTAGGAAAACATTTGTGTGTTCTCAGCTTGTCAAGCTTTTGTGGTTGGATTTTGGTTTCATGGTTTTTTTGTTGAAGGGAGGTAGCAGAAAAATATAAGACTAAATTATTTTCTTTAGCATTAGGCTGGCATTTTCTACATACACTTTAACCAGAAAACAAACAAACAAGAAAGTTCAGTATGACTTAAAAGAAAAGGGGAGAAGAAGATCTTGCATGTTAAAGTGGATGAGCTGGGTGACACCACACCTTCCTTCCTCACTGGAGACACCACAACATTTATCACTTACCCATAACATTTGCTGTTACCTGTTAAATGCTGATCTGTAACTTTTATTGTTTATTTATGAAATACAGGTATTTCTGAGTAATTTGGCAAAAAGAGGAGAAGAAATATTATCTCCAGTGACAATATTCACAAAAATGTTTATTGGCTGGTCCTCTTGCAGTCTTGACAAAATGAACTATGCATTTTTAGTTTTAGATACTAATTTGTCCTTAAAAAACATCACCAAGATAAAGGAGAAGAATGACTAGAATTCAACAGTCCAGATCATAGTCCATACATCTTTATAGGAATAGGAACTAGTTCTAATAGGAACTGTGATGTGGTGATTGCTGGTCCCAGTACTTGGGACCAGAGCACATGCCTAGCCACAGCTGTCCTCTTGCAGTCAATAGCAAAACATTTTGATGGGAGGAATCTGCAGCTTTACCTCAATCAAGTTTACTTTGAGAGTCATTTAAGCAGCAAATCTTCCCTCATTTCAAATACTTATTCTACTTATTACCACCTTCAGTGCAGGAAAATCGTGGGCTGCATTATTGAGGACACAGTCCAAAAAGCAAGTCTGTTCTGTCTGAGAGAATTATACATTCTGCAAACTGAATATAAACTTTTCCACTCTGCTCCTGGGAATGTATTGTGGTCAGCACTGGGTGGTGGAGAACATCACCCTTTCTCTTTGCTGTATAGGGTCTAATACCTGAGCTTTCATAAAAGTCTTGGTATTTCCTGCCCCTGGATATTGTCACATGATCTCATTTCATGCTGAATTTTACAGGCAATGGGGATTCAGAGCAATACAAGCATTGCTCTTCACAAGAATATATCTGACAAAGTATGTCCATAATACCTGATTTTGATTTTGACATTCCAGATTGCATTAACATCTGGAGAAGAGGTGTTTACAGAAAGCAGCGACCTGAAATTCTGTGTAGGTGGAGGCCTCACCTTAATTGACAGTGAGTATTGGAATAATTTTAGTATTACTGCACCTGGTAAGAATATTTCTTCTGTCAGGATATATGACGCATCATCAACTTTACAATGTTTACTGTTCCTTTCTCTGACCCAGATTCTAGATTCCTGAAGCTGTATAAAACTATGTACTTCCATTTGACAAAGGTTATTTCTAGCCCTGAGAGTCCTGAGAGTCCTGGGGTAGTTAACAGAACAGCACAGGAATGCATGTTTTGAAAAAAATAAGTTTGCCAGTAATTTTTTTAATTAACTAATACATTATTTTCTTGGTTTTATGCCTTTCCCTGGTTTTATAATTAAGAGCCAAACACGGTTAAAAGGGAAAAGGGGGTTTTTACCTCGGTATTTATTTAAGGATCCTCAGGTGCACCATATCCAGGTGGAATGTGCCAAAGAGAACACCGGAGTGCACAAACACAATGAATGGGTATAACATTATAGACCTTATAAATTAGCATATCTAACAAAGATTCCCCAATGAGAGGCTCGAGTGAACCCCCTGCCCGAGGAACCTTCCCCTGGCTGGGCCCATCTCAGTTTACAGAATGTGTTCTAGAGAGGCCCTTGGTGTCTGGGGCTTTCTGACCCCTCACTACAAGTTTTCCAAGATGTTTCGTCTCTCGGCTTAACAAAACATTAAGTCTAAGAATGTGGGCTAGAAGCACTAAGAATATAGAAAAAGTATATAAAAGGGGTATAAAAGAAAAGACAAAAAAATCATCATAGCATCAGGTTTTGAACAGTGACCTGCTTTTTTCTGGTGACCTTGCCTATGATTTGGAAGCACATGGGGTCAGTCCCATTGTGTCATCCATCCTACCAATGTTGTCCCCTGTTCATTAACCTGGCCTGTGCATGAAATCATACCAGCCCACAGGTGACTAATTAAAGAGGTCAATGCAGTATATCATCTTGACTGTATGAAATCCCTGTCAAAATATATTAGTAACTGTTCAAAGCCCCATTCTCACCACCCTCTTAGTCCCTACATACTCATTTGCACAAGATTTTCATACTCAATTTTTTTTTTTTATTTCAAATCCTTCTGCAAGTAGAATATCTTAAAGATCTTTCTGCCCATCCTACGTGCCATTATCCACACAGACAGCCAAACCCATCCTTCTTTTCCCTGCAGTTTTGTGCTACAACATTCTTCTTTCAGTACCAAATTTCATTAGAAAGCATCTGCTGCCTTTCAGGAAGGTGTGTTTTATTGGTCATGCTGTAGTGGGCTCCACATAGGAAGATTTTCATTGCCAGTTCTTCTACTAAAAAAGTCCTCTCTCTTAAAGATATGGAGCACATGGATACTTCTTAAATCAGAACATAATTTCTGGTAAGGAATAATGTGTCCTGAATTTCTCCCCGGCAATGCAGGAGAGCAGGTTGTTTAATATCAGCATGTCTGTGTAACAGATGGACTGTTGCAGAGCTGTGACCATATGAATAAATGAGCATAATTAGCTCCAGGGGGATAACGAGGAGAGAAGAGGCACCATTCATTTGCAGCGAGGGCCAATGCAATATGAGGTGCATCCATCTTTTATGTCTGGACCCCGATGGCTCACACTATGCCAGGATTCACAGATGCAGAACAATTTCATTCACTCTAGATCAGAGCCAAGGATCAAAAGCATAGTATGGATAATGCAAGGTGTTGATTGCTAAGACAAAAAACCCATTATGTGAATCAGGGTATATCCACTGTTGTTCACTAAGTCAGAATGCAAAACAGTCATCCTGATTTCCATTTCTTTTTGATCTCCCACTAGGTTTGACAACTGCTATTGAATTGAGGGACATTCAGTCATTTTTAAGCTATGAACTGAAGCTAAAAATGTTCCTGTGTTTCCTGAGCCTGATACTGGTGTGATACAGGTTGTCCTAAAAATTCAACAGCTATAAAAAGTCACCCTAGTTTGTCATTCCCATTGAGCCTCACTACCTAATAACTAAGCAGGGCATTACAAAAACAGAAAAAAAGGGGAAAAAACAATCTCCCCACTCTATGGGGTCTTACAGGCAATAGTGAAAGACAAAATAATTTGTAAGAACCTATGGCACTGTAAACAACCACAGCCATGTTGTATCAAATAGGACCTATCTGTGGGCATAAATGTCTGAGAAAGCGAGGACCTGATTAGGGCACAATGTAGATTTGTTAGGAATATATAATGGTTCAACAAGTCATACTGTCTCCTCTCAAGTCAATGCTCAGTCATCGAAATAAGCAAGTTGGGATTTGCACCAGGCAGTGGTTATATGAGCACCGGGATTCAGCAATTGTTACTGCAGGTCACCAGCACTATCATACCACAGGAGTATCAGGAAAACTGCATCCTACTGCTATTTTGTTGTCTCTCTGCAGCACTGTCATGCACTAAACAGTATTTTCCTGGGTTTTTTGGCATTCCTATTCTTCTCTTACTTCCACAGGAGGATACATCTGAAGCCATGTGGACAGCAGAACAAGGACAAACATGGTGTTAGTTACAGTGAACTCTAACTCTTCTACCAAAGTGACTTTGAGCCTGTTCCACAGGGATTAACCCTGCTCTTCATACTGTGAATGTTCCGGATGAGACCACATAATTTAATTTTTTAATTAATACATGTATGATTTTAATAAAACGTATAATTTAAATTTATATTAGGCTTGTTAAAGAAAAGGTAAATTGATGTGAGGTTTGTCTGGAAGCTTCATACTCAAGAATATGGGTTCATATCTTTGTTTGGCCATGTGCGTTGGTGATTATCTTTCTGGTCCAGGTTCCTACTGGGAAGAAATCCCCTGGGCAAGCTGAAAACCTGTCCTTTTCTTGTAAAGAGGTAGTTCAATCTTGGAAGGATGTAGCAAGAAAAGTTTGCAGTCAGTGTCTATCCAGTCCTTTGGGGAAGTCAGATCATTCACTGTAATCATAACGCTCCTAGATTCCTGATGGACCACTTTGCCCAATAATACCCATGGAGGGAAATCAGATAAGCACCCGACAAGTTCCTTTTCCTAGTGTCCCAGGAACAACCTGGATTCAAGACTGCTGGCATGCTGGCTCACACAGTTGTTTCTCTCGGAGAGCATAAGCTCCGCTTGTGAGGAACATAGATTCTATCTGCTCTGGCTGTGGGCAACACCCCAGATCTTCTAGACAGGATGCAGTGCTATCATCGAGGGAGAACATTAGGGAACCATTTTGACTCAAGGGTGCCTGGAGGGAATATTCTACTTGGCAATAGGAGACGTGGTGGAAGCGACATAAAAGGGGAGAGACAGACAACAGCCCAAGGTGAAGCCTTAGTGGCTTTTATCCAGGTGTACTGCTCTTTGCAATATACACCTGATAGGTTGATGCATTGTGGTTATTAAACCCATACAAACTTGCAAGTGCCACCAGGGATCATGAGTTACAGCCTGGCCATGGAACCCCAAGTGATTCTTCCCTTTAACAAATTCCATGCTATTTACCATTGTGTCTGATGTTTCTTTAGCTTATATAAAGCAATTACTTTCTTCAAATCACATTATCAAATACAATTCACAACCTGTGGGTTTTTACAGCAGTCATATTATACTCTTTGGTGTATATATTAAGTTAGCTTTCACTGTCTGACATAACATATGGTTTCTCTCTTAAGAAAGTAAGCAAAATAGACAAGGATTGTAACTTCAGCCATTTCCACATTTCTCATTTTGCATGATTTAATGCTTTTCCTTTGAATCAATTTGAAGAGAAGATTTTTCATGCAGGCATATATACAAATCTCCTATGAATTTCAGTTTGACTAATATGACTACAATCACTCCACATCAATTTTCCTTCTCTTACTTCATTTTTGCTTCTTTCTCTCTGTATAAAAGCTAAAAGCACAACCTACCAAAACAAATAAGCCAGTTTTATTCAAAGCTTTCCTAAATAAACACCATATACAGTATTCAAAACACTCCTCATTTCAGATTTTTTCTTTAGAAGAGAATAGACACGATCCATGCTCCCTCTGGCATCATTTAGAAACTTTTGAGAACAGCTAAGCACTGGAAAGGGATAAAATTTTTACAGAATATTCCAGTTCTGTCTGGGGAAAGGCCTTAAGTGAATGCCTGGTATACTCCAAATTGGTCCTTGCAGCTCACTGTTGCAGCTGGGAATGCTGCAGTCCACAAAGCTGCAGCTTCACAAAGCATTACTTTACATGTCCGTCTGCTGATGAATTTGTCTCCAAATTTGAACACCTAAATAGTCAAATAATTAAATGTAATCACCTAGTGATTTTCATTGTTGAGACCCCAGCTCTATGGAACAGACACATCCTTGCTCTTCCCAGGACTAACTCTTGGACTAACTCATTCCTCTTACACTATGTGTAAACACTTGATTTGTATTATCTCATGTAATAGGTCATTATTTCTGTTGGTGCAGAAGTGGTGGATTTTCTTTATGGCTTTGCCAAAAAACAAGCAGTGCTGAGGAATGGGTGCTGGTTTATTTGAGACAGAAAGCATTCAAAGTCTTGAATTACAGGCTCCTCACAGAAGTGGTCACTGCCCCATGCCCGTCTGAGTTCAAGGAGCATTTGGACAATGCCCTCAGGCACAGAGTGGGATTGTTGGGGTGTGCTGTGTAGGGCCAGGAGCTGGACATCAATGATCATTGTGGGTCCCTTCCAACTCAGGATATTCTGTGACTCTGTGATCTGAGGGACACATCTGACATACTCCATTTCTTGATTGCAGCCAAGGTGGGAAGAGCATGGAAAGGACACAAACTGCAGTTCTGATGTCAAGGTGAACCTAAATGAACAGGCCAAACCAAAGCTCCTCCCAAGGAAACACATTTCCTACTCTTTCCAACTCTTTGGAATGCCAGAGACATGCCTCATCCCAAAGCCATGTTTGCATCACGGAGTAAAAGATTTCCCTGAAGGACATAGAGGGAATAGTTTTATTGTTCTCATTGACGTGACGCATTTTCCACGACAGCATTTGTAAGTTATCAAGCAATGATGTGGTGCTGCAGGTTCATAGGTGACTCATGGGGCTACAACACCCCTCCCTACCTCATCAGCTGGATGTCCTTCTGTCCCTTCAATGCTATGCTGAGGCCCTGTTCTTGCACTGTAAGCCACAGCGAAATCACAACTTACAGCAACGTTGATGATTCCAGGTTCCCCTCTAAGGTCAGAGAGCACAGAGTACAGCTGGACAAGAATTTGTAATGAGAGCATTTACTGCAAACTACACTTTTAGGGATACACAGTTGTTCTGAGTATTTTTGTAAAGTACAACTTGAAATTATGTTACAATTTTGGTTGAAATTATAATTGTATTAACCTACCTTTTTTTTTGTAAAGGAAACATTCCAGATATCGAGAAAACAATTTTGCCTTTAAAATAAATTTGAATAGAGAAAGAGATACAGGAAAATACTGTAGAATACTCTGAAAAAGGGAAAAGAATACTAGAGTTTATGATGAAGAAAATGTAGAAAATAATTTTTTTTCAATAGTTCTATGTTTGCCACCAGAAAAAAATAATCCATTACTCCCAGAGGTGTAAAAATATGCAATTTAGAGAAGTTAAATGCTGGGTATCACAAAAAAAGTTAAGATTATTATCTGGGGAAAAAAGAACTCTAATTAATTTTAAAAAGAGAGTGTGTGTTTTTAGTGAGAATCTTGCCCTAAGAAATTGATCTAGACAACAGAATTTTCCATGAACGAGTTAGCTGGAAAACATCCCCATACTTTTGGTGAGCAGTATATTTGCTTTTAATTTCTCAGCTCTTCATTACCTGTCTCATTTTTTTTGGTTGCTTTTCTTTAAAGTCCCAGATGATATATCAATAGGATTAAGTAAGAATCTAACCTTGCCATGTTTAAAAATACAAATTTTCCTTTTTGCCGTGTTGGAGAAAATTGGAAATACAGCTCAAGTAAATAGAGGAAGTAAGGATACCTGCTCATCAGAAGTTTCACCTGTGATTTCAAGGATACAGCCAGATGATTACTTTTAATCCAGTTATGAGTAAAAAATTTCACTGAAGACGCTTCTAGAGATCAATGAAGATTAGTAAGCATGACCCAGTGAAAACAAGAGCCTCTAGTGGACAACAGGCCCACAGAGACCTTCAGCATCACACACAGGGCTGTTCCTGCAGTGATGCCCAGCAGTGTCCAAGCATGTGAAACATCACCACAAGTGTCAGCTTTCCCTGTGGTGTCAGTGTGGGCTGGAAGGGACAGAACCTACACGGCTGTGTGTGTGTCTATGACAGGATAGCAGTCCCAGAGGAGAAATTGCCAACAACCTGCTTTTTGCATCCCATTTAAAAATCAAAAGTTTGTGTCACTGATAGTGTGGTTTTGTTCTTGTGATTACCTCCCACTTATATGCCCAGAGACAGACAAGGCATTGCCTTCTAGACAGAGGGACAGGCACAGGACAGACCCGTGGTACTGTTATTCACTGTCCCATCTCTGATGAAGGCAGAGACTTTGAAAGCAAACAAAATGCCTGTTCATGAGGCCTGCACATAAGGACAGTTTGCCTTTCCTTCAGTAAAAAAATCCCGCATTCTTCTGTCCTCATTTAGCAATTAGCTTTTTTATTGGTAAAAGTGTTTTAACAGTAGATAATTAAGTGGAATACTCTTGCAGAAGAATAACCTACACTTTCTTACCCGAGTATTACAGACCTTATATACCTTTTCAATCTGACAGTTAATAAAATGTTATAAATACCCAAGAACAATTTATAATGGTAATTAAGTGGCAAACCTAAAGTAAGCCATTTGATGCTAGAGCAAAGACACTACAAAGAGTCTTGACACCAACATACTCCTAGGAAAAAGTTGCTCAACACTTCACTAGGATCTGCCAAGCTCCTCTGTTAATAGCTCCTCAATTGTTGTATCTTGCCCATTGTACAGCTTTCTTCCTTCACATTTTCAGCAAAGTCTGTGGAAGTGAAGGCAGGGTTTTAAAGTGAAATGCTCTCATTCCAACACCTTTGAGTATTTGTCCACCTTGGGGTTTCAGAAGGGAACTGTTTCTCTGTTGATAGGGATATTTCTACTTCTCTGTCTGCCCCTTTTCCCTCAGACTGACATGAGAATAAGTTGTGGTCAAACCCTCTGAAATGGTGAGTAGGACCAGCTGCTCAGTGCTCTCAAAGAACAGATAGTGCTTGACCTGCCTTGCACAAGGCAGCTTCTTCTACCAGGCAGAGACTCAAATGGAAGTTGCCTGGGCAAGAAAGTGCATCGGGAAGAAAACACTTTCTTGTCAAGGCATTGATTCCCCTATTTAACTCCCACACTTGTTCCGTGACTTGTAGAATGGGTGTTGCAGAACTACAGGCTTCCAGAGTGGCAGTGCCTGAACAGCTGCTGATCAGATTCCTTGCTTGAAAGGCACAAACAGTCATTATTGAGCTATTCCTATCCACAGACCATTCCTTCACCCACAAGTTAAGAGTAAAGCAAGTGGGAGGATGAGCTGGCAGGTGTGCTTGCTGGCTACCAGCAGCTAGCAAGAACAGGTAACAAAAGCAGTAGCTTTGCTCCTCGGGGTAAAAAAATCTTCAGGTGATGCCTCTCAGACCAGTGGGTTGCCTGGCAAGATTTCCATCCCTTGATGTCTTACCAGGCCCACAGTTTATGTGTGGTTTTGATGAAGGAGGCTGCATGGGAGCAGTGTCCTTGCCTTGACTTCAGCCAACAAGCTGCTCAAGAATCTTGCCAGGGGCACTGCAATTCAGTCTGTTGAACTGGCTACAATCCCTGGCTCTAAAACCAGCTTCCAAGATGACCTTGATAAGTCACTTCATTTCTGCATGCCTTGTGCGTCACATATTGCTTACTTGGGCTTGAATTGTGCAGCCTTTGCTACACCATTTGTAGGCCTGGAGCAGTCTGTGCTGGGCCAGTAACAATATAATTCATATTTCAGCCTGGACAAGACCTCTAAGCTTGAATGCAGCCTGCTAGGGTACGTCTACACTGCTTGCACTTTGCAGCTGTCTCAGAGCCCTGATTTCCTCATTGTCCAAGCACGGGCACTGTCGCTTCTCTCCATGGCACCTCTTTGGACTGCTTGGGTCCCCAGTTTAAATGTTATATAAAGTAATATATTGAATTACATAAAGCTACTTTTTTGGGGGTAACTGGTAAAGCTTTAAAAATCCACCAAAAGGCAAATTTGCTGCATTTAAAACAGGAAAACCCAGACCCTATTTTCAGCTAAAATTGTTATATTTCACCATTTACTTAAGCATAAGCACATAAGGCAATATCAATTCTGACACTAGGACCTAAAATTATTTAAGATGCAGTTAAAAAAACAGCAAAACAAGGAGAACTCTATATATCTACTTTTAACTATTTCCTTCCCTTCTGTGGTGGGTTTACAAATAATTGATAAGTGATCCCTCCTTTTCTTTATCTTAACACACAAGATTTTTTGTTTTATTTTCCCCTTCTGCCCTCTTGAGATGGAAGAGTGAGAGAGTGTCTTGGTGAGCATCTGGCAGCCAGCCAAGTCTAATTCCCCTCATCTCCAATTTTATTTCTTCACAAAACCATTAATGTTTGTTTGATTATTTTTCAATCTATCCATAAATGACCAAGTTTATTCACAGTTAATCAGTTTCAGTGTTAGAATTTAACTAAAGAAACAACATTAGTACAAAATAGTGATGTTTCTGCTGAACTTACTCCTTTAAAGCATCGTAAGTTCTATGCTATGAATATTAACTGTTGAAAAGGGGAATGTTCACCTAAGTTAACAGTATATATTGTACAAGATTTAACTAGTTCCCTTCCACCCCAGTGACTTCAGGGATATGAATTCTGTTAAATGCACATTTAAACTTATTGTAAGTGGTCCTGTATCTGTACATAAGCCATTCCTGCTGCGTGTCCTACAGACGTGCAACAGAACACACAAAGGGAGATCAAAATCAAATTGAAATCAATGACATTATCAGGTATGCAGCTTCATGTAAGTAAGCTGATGTACTGGTATTCCTTGCAAGTTTTGCTGGACTAAATACATCTGTACAGAGCTGGTGGTAGTCAATAGTTTCTGCATTTTATCCCTCATAAATCCCATATTGACAAACTGACCTTTCCAACACAGTAACAAGCACAATGGTATGCATAGAATTAAGCAGAACTAATGACACCTTGATATACTTTGCAGTGCAGCTACACAGGACAGAGTTATTGCCATAAGGTTTGTCCTGGGAAGCAGACAGCCTACTGCTCAAGAAGGGAATTAAGGAAGTCAGTTGAACAGAAAAGATTCTCTCAGTGTACAACACCAT
The DNA here is from genome assembly GCA_013397915.1 of Daphoenositta chrysoptera. NCBI lineage: Eukaryota > Metazoa > Chordata > Aves > Passeriformes > Daphoenositta > Daphoenositta chrysoptera. The sequence goes on along the minus strand of VZRO01004066.1, from coordinate 470,783 downwards.
AAAGCACAGCAGTAAAAATGTAAGTGAGACCCCCATCTGAGGAACACCCCAGTGGTCCAAAATTTCTTTCTGATGATCTGTACTCCCATGAAAAAAGGCAGTTCCTGAACAGCAAGACTTAGAGAACTGTCCTGGTCCATGCCCAGATGTGGACAGGTACAACCCTACTTAGCCCTCCCTAATTTCCAAAGGCCCATAGCATTCTCTGGCAAGATTCTTGATATAGACAATGCTGGACAAGACCACAACTGCCAGCCTCTGCATTTGAAATTTCATCCAATGACTTTCTGACAGTGAAAGTGGTGAATCAAATACTCATGGTACAATCCAGTTATCACTGTCATGAAGGGAGACTGGGATCTCAGTGTTGGTTGATAAGCCAAGGACACAGCTGTCTGGAGTTTATAAAAGCAGGCCTAACATATTTTCACTCCCTTGTCCCATGAGACAGAGGATCCTGACACATGGATACAGAGAGTCCCCATGCATACCCCAAAGCTCTTTAAAAAAACAGGACTCTTTTTATTGCCACTTCCCATTGTCCAACTAAAGTACTGACTACTCTGACTTCACAACTGTCTGAACATGTGTTTAACATCTTGTCCTCTCCTGCAACAAGGGGAGAAAACTCCCTGATTGCTACACTTTTGAAATTGGTATTGTACCCCTCAGAAGTTTTAGTTTTGATTAATTCAAATATATTTCAAGAACCCATTTAAAGAACATTATTTCAAAATTACACCAATGAAATTACTGTAAAACTGAAGGCTCTGAGAAAATGTTTGTGGAGATCCAAGTATTTCTTCCAGAGCTCAGAGAAGCAGATAAGATGGCTTTGAGCCAGACGAGTTCTAAATAAGCCTTGAGTAAAAATTCATTCTGGTCATAATTTAAGATCACTATAGCAACACAATCACACTTGCCAAGTATGCAACATTATAAAATTACAACAGATTTTGAAAAAAAATAAAATCTGTTTTCTAGCCATTTTTTAAAATAGATTTAAAACTGTATTATGGAGGTGGCAACAGTTGTTCAGGATCAAGATCTTATTTTATTCTGTGGATGGTTAAAGAAAAGCTATGTCATATGCTAATTAAATTTACAGCAGGTATCTCCTGGAATATGGAATCAGAGTCTTCTAAGAGATCCATGAAATTTTACATCTCAGAAACAGATGGTACAGTAAGAGCAGGATGAAAGGAATGATGCAAGGAATCTGTGTAAAATCCATTGTGCAGTGGGAGAGAGGACTGAGCAGTAAGGTGTGCTAAGGCGCACGCTTCCCCGCAGACTTTCAGCCATTTGTGTTCAAAGGGATGGTATGCATTTTGCACAAGAGCAGAAGTGACATCATTGTTCTGAATTCAGCACAGCTCATCTCAATGAAGAGCTGAGAAGGCAGATAGAGCAGCAACCTTGAACTATGCTCTGTGATGTACACCACCCAACACCTGAGCTACAAATTAAGCTTCTCAGCTCATTTCTTCCCCATAATTTAAGCACAAATTAGTTCCTGGAGAAAGAACCACAGACAGTTCAGCCACATTCTTACTCCTTTTGACAACAGCAAATATCCATGTTCCTCAGTGGGAACACTGCTAGGAGGATCCCATGCACAGAAGTTAGTGCACACTTCATTTTGAATGCAGCACTCTGACTGGGGCTGGCACACTCAGCTTCCTTGCACGGGAATTCTACTGGTTTTATGTAACAGCTTTGCTGCAGCCTTGCATCTATATCCACTAAACACATCTATCTGGCCTGCTGCCAAACCCAAGGATAATCTGGAACCAGTGTCAGATTTGAGAAAACCCTGCAGACTCAACCATGCCTGCAATCAGGATTTAAGGATGTACAGGTACATACTCGTATTTACAGAAATTTTCGAGAGTTCTTCATCTGGGTTGCTCAAATGAAGAGGAGGGGCTCCCGACTTTCTTCTCTTCCCTAAGGAAAGTTCACTCCCTGACAGCGACAGAACAGCATAAAACAGCCAGACCGTTTTGTACACTGCACCTTTCATCAGAATTTCTCTGCCACACGAATGACATGGTGCATATAACAGTCTTTGGCAGCTGTCAGACCAGCCTTTCTCTCCTGTAGAATGAAAAGGGGCTGGGATGGAAAGTCCAGAAGGCCGAATGAGGCACAGATAACTGTTTTCTGTGTCACTTGCTCCTGCAGGGAGCAAGTGACCCTACAGGGAAGTGATGTGGGGAAGCTGCAGGCAAGATGCAGGAAGCCTTCATAGCATGTTTTCAGCATCACATCTAAGAAAGGGAGAAATCAAAATGCCTCCTCCTCCCATCCCACTGATGGTTTGCAGCAACAGACATACCTGGATTTAAGAGAAGACATGAAAATCTTCCTGACCCATAGAGTCCCTGAAAAGGGGTTACAGGAAGGCTCAAGAGGGGCTTTTACAGGGGCTTGAGAGGACACATAGTGACAGGACAAGGGGCAAAGGCTTTGAAGTAAGAGATATTATGTTTAGATTAAAGGTTAGAAAGAAATTCTTTACTCCAAGGGTGGTGAGACACAGAACAGATTACCCAGAGAGGCTGGGGACTCCCTATTCTTTTAAGTGTTCAAGGCTGGGTTGGATGGGGGGTCTGAGTAACCGGGATAAGTGGAAGGTGTCTCTGCCCATGGCAGAGGGGGTTGGAACTAGATGATCTTTAAGATCCCTTACAACTCTAACCGTTCTATGATTCTAGAATTCTATGATCTATTTTACTCTCTATGGGATTTCTTAATCCTGCAATCTGAAGAGAATTGCCCTGTAGTCAGCCTGAACACCACTGTCTGGAGCCAACCATCCTGCATGTTCTTTGAATTATACTGGCTGGTTTCATTTTTAACTCAAGACCTTTGATTAGGCAGCGATCTTAATTACTCTGAATATCAAGGCAGTTCAAGGTGTACACAGTCAACCTTCCTCTACACTCCTAAGCATGTTCATTGGAATTTGCCTCTTAACACTAGCACTAAAATTGTGAGTTTCCTGTGGCCCTGCTACACAGCTCTACAGTGCAGAGTGCACCTGAACCTCTGCAGTTATAAGAGACACTGATTCAGCATCCATCATTACCCTGATTTTTGTCTTCCATGCTGAAAGGGCTCTTTCACTTTCCTCAACACTCACAGCTGAGGGGAACTGCTGAGATCCCTTGAAATCAGGTGGAATCATTCCCTAAGAACCTCTATTTTACTACTATTGTCTCCCATGTTTTTGTAAGGAGCAATGCCTAGAAACAAGAAGGAAGGTGGAGAGTTCCTATTAAGATTTCCCCAGGACAGATAATTATGTGAATAACTTCCCTTGTTATTCAACAGTCTGATCTTTCCATGGGCTGACTCCTTTACGCTACAGATCTCCATGTGGAAGCTTTTACCAGGAGCATCTTCCTCTTGGCCTCACTAGGAAACAGCTTGTCTGCACCATTCAGCTGCAGGAAGGCAGAGAGCAGCATTTGTTTTAACAAACTTCCACCCATTCAACCAACAGCCAGCAGCTTACCTTGTCCAGCTGCAAGTGGAATCCTGGAGAGAAGCAGGGTCGAGGTGTTCTCCACATGAAGAACAGTCACATTTGTGTGCAGTTTTGGATGCCACAGTATAAGAAAATTATTAACCCATTAGAGAGCATCCAGAGGAGGGTGACAAGGATGGTGAAGGGCCTTGAGGTGAAACCATTAGAGGAACAACTGAGGTCACTTGGTCGGTTCAGGCTGGAGAAGAGGAAACTGAGAGGAGACCTCATTGCAGCTACAACTTCCCCGTGAGGGGAAGAGAAGGGGCAGACACCGATGTCTTCCCTGTGGTGCCTGGTGACAGGACGGGAGGGAATGGCCTGAAGTTGTGTCAGGAGAGGTTTAGTTTGAGTATTAGGAAAAGGTTCTTCACCCAGAGGGTGGCTGGGCTCTGGAACAGGCTCCCCAGGGAAGTGGTCACAGCACCAGGCCTGACAGAGCTCAGGAAGCGTTTGAACAATACTCTCAGGCGCATGGTGTGATCCTTAGGGATGGTGCTGTGCAGGGCCAGGAGTTGGACTCATGATGCTTGTGTGTCCCTTCCAACCCAGCATATTCTGTGATTCTGTTTTGATCAAAATATATGGTCTCAGAGAAGCAGTTTTTCTGATCCAGCAATTTTTCTCCTTGAGACTTAGTAGGACCCTGAGGATCTTCCAGTATGTAGTTGCATACTATATGCTAAAAATAAAATCATTTTACTCTTAAACCTAAGGACCTGGCTAATATAAACTACATTAAGTAGCTTAGGTCTGCCACTTGAAGTGATACACATTTAAACCTTCTTCATGGGGGACCTGAGAAATTTTAGCAGGATCTTGAATAAGGCTCTCAACTGCTATTAACAGTACAATTTTATGGACATCAACAGGCTAGATGACCCAAATAATCCTCTTCATAGTGAAGTGTCTACCTCCTCTAGCTCCTGGTTGTATTCTTATGCTGATGAACGTTTCTTTGCTGTCCTACCAAAGAAAACAATAAATATTTTATTTATTAGAAAATATTTCAAAAATGTTCCTCTTCTTGCCTAGGTATTTTCTCTCATTCTTAGAAGGCTGTACTCGAGCAAGCCAGATTGCATTGTCCTCTTAAGTCTGACTAATTTCAAAATTACTTAAGTGGTGACAGCTGCTTTGTATAGTCAGATATTTAGAAATGACCATCATGAAATTTTGTCCAACATGAACAATTTCTGTATGCACTCATGGTCAAAAGATATATTATCTGCTGTGAAAACTCCCTCCTTTCTCTGCACATGGGCTGAAATATTTATGTTGTATTAGGAAGCATATTGAAAATGTTCTCCCTAATGTATCACTGCTGTGGCGGACAGGTTATCAGGGAAAACATGAAAAATGCAGTAGACTGCTGCTTCTGCTGATGCACTTTTTAGTTCTCCATTCAGAAATACAGAAAGCACAGAAACTGTGTTATATTTGGTCAACTATTTTTGGGCATCCTGACTAGCCTCAACAGAAACAGCACAGAGTCCCAGAGATGATTAAAAAACTGAGGCAGCAACAGGATTCTCAGGCAATACTTCGGAGTGGTTAGTTTGATATGCTACAACATGCCCATGGTCACGTATGGGACCATGACACATCTTTTATGTCAAATCCACCACCAAGCATGCCCACCAAGATCCAAGTTTTCATGAAAGATAGAGAGAGGGGAGTGGAAGACTGTAATGGCTCCTGTTAGCATTTCTGAACAAGATTGTCTTAGTACACTTGGACAAGATTGGCACAAACAATATTCTTAAATGTCTTTTCCATGTTGACTTGTGCATAGTGGATGATTGCTGCATGTTACATATTACTTCTGAGTACCAAGGACTTCACTATCAAGAAATCTCTGATTTTTAATAAGAATGCTATTGTTTGTCTGCATGTCTGTCTCCACTGAAGTGTATCTCTCTTTTCTCCTCTCAAAGAAAAGACTCAAACAATCAAAAGACAAAGGAGGAAGTTCACAACAGGGAAACAAAAATGTTTTAAAAATAGAGCTTTTTTCGTTTCATCTCATTGTTTACAAAATCCGTCTTACTAAGCATTGGTGTCAGCCACACCCCAGATGGACTTCCGTGAAGAATAGATGTTAAAAGAACATGACCAAATGGACTGCACGCTGATGAGAAAGGATGAGGCTATGCAGGCGGTTTGCATACATGGATTTCAAAGTGCCAGCAGACTGAAATGCGAGCAGGGAGGCAAGATAAGACATTTTCCCAGTTCTAGAAAGAAGACAACTCCCAGCTCAGAAGGAGGAGGAGGCTGCTAATGCGTTTTTAGATCCAATGTCTCTTCTGCAGCAAAGTTTACCCCTTCTGTCAATATCCCAAAAGCTAGAGACATTCAGGTGCTACAATGACCCTGAACAGATATTTTAGCTGGGTCAGCTGTGATACCACAGATCATTGTAAGGGATATCAGCAAGTCTCCTTCCACAGAATGAGAGTCAAAGGTTCTGTAAACCATGCTTCTAGCAAAAATGGGTATCATCTCCTTCCCTCCTTCTTTCCCTCCTTCTTTCCCTCCTTCCTTCCCTCCCTCCTTCCTTTCTTCCTCTCGCATTTGTGACATCAAGACTATGCTTTCTCAGGAACTGATTCTGGCAGACACATATCTGGACCAGGCAAAAATTGTGGATTGTGCAGATGCCTCCTCTGATTGATGTTATCACATCCTTTAAGCCTTCAAATTCTCTGGAGGACCCAGTGATATGGACATGACAAATGGATAACAGTAGTAATCCACCACTTCCTTCCCAGCATTTTAGCTGTGTGTGCTTGCATGTACAGCCCATATTTGAAACCAGCTCACTGTTACTCCGCAGTGACCAGAGACCTAGCTTGGGCCTAATACTTTTCTCCAGCCTCAGACTAAGCAGCTTTTCATATCCTTCTTTCATACTGGCACAGCTTGTGGATCTCAGCATGTCAGCAGCTCACTGTGGTGTTTCGCAGAGCACAGGCACATTGAGTGTCCCCACGAGCAGCAGGGTGAGGGCCTGCCTGCCAGCTGGCACTGACAGCAGGCCCCGCACAGGGGCGGGAGCAGAGACAATGGTTCTGTTCTCTTCTCCCTCCTCTTGTTGTGGTGAAGGCCTGGACTCTCTGGTCTGTTTCTTGCAGCAAGGACTGGGCCCTTTTTCAGCTTTCTAGCTAAGGAACCACAAAACAGTATCCTGTAACTTCACTGGTGAAGGCTTATGTGATGAGTCTGGTAACCACCCTCTGATGAGCTCTGGATTGTCATGGAAAAGATAGAGTTCAGCAGCACATACAAATCCATGCATAGTGCTATTCCAAGTTGGGCTACAGACCACCTGAATATTAATGTCACTGCAAAGAGAGGAGTGGCAGATTACCCTCTGTGTAATTACAGAGCAAAAGAGCCGTAGGGGATACTGCATTTTATTGGTCAAGGTTGTTTCAATAGAGGTTGATGGAAGTTGTTGACTCTTTCGATCTCTGAGGCTGTCACAAATTGCAAAGTTTGAGAAAGCTTTTTACTTTCCTGTTCAGCACTGACATTAAATAAAGCCTCGGCTTTATCACGGAATTATGTACCATTATATATCTTTTTCATCACCACTAATTTTGCTAAGTGCTGAAAGAAGTAGGATTATTCTGTTGCTATTAAATGTGTTATTTTCCTGTCAATTTATTTTCTAGATTCATGACTCAGGTGTAATTTTGATGACACAAAGATGGTCCATTTTGAACTTCATGTACCATTCTTCTCACCATAGCTATAATGCTGTTAAATCAAGTACAGACTGATTATTCTACAAAAACAAGAGATACCCTAGATTAAAATTGCTCTTCAATACAAAATATATAATTTTTTTTTATTTGCACCAAGGAGGAACCATCAAATACATTATTTCAATTTTTTTCATATTACATTACTTTCAGTGCAACATCAAGAATATCAATGACCCTTTAGTGCATGATTAACTCTATTAAAGCATATTTAATGTCGTTGCAGAAATCTTGGTTAATCTGTTCCCAGAAAAAAGTTCCCTTAGTGAAAATATTTTAACAAACATAATTTTTAACACACACAATTGACCCTTTCTAGTCTCAGTAATGGATTATGCCTAAATGGTACATGTGGACAGTTAGACCCTGTTGAGTGGTTGTGAGCTTGGCCTGAGATGTTCAGAAAGGAACTGGTTCCTACATCGAGTGAGGATAGCCAAGAAATGTTGGAAGGAACAGCTTGCCTACAAATGTGTCAATTAAGCCAGATCTATGCCTCTGACCACTCCACTAGCCCAAAGGTTTGGCTCACAAACTTCTCTTTTCTTATAAGGCAAGGATCAGATCTCACTCACCAGGTAGGATAGGCTGGCATTCAGAGGCACATGCTGCATGAAGTCCTGGCAGTGTGCCGTCACAGTGGTCTCACACTTTCCTGGAAGGATCTGCAGTGCAGAGAGGACACATCGCTGGTCACCTTTCAGTCAGCATCCAACTGGTTGCTGACTTCAGTTGCTAAATGACCCTCAGCTTTTCTCTGCCTTCCCAAATAGGAGTCTATTGACCATGAAGTCACAAGTCATGCAAATGCCTGTGCAGGAGGGCATGTGACACAAGCCTGCTGTAGCCAGGAACAAAACTTTAGCCAGGAGGACAACCCCTGTCTTCCCTTCCCTACTGAGTGATGCACTGCTAGGACCAGCCACAACATGGCCTCTGTCCTACTTCCTCACAGCAAACAGAGCAAGTCAGAAAATCCTATCTGGCACATCACAGTGGCCACAGATGAGGAAAGAATCTAGGATGCTGATCTCCACATGCTTCTACTGTACCTTCAGGGCAAAAAAACAGAAATTAGTTGTGGATATCCTACCGAGATTTCTAAGTCAAATCTCCAGTAATAGAAATTGTACAAAGGTTTGTTTTCTGGTGCTTAGGAGAAGAGCACGAAACTGATTCTGTTGTGCTCTGGGAAGTGGTAACATGGTAGGTATGAACAGTTTTACTTCATTGGCCTCAGACACACAAAAGTAGAGAGGCATAATAATCAGTTGCAGTGTTGGCAAGACTGAAAACCAGAGCTGTGATGAGGCCTGAAGAAATGTTGCGTTCTTCTGGACATGTATTAGCGTGCAAATCTCTTGATAGCTAAGGCTGATAGCTGTTGGGAGCTGTTGCTTTCCCAACAGACATGACTCTCCTAAGAAAACAGACAGTTTATGATTCATGAGCCCCTGGAAGACACAGAGACGAAAAAAAAAAAAAAGAAAAATGAAAGTAAGATGGGAACCTTGAGAATTGCATGCTGAATTGCATGCTCTGGCACTCCAGAGCACTTGCAAATACTCCTAAGGACCAGTGAGAATAAATATTTTGGATTGACCTTAGCAAAGTAAGATCATCTCTGAGTCTGTATAATAAAATAATTCTTGCAGTACTAGTGTTGAAACATGAAGAAAGGCTAAGGGGATAAAGTTTGTTCTACTAATGGAGAACTTCAGGTATATATTACAGAGAGCAATGGTTAGAATTCTGGACTAATTCACAGATGTGAAGGCTATGATTGACAGCTACAGAGGTCAGCATACTAGTTCTTAAATACAAAAGTCTTTGTCCAAATTGTGAACAACTGTTGGTGATCCTGGAGTCTTTGAGACCAAGGAGACAGACAGTCATATATTCACCAGATAGGATCAAATCCAAAGAACACACAAACAGGAATTCTCACCCTTGCACTTCATATTTTCCATTTCTCTGTCTTGAATGACAAGAGAAATTTTCACTTCATCTGTCAGTATGCAACATGCTGAAGAGTAAAATCTCCAGTATAAAACTGGGTGGTCTTCTCCAGAGGGTTAGTCATTATGCTTTAGTTCCTATTCTCATTGGTTTGCTGAATCCAAAGAAGAAGATATATCAGAAGAATTTTTTTTAAAGGCAGAAGCCTGATCCTTAAAATATGTTTTTCCAAAAGCTGTGGAGTCTCTTTGCATAAGAGGAGCACAAACTGTCCCCTGCAGTCTGTTGTAGACCAGGTACAGTTTCACACAAGAAAATTGTTCCACAGAGTTGAACAACATACCCATTTTAGCTTGTTGCATGCTTTAAATACAGATAACACTATAAACACAGTGAAAACCAGGCTTTATTTTTGAAGTCAAAGTTTCTTTAACAAGAGATTGTGATGGACAATGAAATCCCAGAAAGTTCAAGCTGACCATCTCAATTCTATACTGCTTTAAATCTTACATGTATTACCCAGAGAAAAAAAAAAGGTTTTGGAGATACTAGTTACTCAGTTATTGTTCTATTTATATTAATTGTCAATTAACATTTGTTTTTCTTGCATTCACAATAAAAATGGCAGAAGAAATGCAGAACTCATCTACAGTAGAAGTTTTCCACTCCTTCACTACAGTCCTACAAAAAGCAAGTTGTAAATAATAAAAAGTTTTAAATTAAAAAAAAAAGTTTTAAATCTCACCAGATGAAAATGCAGGCAGGTGTATCACAGTGTTTATAAGCTTGAGGTTCTCCTTGTTGAAAGTATATGTTATTTATAAGAATTCATAATAATTTGCGCCAATATCTTAACTAAACCAAATTCTGTAATTGAGACAACCAGTGGTAGGAGTGCATTTTTTGCCCCTCACAGATATGGGGCACAGAAAGGATTCCTATTATTTCCAGCAGAATGTTAAAGAATTCCTTTTAAAAGTAATTGCAAAGTGAGCAGAAGTAAAGTGGGTGGGAGGACCTGGGAAAGAACTGACAGAGTCCACAGTTACCAAGGAGAGTGACTTCAACCTCAATTGTGAGCAAAAATAGCAGACCAGTCAAGAGATGAATTTCAAAGACACAATCAATAGTGAGTCTGGAGCTTTAGACTGTATTGATTTTTCGATACATTCAAAGTTTGCCCTTGCAAAGCAGGCTACCTAGCCTGTGGGAAAACTAAGGAACAGGTGGGTCTTCACCCTGCCTCTCTTTTCTCATTGTGGTGACCCAGCAATAAACTCCAAAGCTGCCTATTCACATCAAGGTCTCAGAAGAAGCTGCAGTTGCTGACCCAGGAATCAACACTTTCAAACGTACTGCTTCGTCAATCTGCAGGTGCCTATTGACCACATTTTGGAAACACAGTACTAGAAGTTCTTAGAGTGATTGAATTGGAAACCTGAGTCTGTTTTCCTGAATTCTCTACTAAGGTTACCTTCTTGCACAGATATACCAACCAAACAGAGGATATGGCTTTGGTGTCCTTCTCAAGGCCAGTCAAGGCAGCTGGATTTTTTTATTACAGACAGTAAAGTTTCTTAGAGGTTACTCAATTCTTCTTGTTTTGATGAAAAATTCCAAACAGGATTTGCAGGCATCCCTTCAAAAATTCTTTTGTGAAATCTAGCACATTTCTTGGGAGAAAATGGCATTTTCACGCATACATTACCTCTGAAATGTCTTCTTTGAGCTGGTCCATTTACATGAGCACACTAATTAGGAGTAAACAGAATATATCTTAGAGAAACTTCAGGTTTTACCAACAGTTTGTTGGTTACTTTTTGAATTGCTGCTTCAGCTGGGCTGGAGACCAGCTGTAATGTAAATAGAGCACTAGCCAGAGTTCCAGAACGAAAAAATGCCATGAACCTCAGTTTCAGGCATATAGAGGCATTTGCAGCCTACAAAAATAGGCAGTCCTCAGCTACACTACCCTAGGAACAGAGCAAGGGACATAAGGTCCCATCTGCCCATTATGCTCTACTCTGCTGCCTGCCACATCAAGCAAAAGTAGCTTGGGATGCTCTACCATCTCATAACATTTAATCAAGATTCTAAGCCCTTATCTTTGTATTTGTTGCTGAATATGCCTCAGGTGTATTCTTTAGCTTTGATCTTCTCTTAGGCTGAGATGGAGGAAAAGAACCAAACTTCAGCAGAAGTCAAGACTGACATTGTGAATAAGACATTGACAAGAAGAAAAGATAGATTTTTTTCCCCTCATCCCTGGTCTCCCTTTCATCTAGTCCCTTGACTCATCACCTATTACTAGCAGCATGTCATATTTACATTTTCTCTCTTGGAGGAAGTAAAAAATACCAAAGTTGAAACTTCCTTATAGATTTGGCTTCTCATCACACAAACACTGCATATTTGCTTTCATTGCTGTCCAATAAATATTTTATGCTTTTCTGACCTAGCAAGCAGTTTTCTGGAGCACACTCTAGGCAATGCTAGTCAATTTTGCAAAACTGTGAAACATCTGGTATGGCTGTAATATGTTGGCAGTGCTATCCATGCTACTCAGCTCTCAATGAGAATTTTTTTTCCCTGTGTGCCAAATTGGAGGTGCTGTGAGCTTTGGGAAGACTGAAGCTTTCCCCAGCAGGTCATGAAATGAGTCATCAGTCCTGAATGAATCTTTGTGTTACATGGATCACATGTTTAGTAGTCTCACTGCATACATTTTCACATCCGGAAAAAAAGAAGCAAGGATAACATTTTGGTGATCCTGGTAACCATAGATTTTGCTGGATTGAGCCTCACCTGTAGTCCTTCCTTCTCCCTGGATAGATGCCATTCCTCCCTGGCAGAAAGAATAAATATAAGTTACTGTGATACATCTAAAGACATACCTCTTCTGTCACATGCAGGGCACTTAGCCTCTTACAATCTTATGATCCCTGTGCTTCACGCAGCCAGACCCCACACACAAGCAGCATTGTGGTTTCTCACTTGCATTCCAAGTTTCTGCATCAAGTGAGAGCTAGGGATGTGGGCAGCAACATCCAGTCACAGAACAGGAGAAAATCTGAGACTGCAAAGCATTGGGGATGGTGTCTTCTTGGTTTCCTGTGACAGTGTCACTGTTGGGTGTCAGAAAAAAGAATCTTTCTTCAGGCCTCTTGAGAGCCTACCTAGTCTTTCCAACAGCTCAAAGCCTGCAAACATAAAAGCAGCCTGGAGTTTCAGCAATGTGAGGAGCCAGTAGACAGCAACCTTGTCACCTTCAACAGAATGCCACACCTGAGAAAGATTTACAAAGCTAGCAAAAGCTTTGAATAAGGCCAGCTCAATGAGAACAGGGTGTAGAATTAAGCTTCAGAACATATCCAGAACTGTGCAAAGCTTCCTTCTACATATGGCAAGGAGCATAGCACTTCCCGGAGTCCACTGTCATTCCTAGAAAATTGGTTAAAGTCAGAATGCTCTGCCTTTACTGACGTCCCATGCACACCACAATAATGCTGCTGCAGCCAGGGGAGGCACTCCTTTCTCATTTAGTAGGTGGAAGTCTTTCTCTGCTTCTGCTTTTGCTGCTCTGCAAAGAGCAGCAGCAGATTCATGAAGTCTTCTTCTCTTTCCAGTTTACCACCAAGCAGATCTTGGGCAGACAGAGCACATATGAGAAAGTGAGTTTATTTAAGTACCATCTCTGCTAGTGCTTTCAAGCCCAGTAGTGTCTGTGGCTACACAATTTTTTTCTGAATAGCAAAGACTTAAAGAGGAGGGGAAAGCATAGGGACAAAGATCATCACTGTCTTGTCCATCGCAATCTGGTAGGGAAAAGCTTACCTTTTGAATCCAGTGAGCTGTTTCTCCCTCACATTACCCTGCCTCTGTCACTAGTAACATACAGGTGTTTTCAGTGCTGCTGGAGAAGCCAAGACTGACAGGAGATGAAAGGAGGACCATGGGTCTCACTGTCTAATCACTAAGAGGGAAGTTAGGAACAGTGCATGTCACCTGATCCCAACTGCCCTTACATCCTCGATTTGCTGTGACCTGAGGCTTTGACTGTGCTTTCATCAGACAAATGATTTCATTTCTCCTGCTCTAGAAGTGGGGCTGGGATGTGGGAATACTACTTCCTTGAGGAAAGGTGGTAGTTCAGACCTAGATTTTAAAGTCAACTCTGCATCCTCCTACTTCTTGTGCTTCAGTAAGGTCACTGCCCCTAAACTGCACAGCACACAGCCTCTGAGCCAGGTGTGATGAGAAAACATCCCCAATACAAAACATCAGGCATGTCCTACTCTTCCAGAGCCTTAGCTATATCCTAGGCCACAAAAATTAATCTGCAGTAAAGATCATGTCCCAGCTTTCTGCTCTGTTTTACTGCCAATTTCCACCCAGGCAGTTCCCATTAACACTGATCTGCTGCCTGCACGGGTGCTCACCGCCCATCCAACAAGCTCAGACACAAGCAGGCCAGCCTCCACTGTCAAACACGTACCCAGGTTCTCCTCTGCTCAGTCTGAGCGTGTTTACACCAGTATCTGGCCAGTTGCAGTTGTAACCTGTGTGCCCCAAGTCACTCAACAGCCACCACACAGAAAATTACAGACTAAAAGCACAGTCTTCAGGCATAAATCTTGGGCTTTTCCCAAATGCTTCTCACCTGCTTCTTATCAGGCCCAAGCCTGAATCAACAAACAGGCACTAAGACTACCCCAGTCCTGTTATAAAACTCTCTCCATGCCACAGAGATGCTTTTAGTGTTTCTAATATTAGTTATCACCAGAGCACCACGTTTGTATGCAGCACCCCAGCCAAAGCTATGGTTACAGCCATCTCTGAAAGGATTCTGCAGGCTTACTTTAGTTCTCTCCCCCAGCTTTAGACCTACTAACATGCAGTTTCAGCCTTCACGCCTGTGTGTCAGTATGTTCCTGTGGAGTCAAAGCAAAAGAGGAAAAGAGGTGTTAAATATCAATACTCAGAGCTTAGCTTAACTTGAATTCAGATGTAAGCAATGACATTTTAGGCTGAAAAAATTGATCCATAGGCTTTTCCTAAATACATCACATGATTTTCTAGCTTAAGAAATTTGCATTAACTCTTATTTGCAAGGTGTAGAAGACTGCTAACAAGAACATGTTGTGCATTCAGTTGCCAAGACCAAAGAACAAATATAAGAGGATAGGTCTGCAAGTATGAAGTTAAGTACAAGTCTCTGTGGCATTTATGGACAAATCTCCTGCAACGCAAAAGGCTTTTTTAAATTGGAGCTGGATTCACACTGTTCTTTGCATTTTAAAACAGACTTTTCCAAAGCATTTTCTTAAATTATAGTTTGCATTTAATCCTGAAAGGTACCTCTTTATTCCTAAAAAAGTCTTTTTTTAAATAGATACCATGGGTAATTCAACCTGAATTTTCAACTCCCATTTTACTTATCAAAAAGTTAAATATTTTGAAAATGTGAAACACTTACCTGGATTTGTCCCACCCAGCAATTCTGTTTCCATTTCCTCATCATTTTACTCAGCTGGAGCTTTCAAGTTTCCTCTGGGGAGATAAAAGATCACCTTGCTTCCTGCAGCTACTTGTATTGACTGTTGTTTGCTAGCAGGCAGAAAAACAGAAGGGCAGGCAGAAAAATAGGTTTCCCCTCATCAATCTAACTCCACAAGGCTTAGCTCTGCTGGCAACTCACTTACTTCCAGAAAGGAATTAAAGGTTTCTAACAATTGCGTAAATAACAGAAAGCTGCAAGATAAGAGCCATATCCTCTGCACTAGTCTCACAGGGATAATTCAGCAGGAAGTGGATATTCCCTCTATCATTTCTAGCAAGAAAAGGGGGCTCATTGGAGAAGGTCATTGCAGATGCAGAGTAAATCCCAGCTCACTCTTCAAACCACAAGACTTTAATGTGGATGGGGGCTGTCCTTATGTTTTCAGAAACATGAAGGGATAATGGCTTTTTGGAGTTAGTAAGGAGAAGGATCTGCCTCCAAGCATTGGGTTGTTGGTGTAAAAATGGGTTAAATGTATAGTAAAGGGATTTTATAGAAGATTAGCTGCAAAAACAAATGTTTGTCTTAAGGAAGGAAGTACCTGAAGAAGAAGTAAATATTTGTCTTTTTGTATCTCTCTTTCTCTGTGTAGGCTTTACTCTTACATAAACGAGCACTGTGTACACAAAATACTTTGTGAGCAATGTTTATAAACCTCAGCTGTGCAGGAATAGGGCAGATAGAAATGCAAAGATCAGTCTTCATGTCAGTCAGCATCACAGGTGCAGGCCTCTGCATCTGGTGGTGCACAGCACAACGAGCATCTGCTTCTGAAAACTGCAGTTCTTCACTGGGTCACTTCAGAATGACATGTGGCATCAGCTAGTGGCATCAGAGAACCAAAGCTGGATTTGAACTGACTGGATTTTCTCCGTTTTCCCATCCCTAGTCTGTGTTTCAGTGGAGGAGTTTAACATGAAGGCATACATAATAAATGAATAACAAGGTGTGAAGCAGTAGAAATATCGAATAAGACAGTCTTCCTTCTGTGGTAAACTTCCTTACCTACCTTTGAAAATGGTGATTGACTACCCTCAGTGCAACTACAGGAGCATGAAATATCATTAACCTTTCCATGATAGATTTTCTTTATTCTCACAGCTGTTTTGCCATTATGAAACAAATAATGAGATGCTTTAAGAAGGACCTTCAGAACACATAGCATTAAAAATAGTAAGGATTTGTTCTGGTGTCAATGGAAAACAGGGTGAAAGAACATTTCATGTAGCATATTATTTTGCATGTATTGAGTTGGGTTTATCCAAAATAGAACCCTCTTGAAACGTTACTTTGTTGTCTTGAAATTAGTTTTTTCCAAGTGATTATAAAGAGAAACATGGCATTATATAAACCTGTATGAAATGCAGAGATTCAAAAATCCCTCCCACCAGAAAGTTGATTATTCTAAACTGTTCCCATCTTCTATAAATAGCTAATTCTTTTGCAGTGTTTTTTTGCCTATAAATCTCAAAGAACATCTAGAGGCATGAGACCCTATTCTCAGCCAGGTGACATTTGTCAGCTCCCTGAATGTAGTGCAGTAACTTCTGAGTGACAGTTGCAGGAGTTTACTAAATTGTCTATGTAAAGAGCAGTAAGCACCTTATCATTTGCTCTCCTGTTTGAGGCATCATCAGGACCTCTCCCTGGTAAGAATTAATTCATCAACATCTAAGCCACCAACAGAAAACACACGGTACAAACATCTGGGTGCTGAGAAGCACCCATCCCAATGTCTCTCCAAGAGCTTTAACTAGATGTTTTATACAGCAGAGATCTCTCCCTGCGAAATATGCCACAGGAGTTTACATGCTCTCTGTGCAAAAATCTTCTTCTTTAGGCAATTCTTCCTGCTAATTACTTCCAGCAATTATGTAAATACTTAGGGACACAGATATAAAAAGAAGAACATGTGATGTCAGCTTCCCATATATTTAGAGTTTCACTTTTCAGCTAAAGGAAGGAGAGGTAAACAAGTAGTCCAGCAAAACAACCAAGGGATCACCAAATATGATATACCAAATATAATGAGCAAAGCACAACACAGTTGAGGCAGCTACATGTTTGAAAATACAAGCCATCCAAATGGAAAACATCAGCTATTTAAATTCTCTTCAACTACCTTCTGTTTTTCTCTCTTAAATCAATTCACGGTTTGTAGCTTTAACAAAAAAGGGTTTTATCAGCCTGTTTCTGATGTAGAGAGTAGGTTGAAGTAATGATAGCAGACTGGAAAGATGTCTTCTGTTGCCTAGCATTGTTGTGCCAAATATAGACACCATGTGTTACATTCCAGCCCAAGTGATCCCAAAGCATCTTCTTCCATAAAGTCCCTTTTGCTTTGGGAAAGCAACACCTAAATACACAGCCAACAGAGAGAGAATAGAATTTCAACTCCATTGAATGTAGTGAATAATTGCCTACCTAAATCTTTCTTCTCCAAAAGAAGTCTGTTAAGAAAAGGAGGTGTACACATTGTTGGAAAGTTAAAAAAAAACAAACTGTAAAGTATTTTAGTTTTTCAAAAAAAGAAAAATCTACATTTATTTTTAAAAGCCAGAAACAAAATGCCACTTTGTTTTTCTCTCAAACATAAAATAAATAACAACTTGGTAATCAGCTCTCAGAGTATGGAAATATTTGTGCTGAAATGTTTACGAGCATAGAGAGTGAAATTTTCGTTTAACTGATAATGTAGGAACAATCTGCGCCTGGAAAGTTCAAAGAACGTAACAGTCAAGCAAGAGGTGGTAGTTTGTTTCTGAACCCATAACAAAGCATTCACCACACTTATAAACAAGGTTTGAAAGGTACTGGAGGCTGTCTGTCCCTCAGTTACTGCCCCCTGATTTTGGAAAAACTCCAGGTCCATACCCACGCTACCATCAATCTATACTCAATCTTCAAAGGGTAAAATGCTTTTGTGATTCAAAATAGGGTGCAACAGAACACAAAACAGGGTTATTTTTTCTTTAGTAGTTCACAAGACAAATTGCAAGTTATTGACCCACAGCAGGTTTTTACAGATGTCTTTGATACTTTTCAGTGCAAAAGACACTTTAAGGTACATTTGAAAAACTGATATTTCTGTCTTTCTTTGGATTTTACCTAATAGACAAAGCCCAGATACTGAGCATGACTGTGACCAGAAATAATCTAATATAGTAGGAGAAGGCTGGGATAGGCTTAATACCATACTTGTAAAAATTTATGAAATTTACAGAGATTCTCATTTCTGATGGAAAAAAGTTCAGATCAACTCCCTGGTAACTTCTGTGGTGGAAGAGAAGAGGGACAGAAGGCAAAACCAAAACTGAGATCCCCTTATAACAGAAAACACATTAAAACAAACAAAAGGTTTGTTTGTTTTAAAAATGCTTACAAAATCCTCATTAGATGCACAAATCCAAATTCAGAATCCTCCCAAGCTATTCCAAAATGGAGTTGGTTCTCCCACCCCCATCTGAACTACAATGAGTCAGTCACAGAATCAGGAATCTTCATAGGTTTTATAGCTACCTTGTAACACAGACATCTCTCTGGCTTGTTACATTTGAAATTTAGGGTGAATTTCGTGTCTCTAAAAAAATTCAAATTTTATTTTCCAGGCAGCATAAATTGATTAAAGCTTTCATGTAGATGCATGGATTTTCCCCCACAGAATAGCTGATCCTTACCTTCTAGCTCTGTCACATGCAGCAGAGCAGACAAGTCAAAATACCCCAAACATTCTCGCATCCTTGCCGTGATCGGCTTTTGATGCAACAATATAGATTGGTACAGAACAAACGCAGCCCTGCTACTCCAGACTTTTCCAAATGCAGCCACAGAGACCAGAGGATTTAGTATTGCTTTGTTAAGAACCAATCACATCCTCTTACCATCAAAGGAGGCCTAGCGGGTCTGGTTCGATAACCAGGTCGTTTCTTCCTTAACAAAAAAGCAAGCTGTGCTAAACCGCGACAGAGGCAATAGCTGATAACATTCCTGCATCACAGGATGCATCTTCTTGAGTCAGGTACAAAGGATCCTTTGGCTGCCACGAGAGTCCAGCACTGTTTCTGTGCTTCCATCTGGCTGTACAGGGCATTAGCCTGGGCTCCAGGAGACTGCAGGGCAGATCTGTCCTGCTGGTGGCTTCACAGGAGTCCCTTACTCTGTGCTGCTATTTTGCCACAGTGACAGGGCGATAAAGGAGTCACATCTTTTGTAAATTGTGTTTAGATTTAGAGGCATGGAGTTCTATTCAGGGCATAGGGATTATTCTTATTCCTACACCAGGCTTGGATTCTGAAGTAGTAAACAAGCTTCAGAGTCAAGGTAAAGACATTTCCTGCTCTCTTTTGGTTCTCGTTCTGGTGGGTTTTATTTTGTAATTGTAAAAAAACAGGGAATAAGCCTATGAGGTACCATTTTAAATGTTTAATCATAATTATTACAAGAAAAGTTAGATTGTACCTGGACGAAGGACACAAAACATTTGTTCCTGCTAGCAGGATGAAACCTGAAAATTCTAGTTCTGTATTTAAAAGATGGAACTTATTTCAGCATGAGATAAGAATTATCATGATCTAGAACATTAATAGGACACACACTTCAGATTTCTCATTCATGCAGATACCTTCAGGGTAGCTGGGAGCTGGTATTTCCTGAGATATTTTAAGAGACCTTGAAAGCACATTGTTTTTTCTTGCTGTGATAACAAAGCACTTTTCTCAGGCTTTATTTGATCTGTAAGCAGGGGGAAAAAACCACAATCCAATAACTAAGCCTGGAATCACTTCTTTTAAAGGTGTAGGACCCAACAAGTCCCCAGTGATGGCAGCTGAATGCAAGTGACATGCTCCTCTTGTCAGGCTGCTGGTTTGGGAGTTTGGATATCTAGTTAGGTTGACATCAGTTTTTGGTGCTGGCTATTCTCAGACCAGTGGCCTAACCAAGCATCCCCCTATGCAGGAATCAATCCATCAGAGGGCAATAAGAACAAAAAAAGAGTTGTACTACAGAAACAGATTTATTAAAAGCTCTATCATTTATACCACCAAGAAAAACAGTACCGCCAATTTGCAGCAGTCTTTTTAAAAATAAGCCGAGCTGACCATTTTCTCAAAAATAACAGAAAACAATATAATCAATGAGACATAAAAAAAGTGGGAAATCCTGCTCTGAGAAGCCATAAACACTACAGTTAGTCCCATGGGAGAATATATCAGTAGGAAATCAGTTTGTTTACTCAGGAAAACCTGCTGAGATTAATTACAAGTGAAAGTCTGATATAACCTGTTGTACTTCAGATCACGTTCCCAAAAAAGGTATGTGCCTTCACTAAACAGTAATTCTGTATGTTGTATGTGGTAGAGTCACCAATCACATTAATACAGTTTATTCATGTGATTTCCTAGCATGGGAAATAGGCTGGGATCAGAGTATGAGATCCGATTTCTTAGCTAGAGAGGTGACCTCTTTCATAGAGGAGCACAGCAGCAATATGAAAATCTGTAGTTGCTTAATCTCCACTCAAATCATTGCCAGTATCTCAGCATACCCTTGATCTTCCTTGCTAGAATGCTGGGATGAATGCCAGGGACTTTGGCAAAAGCAATGTGGATATGACCAACAGACCAAACCATCAAGGCTAAACCCTGAGCATGTTGCCTGCAAAGTAATCCCACAGAGAGAGGGAATGTGCTTTCCCAAAAGAAGCACTTCTTTCTCTTTTTCATGGAAACCTCTGCAATTTTGACTTGACATCCAAAAAGCAGAGGAAAGTCTTTCATCTTCATTCAAAGACCAAAATCTTTTAGACTTGCCATTGTTGAGCTACCATTACAACAACAGTGGCAAGATATAAAAATATATATGTTTTATCTCCAATGGAGAATATCTCAGGAACACTTCAGGATATTAAATGGCATTCCAAATCTTTCTGAACAAAGCATTGCTCTGACTTCTTTGGAAAAAACTGTTTTCCTCAGGAATCTCATACCTTCATTCCAACCATGGACTCAACCCCATAGGTATTTCAAACATCTTCCATGACATCATAGGTATATTTTTTTCCTACAGCTAGTAACAAAAGAAACAGAACCAGCAAACACAAAGAATTTTCTCCCTAACTTTCAGTTCTCTCTCAGCTCGAGTCCTTTGCCTCACATCACACTCTATCTACAGGTGGCTGTTTACAGTTCTCAAACACATAATGCAAATAATTTTCTGAGGACAACACTCTACTTGCTTTTTGGGTTTGGGGTTTTTTTGTTCCCTTAGGAGATATCCATGCTATGCTATGGGTCTCTTGCTTCCTTCTAAGCAGCAAATTTATGCTCTGTGGCAAGAGGTGGCTTGAGATGAGCTGACAACCCTGGAGACTGAAAGATTTCACATCCCTCCAGGCTATACTGCACCTTACTGCTTGGAGCTTCTGGCAGTGAATCTGACATTCAGTGTAACCACCATTTGGGGGAGAGGAAATCACACTGTCAATAAGAGAAAAACGAGCTGGCTGGTTGGCTATGGACTCATGGACACTGGACCTCAGCAGGCAAGCTGTCCTGCTGTTAGAACACTGAAATTTAAGGGGAAACATTCCTTTTGCATCATGCAATATTTAACTCTTAAATTTGTTGATAGCTCTTGAGAGTCATCTGTCTTGAAGACATTCTGGAAAGTCACTGAATAGAAGAAAGATAGAAGACATGGTACTGACCTGTTCAAATTTCACTTTAAAAGGTTAGATTTCCTTCCTTTAGGATTCTCTTCTGCTATTTGTATTATTCAAATAGATATGACTGGTTACTTTGACCAACCTTTCATGGGAGCATATTATTGCATATTTCCTTCCCTGTTTTGTATTAGAACCCTCCATGTTCTACCATGAAAGGTTTGAGAGCTACAACTCTACAGCGACAACTTCCTCAGACAAAACAGAAAAACAAGTGAAGTAGGAGAGAAAGTAATTTCCCACAGTTGTGCTTAAGGTATGGAGTGCAGCTCAGACCCTTCCAGCCTCATATGACCTTGTTAGACCACTTGCATTCTCCACTGGAAAACAGACTGAGCAGAAAGCTAAAGATCCAATGCTTTACAGGAACATAACTGAGAAACAAAACAAACAACACCTGCTGCAACCAGGTGGAACTTCTCCAATCATTTCAGTGAGCTTTGGGAAGGGTTAGGCCAAGAGCACAAGGAGTAGAAACTGAGGCACCGGAAGTTCTACACAAATATGAAGTAGAAGGAATAAGAATAAGAACTTCTTTACTGTGCAGTTGACCCTGCGCTGGTTGCCCAGAGAGGTTGTGCAGTCTCCCTAAGTGGAGATATTCAAGGACTGTCTGGATGAAATCCTGTGCCATGTGCTCTGGGGTGACCCTGCTTACGCAGGGAGGTTGGACCAGATGACTCCCTGTTGTCCCTTCCAACCTGACCCATTCTGTAGTTCTGTTAACTCAGAGTGAAAGGTCTGCTGTATTCCCTCTGGCACCAAGAATGAAACACACAATCTGCCGCTTCCTAAACCCTCATTTTCTGCACTACATGGGCTTACTATGTTTACACTTTTGCTGTCTCAGAAATGTCAAGCTCATCAAGAATTTGTAGAGCCTCATCACCTGGATGTGTGTGATCACATGGGAAACTCAGCTCACCCAGCTCAACAGCAGGCACAAAATACAACTCCCAAGCCAGCCAGCTTCACAGTACTGATATTGATGTCTACATTGGTTGGACTTGATGATCTAAAAGGTCTTTTCCAACCTAGTAGATTCTGTGGTTCTGCGATTGAGTCTGAAAGCCTCTACACTGACATTTGAATCCTACAATTAAACATGTGTCAGTGTCTGTGTGAGGGTGTGAAGGGTACCTCCGGGCCTGCCTGATGTTGCCTGGCCCCACAAGGCTCCTCCTGCCTGCCCATGTGTGCTGATGGTGTTGTTCCTCTCAGGACCCAGCCCTAGAGCCCCTGAGAGTCCTCAGCTCCCACCATGCCCAGACAGTCTGCACAGTTAGGCAGGATGACTGTCCCCTCGCTCTGCTGCTCTGGCACTTGTGACACCTGCATTCTGTGCTGACGCAGCTCCTGGGCAGTCTGTGGTATGCCACTGCATCTTCACGGAGGAAAACAGCCTGGCCACCTAGTCTCCCCTCCAAAATGTTCCAAGTTTTATGTTGGGAAAAGACAGGCTTTAATTATTACCAGCTCTCTCCTCTGGAGCAGACAGAACAAACTGCTCTTATTTTGCAACTGTGAGTCACCCCTTTGGATGGTGGAGAAGGGAAGACAGGGGTGATGATGTAATCCCTAGCTCTTTTGGGTTCCCCATCTGCCAAGGAGGAAAAAGCAGACTGTACTGCCAGGCAAAGCTTACAGACCATTTGTTCAGGAAGGTATCACGAGGGCAATGGGCACAGATCTGTGGCAGAGCAGCCAAGAAGGTAGAAGGCAGATGAGCATTGGGAGAGCAGAGAGACCTAGAGCTCTCCCATGCAGTACTGGAGATATAAGAGCAATCTCTGCCTGCTTAGGGTAAGGCAGTCACGTGTCATCCCAACTCTCCTTTCTCACCTTTCTCTCCTTTCTCTGGCTGTGGAAAGGACCTAAATAAACATGGGGCACATTCTTTCCTAAAAATCCTTTCAAGGGGCATCTTGTCTTCCAGACACAGAAAAGAAAAAAGGCCATTGTAAAAACATATGCCTTTACTATTTTCATAAGCTGTGTTTAAAGGCCCAAGTCCCTTGAACATCCCACTCCAATTACTGGCAACTAAAGGTCAGTATCTGTCAAGTATATCATGCTGTTCCCAGCATGTTTTTCTAGATACAGCCTTTTGTACACCCATGGGATGAGAAGGCAGTCTGTCTAAGGAACTCAGGGATTTCTTTGAAGTTCTTGCCATTCCTGGTCCAGTGCCCTAACTTAACTAACATCTTTGGCTAGGAACATGACGGTGAAATCAGAAGAAGAACAAAAGAAATCACTCTTCCGATCAACTTGGATTTCTCTTCCAAAATAATAAATCTATACTTGCAACAGAACCCTAAACGTTTACACATTCAATAGATAACTGAAGTAAATAATTATTTGAACTTTTTAAAGAAATTTATTTAAATAGCCCATCTATTTAAAGAGCCCTCTCTTATTTAAATTGTCCCCAACCATTTGTTATTAAAAAAAAAAAGTAACATATGTGGCTTTACTCTTTGTTTGGGATTTAATCAACCCTCCCAACCTTGCCAAGAGTATTTTAAATAAAATTTCTTTTTGTAAATCAGGGATTTTAATAAAGCATTACTAGCTGCCAGTATATTCTTTTAATAACCAGAGACAGGGTTCTGTCTCATGACTTCAGAAAAGCTAGACAAAAATTGGTCTAAATTACTCTTCAAAGCAGCCCTGAAATATCTTTAGAATCTGCTAAGCATGTCTGAGTTCATTTCAGGAAGATGCCAAGGTAATCTATGTAATGAAAAGAGTAATGAAACTGACAGATCAAAATAAAAGTTGGAGAAAAAATCATCCTTTAATGCTGTCTTTGTCCCAGGTCGTGACTCTCAACATCAGATGATTACCAGGATAATAGGCCATTCTTTGGAAACCCTTTCCCCTCACCCACATTTCAGTGCCAGACAGTCCTCCTCTGGGAGAGAGCATAGGGCTGCAGGTGGCACAATGGTACCTAATTTTATACTTCAGCCTCATTTCCCAGGCAAAACATCCCATACCAGAGCTTCACTGGCCAGGTGGTCAGCTCTTTCCACATCATGTCACCAGGCAACATTCTGAAATGCTTTTTGCTGCTGTCTTTCATGAGGGGGTCCCCACTCCTATCACTTCTGTCCAGACCTAGGAACACATTATCCTGTACAGCTTGCTGTGTCCTGCCACCCTATTCTCTGGTGCTGGCACTTCCACTTACCTTTTTTTCTACCTACCAGACTCTGCTCACATTGAAAGACTCTCAGATCCAAATGCTGTCATGCATCCATGTGTCCAAGTGGCAGATCTGTATTCAAGACTTGGAAGACATTTTACTGTGGTACATTCACAGTGCTCTTAACCCTTTCCAAACTTCGTAAATGCTGTTATCAGCATCGTTTTATTCTCATTCTTATCCCCTTGTATTGCTCTAGCTATTAGTACAAAAGGCTTGAGGAACCCAAGTGACTCCCCTCTACCTTTGTATATTAGGAAAAATCCTGACAGTATATTTTGTGAGATCAGTGAGCCAAAGAAGGTTGTGTGAACCTCTCAGTGCCTGGGTCCCCTATAGGGCTTTAGTTTTCTGCATACTTCTAGAGGGTTTAACACTGTTGTTTCTGCTTCTTGCTGCCCTTCTGCTAGTATTGCACTTCCCCAGCTATACTGAACCACAGAGTTCTCTTTTGCACAGCAAGTCAGCCTCTTAGCAGAGTTCCAAAACTGGGAGGTCAAGGTACATTTTAAAACATTGGGTAGTGTGTACACAGGTCTACCAAAAAGCTGTGCTTCAGTATGCTACCTGCTGAGACGCTGTTACCTAAATATATTGTATGGTGTACTGTGGGACCCCTGAAAGCAGAGAATATTTCCCTGCCTGTTTTGAAGGGTTCTACCCCCTTGGACAACACTGTATTTGACCTTTATCCATGGAGAAAACTGCCAACTCTTTGGGAAGAACTAGAATCTACTTTAGTGAGAACTAAATAAGAGAGTATTATGTAAGGTTATCACAGGGGGAAAAATCTAAAGGTGTTGGGTTTATTAATGTAGTAAATAGATAAAAAGCAAAAACTCCAATATGGAGGATTGTTGTTGTTTCTAGGCTTTCTTCTTCTAGTATGCCATATTTTGCTGTAGTAGGCTTCTAAAAGTTATTAAATTAAAAGTAAGTTAAATTCCGCAGTTCCTGTATGCGTGACTAAAGCATTTGTCTAACATTGGTAGAAAAGTGAAAATATCTTTCGTTTTAAGCTTTAATTGGATGATTTACCTTTAAGAAGACCGTGTTATCTTGATAAGCAAGCATTCTCGGCATTCTGCAGGCATTCTGCTGCACTTCTCTGTTGTGTGCTGTGTCTGGGTCATGCTAGTGACCTTATTTCTCTGATAAGACTTAATAAACTATCTTAAAGCAGAGAGTGCTGAAAGTTTCTTTAAAATCACTCCCCCATCAGGGGAAAACCTGGCTTAGTGACACAGCTAAGTCAGGAGCTGGGATCCACAGTGTACAGTGCCTAGTGTCAATACTATACCATAAAATGCCAATCTTCAGACATTTTGGGTGTCTTTAAGTCACCCTTAAGGGCCCAGGAGACATGAAAAAGGGCTAAGGGCAGCATCCATCTTTAACTTCAAGGACAAGCTGGATACACATGTCCCTCTAAAACACCACTAGATGCACGTTTTGAAGGGACAGAACCCTACACACACAGATTCAAAGCCCTGTTTGTTCAATGAGGTGTGATTCAAGTCCCAGTCCTGAGTGCTAGAATCAAAATTAGCCAAGAATGCTCTACTGTGGCCTTTCCTTATCTACCTCATCTAGACAAGATGAAATCCTGTATTGCCTCCTTTATATTATTAAACCATGAGAACCCCCATGTGAGTCACTCCTGAACAAACCTTCCTGGTATCCCTGCTGTCTGTTTGCACCCACTTTGGTGTGAGAGTGGCTGCAGTAGCTCCCAGTTCCTGAATATTCTCTGCTGATCCACCAAGCCTTCTTGGTGCTTGGTTATTCAATGCCTATTAAAATACCATCATACTTTATGCCACTTGACTTGCCTCTTTTTTTTTCTGAAATACTTTCAGTCTGTTGTTCCTCTTCATTTTCTTCATTGTCAAGTTAAGTAAGCCTTTTGACCACACTGGTTACAGGCATCTCAAATAATCCTTTTTTTTCTGCTATTCTGCATCTCTCATGCACCTTTGTTCAGAAAGGCTGTGCTAGAACACACTGACACTTCCATTGTCTCTGTGTCCAGTTCTCCACGGTAGCTAAAAGCAGGTGACTCTGTAAGAACAGAAGAATAGATCAGGCCCTATAGGTTACTGCCTTTCAGTACTTCCCCAGCTTCCAACAGTTTATAGGCCAGACAAATCATAAACTGCAGCCAATGACTATTTAATAACCCCCTAAAGATTTGGCTTCCTTGACCTGCCCAATATCCTTCTTGAAACCCCATACATTTCCAGCATCCTTGACATCCTACAGAATGGGTTTCCACACCCAACTGCAAAGTAAATGGAGAACCGTCTGCTTCATTTGTATTAGAGCTGCTAGCAAATACTTTCATATCATTACCTTGGATTCTGCACTAGAAAAGAGCTAGTATTCTGCTAGTGAGCAGTCAACTCCTATTCATCTTCTGTAAGCAACTATTTATTGCTTCCGCCTAGTTTTGTGTTTCAAGAATATCTCAGTACAATTTTCATTTAGCTTGGGTCATAGTAGTTTCTGTGGTTTTACTATTTTTCCCCACTTCTTGTCAGTATCTGTGAAGTACACATGAACCAGAATGAATAGAATCAAAGCAAAAACGTAAAATTAGTACCATGGAACTGTTGTCAATTAACCTAAACCATGCTAACTCATAAATATGATCTATGAGATGCTGCATATGCAAAGAGGAGCCGAAAATATTAGGACTTTTCTTTCTGCACAGCTGTTCCAGGCTGTGGGTGGACAGTCTGAATTCTGATTTCTGATTCTCTGAAATCCCAATCCCCCGTGATCAATACCACATGTCATCTACAGATAGTATCAAAACTGGGGCCAGCCCTCATCTACTGCTAGAAATGGGCATGCCTGAAGCATGGAGTGCCTGCATTCCTAAGTGTCTTGTGAAGCACTACCAAAGATGAATGGATTTCTGCCTGCCACACCACAGACAATATTAGTGAAACAGAGAAAATGAAAGTTGGTGAGAAATTTTCTGAAGCAGGCAGAACAAAACAGGCATTGAAAGAAAAGCACCTTCAGTTCCCTGACAATTTGCCTCAAAAGGACTTATTTAGCATGGGGGCAGCCAGAGTACTTGAGCAATTTTCCTGAGGTCTTTTCCCTACATATGCACTGGGTTTCATGAGATTAGCAAAAGGTGGTGGTGGTCACTCTCTAAACTATTTTTGAGCTTATGTATGGGATTTTAAGTTCTAACTTCCACCAAGATAACGCACTAGTAATTTCAATATACTGCTTAGGAGGTTGCTTAAATGACATTTCCAATGAAAAGACATAGTTACATCCTCATTACAACCATGCTATTCAAGTTATTAATAGTTACCAAGGAGGCAGAGCATGTAGTTATAGAAAACCTTTCAAAGCTGAGGAAATAATGTAACATTTATTCGGCAATAAAATTAATGGAATTATAAAATTAGACTTGTGCATAATTCAGGTTATTCCTAATATAACTTGGTCATTTTTAGCCACCTGTAAAAAGAGAGGGCTGCAGCTTAATTGGAAAACTTTCTCCTTTTATTTTTCTCTATTTGTATTTGCAGTGTATGCAAATGTGCTCTACTAACCAGAGATTAAACCTACCTTTAGTCATGGTAAAATACAAACAACTTGTTTTAGGTTTGATGTCACACTAGAAAATTCCCTTTTCATGGCCATAAGGAAGAGAATGGGAAGAGAGCAATTCTTCAATGAGCAAGTTGAGATCCTTAGCTGGAGAAAAATCTGCCCAGACCTTCCAAGAACAGAGATGTTTACTATTAAGTGAGGAGGGGAGTACAAGAAAGGCTACCCAGAGAAAGGAGCTTAGAGAGGGAGAAAGAAGCCCAGGGAATGGTATTTGTAATCCGAAACCAGCACTGACTGCTCAGAGTAATGCTCAGCAGGTCAAGAGGTGTTTCCCAGTTACTTTCAGGAGTGATGGGGGATGAAGACCTGCACAAGCCAAATGTTTTCATCACTGTAGCACTCATGTGTTTATGAGTCAGCACTTAGGGTCTTCTACTGACCTGGAGACCACCAAGGTAATACAGAAATTTAGCTGACTCCTTTTGTCTCTCAGATCTGGAGAAACAGGTTCAGATACAGAGAAAGAAAAATGCTCACCTGATGCAGTCTTGCAAAGCCAAAGTGGTGATTTGAGCTAGCACATATACTGAGGAAGCCACCTGAGCCTAGCAGCTGCTAATATGCTGGGATTTGGTGTGAGGCTGTCAAAATGCTCACAAAACCTGGCATCTTTACAGACTGCATAACCAGCCAATGGTCAGCCCACATTTTTTCACTGTTCCTCACAAGACCAGCAATTACTCCTCCTTTAAAGAAGTGAATTTTCTAAAGTGCATAGATCCCAAGCAGTTTCCCAAGCACTAACAGAAGCTTGTGTTAAGAGGTAGAAATTGAGCCACCCTTTCTTCCTTGTTGTAATTTCTTAATCTTTTCAGCAAAATTCAACCCACTAAAAGGGACACCTACAGTACACTTATGAGGCAGATGTCCTGATTCCTTAAGCAGACAAGAATTCACCTAGCTGTCTATCTCAACTTATTTCAGCCATGGGCAAATCCAATATATAAAATTTCTACAGGTTTCTTGAAAATAAGCAGCTTGTAAGGGAGTTGAAAACTAGAGCTCCCATTGCTTAAAAACTAGAGGCATAATTCGAGCAATTTGTTTTCTGTGAGCTTGTCAGCCCATCAGCCTGTGTGGGTTTGCCAGCCAGCCAGGACAACAGGAGCTTCCACTATCCCTGCTGGACAGAGAAGATCATTCTTGTTCTCAGTAAAAACAATAAATCACACTGGCACAGAAGGTTAGATGTCTCTCATGTCAAAGGCTTAGAAGGGAAGGAAAGATGTGCAGCTAATTGGAAAATGACAATCAGGAACCTGAGTGCACCGCTAGATTCTGCAATCTCTTGCTATCCAGTGTTTGGGCTGCCTGTGTGAAAATCCAGCTCTGCCGTGGTACAGGCCTTTTACTTGGGACTGCAGGGTGGAAGCTGGATGAAAAGTGCTGTTAAAAGCCTCATGTGGTATTTCCAGCTACACAGCCTTCACCCCTTAGATTGGGAGCTGCACTGATCCTTGCCTAAGCTGCTCAGTCAGTATTCTTGTGCCCTGACCACTTACCTTGCTGGCCCTGACCATGTGTCTGGCTAGGTTTGAGAGCTACCTAGTCACTGTGAATTTGTCTGGCCATCAATGGATTCTTGTTTGACTCTGGCTACTGCTCTCCTTCTTCAGGTGCTCCCTGCCAGGGAGATCCTTGCCTGTGTTGTGCTCACCCTTAGCTCCTGAATTTCCTTTCCTTGTGAAACCATCCCCCTCTTGCTGCTCTTTGGACAACAAGAGAGCAAGAAGCATCATGAAAACTGCCTCTTTTCATCTGATTTATAGTTTCATTTAGCCAATGAATATTAAGGGCTTATGAAAGGTGTAAATTGTGTCTCATACTCTCCTCACTTCAGTCTCCCTGGTGTTCTCACCATTTCCCAAAAGCATACGAGTCTTTTTGTGTTTACACAGTAGAAATTTTATTCACTTTAGAAAACCTTAATGTACATAGAAATACAGAATAAAATGGGGAAAACAACATTGCTTTCATGATGTTTACAGCTGAAATCACAAGTTGGGTGTTAGTGAGGTTCATAGCTGAAGGACTCTGAGAGTCCAAAAAATTGGCATTTATTTAAAGGAAGAATAGTTAGGTATTTGTGTGAGACTAACAATGTTCATGGATTTTCCAGAGCAAAAAATAGCAGGAAGATGGGAAATTCTCCAGGGAAAAATCAGATATTTGCTCAGCTTTGCTCAGCTTTGTACATGTTTAGAGACAGGCTGCTGAGCTAGGGGGGGCCTTCATCTGAGGTAGCAGTGATACGCAAATGTTCCTATATTATTATACTTAGATTTGCAACCAAGAAATTGAATTGGTCTGCAGAGAGTAGACACATCTAGTAAAACTAAATCAATTACAGTCAAAAAAAGAACAAAACAAAACAATTTTTTGTGCTAAACTGGTATTGCAGTGGAAAAATTCTGATCATTTTTAACAGCTTGAAGACACATCAGCAGACAACAACCACAGCTTAGCAACTGTGATCAGAATGCTTGTCTTTCAGCTTCCCCCTGAGGATGAAAAAGTATGTAAATAAGACCAAGTTATTAGTCATGGCTAAATTACATAAACGGTTATAAGACTACCCCATTGTCCCTTCTAGGAAGAGAGTAATTCCTGTTAAACTGAAAAACCTGTAAAAGCAGCAGGAACACAGTGGAAGGCAGAATATCACTCTGTCACCAGTTCTCCTTGTCACTGGCAAACTGAATTGTCCATTGCTGTCCTGATATAAGCCTGAGGCTCCTAAATCACTGCTCCCTGCTGACTGTGCATCTAATAAACACCTGCAATTAAAAGCAATATGAAGATTCAAAAAAATAATAATTCGGCCTTCAACTGTTGTGTAATGTCCCTTTTTCAAAACTGAGTTTCATTTCTAACGTATCCCACTCACAAAAACTCAAAAAAAACCCAGTGGAAAAACACAGTGGTCATGTATTTACTTGTGATAGTCCCATGTGGGTTCATCATAATTCTCCTTAGCAGCAGGTGGAGCACTATGGCAGGTAGCCCACTAGGAATTCCTAAGTGGGTGATGATCCTGGACAAGGTACCAGCTCCCAGCTGAGTGACTGAAAACAGCAGACAGCTTGCAGAGCAATCACTGAAGCCTCCCAGTGGCACAGCTCTGAAGATGATCAGCATGTGGAAGACCAGTGTCTTCCTCTGCCTCCTTTTTGTCAGTGGCACAATTGCCTTCTTCATTCACTTGAAATGCCAGAAGAATGGGGCCTGAATATTCTGTATGGGTAGGCAATGACCACATTCAGGGAGGAAGTACAGGCCAGAGACGACCAGAAATCTGTCTTCCCCAGAAATGGTAGGCGATTACAGTGTAGGTACATCAATCACTAGCAGCCCAGCTCATTCCTCATCCCATGCCACTTGTCCCAGAAATATAGGGAGTGTGCCTCAGACCACCACTTCTTCTGATTAACTGTCATTTCTGAAGGTCTTCTGTGCCCATAAGTGTCCAAGGGTGAAGATACAGGTTTAGTAGGTTATTTTCTGCTTGAGCTCAGTTTGGTGGAGGAGCACTCAACACTGTGTCCAGCTCTATTCTGTCAAGCAATATTTCTGGTGTTGGTCCTGCTTCAAGGTCACTTGAAAGTCAAGCTGGGAAAGAGAGGCCATGCTGGCACCTCCTTTGCCTACCTGCTCTGCCTTATCCGATTCCCAAGGTCTGCTCTGCCTTACTGGGTCCAAACAATATTAGAAAGTACAGCACCCAGCCTTGATTTGGCTTGCTGTGTGATTTCAGTTGCCATGAAACACAGTGAGGATTAGTTCCCTGGAGAAAGCAGACACAAAACAAGATTAAATGTTTCAAGACAGAGCAAGAGTACAAAGCACAGTTTAAAGGTCTAAGAGTTTAATACCTCTTATCCTGTAGGATTCCCAGCAGGGGCTCTCTCTGCTGTGATAACACAAAAACACCTTCAAAAAAGAAGTATGGGAGTAAACGAATTCACAGCAGCAACTTCTGTGTCAATGAAGGAAAAAGGAAAGTTGTCCACAGTGCTCCCAAGCTGAATTAGTTATCAGTTAATAACTAACACTTGCTGCTTATTGCATAAAACTGTATTTAGATCCTCTCTGCTGTAGGCTCAGGAATGACACTGTGTCATGGAGAACAGCTTTCTAATGGATGGCTCTTGATTACCATGCAGATGTATTTGCACATGGAGGACAAAGGAGCAGAGAAGCAATTTCCATACTAAAACTAATTGTTCTCACTTGCACTCACTAGCTGAATGACTTCACTTTCCAAATTTATCTTTTTAGAAAGCAGTATATGTGTGAGTGCGTTTGCATGTGGTTTTGTGTGTGCATATACCAAGACACACCTAACTC
The DNA here is from genome assembly GCA_013397915.1 of Daphoenositta chrysoptera. Lineage (NCBI taxonomy): Eukaryota > Metazoa > Chordata > Aves > Passeriformes > Daphoenositta > Daphoenositta chrysoptera. The sequence continues at coordinate 438,041 of VZRO01004066.1, read as the reverse complement.
AAGAGATGCAAGAGCACAAGATTTGGTAGGTGGCTGGACAGATGCTCAGCTGACTTATCAGCACTCATTCCTGATATAAATTTTCAGAGGAAAGCTCTTTCTTTTCAATACCCCATGGTGCCAACCGTTTTTGGAAAGCACTTCACCTCTTTGGTCATTTGAAATCAGCTCAGTTGGTCAGAGCATGGTGCAAACAATGCCAAGGTTGTGGGATAGAGCCCTGTATGGGCCATTCACTTAAGAGTTGCACTCAATGATCTTTGTGGGTTCCTCCCAAATCAAAATATTCATGAGATACAACATTAATTTGTTATTGGTAAAAACTGCTCTCAGGAGAACTTCTTGCTGCTCTGCTAAAGGCTAGGTGTAGCAATCACTGCTGCCTGCACTTGCAGTGAGTTGGCTGAATTTACCCTGCAGCCAAGGGACTGTGCAGCATAACACGTCTGCTCAGGTTAGCTGTATCACTACCTCCACAACATACAGTGGTCCCTGGACCAATATTTCCTGCCCCTTGCCTCAGATACAGTTCACCTTTCTCAAAGGTTTGATGATTTATGGATTATATTAGCAACCCGTTCAGCTGGTCGTTTCCTGACAGGCTCAGACCTCTGTCATAGCAGCTCCCACACACAGCCCAGTGCAGCACGGGGCCTTGCTGCAGGTTCCTGTACAGCTGCTACTCAGGCTGGTCCCTGGTGCCTGAAGGACAGGGCCAAATGGGCATACATGGCCTGTTCCAGATCACTAACTCATCAAAAACAGTGCCTTTTTTCCAAGGTTCCCAGTACACCATCCAATCCCTGTGATCAGCTCTCCAGGTCCACCTGCCTTCCTACTCCTACACATTTTCCTACTCCCAGTCCATGACTGATGGGGCACAATTAAATTGCAACGTTGTATTTATTACTCTAATCAAGCCTACCTGCCCAATATCAAATAAAGTCACATCACTGTATCTTTTGCTTATTAGACATATCCTCATTTTTGCCTTCTATAGAGACATAAAGGTCATTCAGTTGTTCAGCATTAAAACTCCTGAAAACATCTTGATTTCTAATCTCAGATGAAGGCAAACCCATTTTCTGGGGTTCTTATTTCTTGATAGAATATTAGAGTCTAAGATATTCTTGGTGATCGCATTCCTTCTTTCTTTTCTTTTCTTTTTTTCTTTCTTTCCTTCTTTCTTTCTTTTTTTCCTTCTTTCTTTCTTTTTCTTTCAAGGGCTGGAGATATCAGGAAGTATCCATGTCCTTCTGACACTCGGGTCAAGAAGACTGACCCATATTGATCTGGTTTGCCACTGACCTAACCCACCCCCAGACTTTTTCCTCTGTAGCCCTTCACTACAGGTCCCAACACAGCACTGCCATATGGGCAATGGCCCCCGCAGCATTGTCAGGCAGTGACACTTGGAAGCATCTTCCTGCCTAGTATATTCTCAAAGTTTCTTTCTAGTGAGAGCTGGGAATCTAAACAGGAGATAAACTCCTACATATAGAATTATTAATATTGTTTATAGGACAATTTAAAACAGCAGCCTGGACAAACACGTGCTTTGCTAAACAAAAGCAGAAACAATACAACTAAAGAATCTGACTCCAGACACCAAGGGATTGTCTTTGCCAAATCAGGATTCTGAAGCACCTGCAAGTGGGCTTGACTACAGCATTGCATGGAAGTCTTTCTATAAGGGCTTATCTCCTGATATTATGTAACACACTCTTTTTTTTTTTATTAAGATTAAACTGTTTTCTTGTGATCATAATTGAGATCGAAAGGCAGCAGAAACATAAGCCCTAAATTATTCATAGTGGGGAAAAAACCCCAAGCAGAAGAAAAGAAAAAAAAGAAATAAAAAACAGAAATAAAAACAAAATACCCCATCACATAAACAACAACAACAAGCATACATGCACACATGCACAAACACAGAAAGGACTAATCCTGTGTGTTTCAATTGCACCATGGTAGAGCTTTACTACAGTTGGGAAAATATTTTCTAATGGCAATAACAATGAGAGTCAAACACTGCCTGCCTGGTAAAGGATGATCCCCATTAGAAAAGGTAGAAAGAGAACATGAGACAAACAACTGTCAGCACTGCTTTAGAAAGAATCAATTCTGCCTTGAGAAGCTACAGGCTAAATCAGCTCTTGTTTGAACTTATAGACCAAATATCAGTCATCCCATCCACACGCCCTGAGTCGTGACTTTTGACAGCACAAGGTAGACCACGAGCTGCATTTCATCCTGGGATGGCTGTCTGATGAGATCTTAGTGTTTGTCAGCCTGTCCCGTGCACGCACACGCAGGAGCTAACTGCTTCCACAGCAGAGCAGCCCAGGCAATAAAGCCCTGGTGCAGCCTCATCTTGTGGCACTGCAGGACTACAGCTTCATGTGCAGGGCCAGCATCAAGCCAGACAGTCTCAGGCTTCCCTCCACAGTGCTTCCCTTATCTCTGGGGCTCCTGTGTGGAACTCAGTGGGCAGAGCACACGGTTGTGGTATCTCCACTCTCAGCCCTGTACCCTGTCTCTTACCATCCCATGCCTGTAGTCCTCCTCTTCACAACATTCTCTGTCTCCATTTATCAAGGGTTCTGCTGTCATACCAAATCTGGCTTTCTCTGCACTACATCATTATGTTGGTGATTAAACCACACGAAGCTAAGAAAAAGTTAAAAAAAATAGCATCTAGTTAATCAAAAAATTCCTGTTACAACTGAATTAGGTGAAATAAACTGCAGGCACACCTCTTTAAGTTGAGGTGAAGTAAGCCCGACAGTAACTTAGCACCAAAGGCTAGTAGCAATGAAAATACCAGATTATAGGACTACACAGTAACAGAGTACAACACCTCAATATCCCTCTTTGATCAGAAGGTCATCTGTCCCAGGGGCTCATCTCATATGATGGCCAGAAGCAGGTATCTGCAGAACAGTTCAAAACCAAAGGAAATAAGAAGCCGTCTTTTCCCAGAATATTCTTTCAGTCTCCTAAAATGTGTCTGTCTGAGCTTCCAGAAACAAAATTTACATTTTACTTTCAGCAATAAGATCTACATGTCCCAAGGCTGCTGGCATGAACATTAGGCTTCTTCAAGCAGAGGGAAGACGAGAGCTAAGTAGTAATCTAAAGTTTGGTACTTATATTTCTTTCAGGAGTGGAAAACAGTAACAGCTGTGTCATTTTCCTGTGTCAGGAAGGTTGTCAAAAGAGGACCTATTTGGAGTTCTTCTACCACGTTTTTCTTTGTTGTTTTATATATAGATACATATACCTAGACAATGCCAGGAGCTACACACAGGCTTTTTTCTGGATTTAACCCATGTGCACTTTGAGGACAGAATGCTCCCAACAGGCAGCAACACCTCAGCAGAGAAGACAAGCAGAAATAGCCAGGGCCTATATTTTGCTGCTAATCTGTAGATGTTTGCAGACAGGATAACCAAACTCTTTGAAGATCCCAAGGTGCTGAAGTCCCAGTCTCCTCCTCTTTTTTCAGACAAAGCACATTCAATGTTTCAAAATTTGCTTTCAGAAGGAATTTCTATGAGTGACTGAAATCACAAATGACCTGAGTGTCTTTCATTTTGTATCTTCATTCTCAGGCAACAAATGACATCGTGGGAGGAACACAACTTTTAGTTCTTATAAAAGTAGCTTGATACAGTCCATGAATGAGGTGGTTTATATCCAAAGGAATTTCACATATCAACCCAAGTATCAAAAATCTCAACCATAACAGGATGTTAATTCCCTCAATATAAAAATACAATAAGGTGTGGTGGTTGTCATGGTGACTTTCCATCACACTGGGCACTTGGAGCAACTTGAGAATAATGATTCAGAAGTTGAAAAGCAAGGTGCTGTTTCAGAGGCAGATATTCTTAAAAACCTCTTTTTCTTTGTGTTAAATAAATTCCTTTTTTTCAGATTGTCTGTTCTGATTTACTATTATGGCTTAAAAATAATAGAATGAATGTACTTGAATCCCAATCCCTTTTCTTGTAAAGAAGAAAATCCCCTCTTTACACTTCCTGCCAACAAATCTCATCTTCCTGAGTCTATGAGTTTTCACAAAGTTTTTCTTCTCAAAAGACTTCAGGGACCTCTTGTATTTCTTGCACACAACACAAAAATGTATTGCATAGTTCAGTTGAAGAATACTAAAGCATAACAAATAATAGTTCCTTTTGGAAGAATTGTTAATATTTTTTAAGTTGGAAAAGTAAGAGGGACCCTGGGAACAAACTATTCTTTCCCTTCAGAGAAAAGATGGGGATGCATGTACAGTGGTGTTAGAATCACTCCTAACAATTTCAACTGTATTATAAGGGTGACCTTGCAACTCATCCAGATTTCTGTGATTATGCATCTCCTTGAAAACTTCACAAAGTTGTGAGATGTCCTCTAAACAATTTCACTGAAGATATGTCTTTCTGTGTTACCAGAACTCTCCAAGGTCTGACTTTGTTTCCTGACTAGCCCCTTCAGGATGACTAAACCTAATGCTGCACAGATGGAGAGGCTCCTGCCAAATGCAAACTTGCATGGCCATGGCCGTAACAGCTGCATGTTTGTCTGACATTTGCCAGCACGGGTGAGGCTGCTACCAAGAACACAAATTCAGCGTAGAAATCTTTCACTGAATCTAGGATTTAGGATCACTACATGCAAGGTGTTGAGGAACATATTTAGTGCAGGCAGCTCAGGCTGCAGCTGCAGTGGGATCTGCAGGTTGAGCTCTGGGTGGGAGCCCGAGGCAAGAGGCCATGAACTGCCAACCCTTGGCACAGCAAAGGGCACAGGGACCTGTGGCACCAGCCAGGGGACCGGACACTGAGACACAGCAGGAGCCGAGGACTCAGCAGGAAGATGGCAGACTTTCACACACACAGACTCTGAGGTATAAAAGCCCAGGTAATCCTTTGTTCAGGGTCCCTCCTTGGAGGCACCAGCTCAAGCTGTGATTCTTTTGCTGGACGAGGATTAAATTCAGGATCCAGAGGTCTGAGACTCTGCTATGGGAAACAGGGGGTCAAGCCAGTAAGGAAACCATGACCAGTTGTATAAGTGTGAGGTGTGTAAGGAGTCAGGTAAGGCACCCATCAGGTAACGGGAGCCACACATTGCAAAAGGGCTTTGGTTCATGCTCAGGTGGTGCAAGCATGACTGCCAGAGTGGTCCCTGGATGGTCAGACAGGGAAGTTCCCTTAAAAACTTCAGGGGTAATCTGATGAACTATGTCCCAAGAGCTCTGTATAACAAGGTCACCTCTCCTGTGGTGTGGTGCGATGAGTGGGAAAAGGAGAGCCTTGCCTTGTGCTGTTTCACCCAGTGCTGGGTGACCAGTGCGGAGATGAAAGGAAAGATGAGGTTGAGTCCTGCACAGAGTTGTTACTCTGCTCCTGAAGGCATCTCTAATACCCATGTCCTTTCCAGGCAGGGATGAACTCAGGGACATGCAATAGGTTGTTGGTATGTGTGGGAGCAGCTGTTTCCCAAAATATCCCCAAACTGAAACATTCATGCTTAAGTCGCCTTGGCACTTGACTTGTCAAGATGCAATCATCCAGGGAGATTTTTCGGGCTCCTCACAGAAAGGGGGTAATAAACCTATCCCGTTGCAAAGGGGAAGTTAAGGGAATCACCCTCCCACAAATAAATATCTCTCAGCAGCAACAGAGTCAGATGGAAGGAAACAAGGTCACCCTACAGTCTCCATACTGGAACATTGTTTTGAGCCCTGGCTCAGAGCACTGATTGTTTCACCAGTAGTGAAGTCACAAACTGGTGTCAGGATTACACTTACTTGGGCACTGATTTTCCAGGTCCAGCACTTTGCTCTGGCTAGTGCCTGGAGAAGTAAGAAGCAGTAGGGACACAAGCCTGCCAGGAGCCAGCCTCAGTCAGAGATCACAAGACCACCACTGCAGAAAAAAGCTTCCAATTCAGCAGGAATTACACAGTGACCAATATTACAGAATCACAGAACCCCCAAGGTTGGAAGAGATCACCAAGATTTTCTGTCCAACCATCAATCTGGCACTACCATCATCACCCCAGACCAGATGCCACTTGAGCACTTACAGACACAGCAGCACCACAGCCTCCCTGGGCAATCTATTCCAATGCCTAACTACCCTTTCTGTGACAAAAATTTCTAGTGTCTAATCTGAACCTTCTTTGGTGCAACTTTCTTCTTGCCCTTTCACCTGAGACATGGCAGAACAGAGTGACCCCCTTGCTGCAACCTCTTTTCAGATGGTTGTAGAGAGCAGTGAAGTCCCCCCTCAGCCTCCTCCAGGCTAAACACTCTCCGGTCCCTCAGCTGCTCTTCATGAAACAAGTTTCCTAGACTATTTACCCTCTTTGTTTCCTTTCTCTGGAGATGTTCCAGCCCAATGTTCTTCTCATAGTTAAGGGCCCAGAACTGGACACAGAATCGAGGTGTGGCCTTACCAGTGCCAAGTATGGGGGACAATCCCTGCCCTGGTCCTGCTGGCCACACTATTGCTGATACAGGCCAGGATGCCATTGGCCTTCTTGGCCATCTGGGCACAGTGCTGGCTCACATTCAGGATCCAGCACCTCACCCTGTTGAACCTCATACCACTGGCCTTGGCCCAAAGATCCAGCCTGTCCAGATCCCTCTGCAGTACCTTCCTACCCTACAGCAGATCAACACGCCCACCCAGCTTGGTGACACCTGCAAACTGACTGAGGGGGCCAGGTGCCTCTAGATGGCATTCTGTCCTTTAGGATTCTCAACATCACTCAGCTTGGTGTTGTCTGCAAATTTGTCTATGCCATTAATTAAGATATTAAATAATGCTGGTACCAGGATGGACCCCTGAGTGACCACTTGTCACTGATCTCAGTTGGGACTCTGACCACTACACTCTGGATGTGACTGTCCAACCACTTCCTTATCCAATAGTCCACTCATCAAAACCACCTATCTACAATGTTGAGACATGGATGGTGTGGGAGGCCATGTCAAAGGCTTTACAAAAATCCTGATAAATGACATTCATAGCCCTTCTCTTGTCCACCAGTGGAATCGCACCATCGTAGAAGGTCAGGCAGGACTTGCATTTGGTAAAGCCATGCTGGCTGTCCCAAATCACATCCCTGTCCTCCATGTGCTTTAGCACAGCTTCCAGCAGGATCTGTTCCATGATCTTCCCAGGCACGGAAGTGAGGCTGACAGGTCAGTTGTCCCCGGGGTGCTCCTTTCTACCCTTTTAAAGATTAGTACAGTGTTCCCCTTTTTCCAGTCACCTGGGACTTCACCTGACCAATGTTGAGGATGTCTGGTTCCCTGGATCGTCATTCTGACCCTTCTTGTCAACAGACTAGTTCTACAAACCTGGAACCTAATATGAGGCCAGATCTCTGCTGGTCTACCTTTCAAGGTCACATAAACAAGACTCACAAGGGCACTTCACAGATCATCAAAACCAATCCAGTTATCATGGGAAAACATACTATTGAATCCTTTCCTAATTCTGCCAAAGGGAAATGAGCCTTATGTCGTCTTTCACCATTTTCTTAGCCATGATTACAGCACCTAAGAACTGACAAACTAACTGTCACAAGACATTGCAGAGAGAACATGTAAGCTTGTTTCGAGGTCTTCATCACAGTCAAAATATGAGTCTGGAATTAAATCTGATTATGAGGTTATGTGTCAAAATTTGGGTTTAAAAGAAATTGCCCATTTACTTCTTACTCTGTGCTACCATCATAAAAACTGACTCCTTTGTTCTATCAGCAAAAAAGCATGCTTTCAAACACATGGAGAACTACAATCAGGAGGGTGGTCTGGGTTAGTGTCTTGGACAACCTCTTCAGCTTACAGTCCCAGTCTATACCAGCTTAATGGGTTTGTGAAATCACAGCCAACATCTCATGGGTTTATCTAACACAAGAAAAGTCTGTACAAGAAAGACAGGGAAAGAAGACAGAATTAGAGTGTCTATAATAGGTAGATTTTAAAACATCAATTCAGTTCCACTGAACTGATTCCACCTGAAATTCAGGTGCCGATTACAGACAACTTTGAGCTCAAAGCTGTGTGAGGAAGCACAAATCTGAACAAGGCAATCACAAAGGCAGCAAATGTCCTCTAAACAATGACTTAGATCAGCACCAAGATCACAATCTGCTGTGTTTAGCTTATTCAAATTCTACCTTCACATGGAAAGTGAGAGCAAAGGATCATACAACAAACGTTTTGATAAACCCTTTCTTGGACTTCATAAATTTTGAAACTATTTAATTCAGCTGTAGCATTTTGCTCCTGAGTATCCCTTGCTTGCAGAGAATTTTCTCTTCAATGCAGGTAGTTTGACTGAAACAGTTGTTTATGACTTTCCTGTAGGTCTAAAATATCTGTGACTAGTAGTTCCATTACACTGCACTCATATAGGCAGAATACACGAGGAGGAAAAAAATATCTTTAGACCACAATACTGCAGGAAAGGGAAGGTTTTGGGACAAGTCCTTCACTTTAGGAAAGTCATTTCAAGAGACAGAGAACACAGTAGAGACAGGAAAGAGAGAGACAGAGAGGGGCAAGGGGGAACGGTGAGAGGAGGAAGAGACTGGAAAGATGAGAGGCCAAAGAGTCTGCAATAGGCTGACAGAGGAAGATAAAAGCACAGGTCAGAAAGAGTCAAAAAGTGAAGGGCAAAAGATAAGACAGGCTGTGACAGAAGAGAAAGGCAGACAGATCCAGAGTGGGAGAGAATGTGAGACAGAAAATTAATACACCACAGCAAATTCTTTAGCATTCCCTTTTTATCAAGTAATATCATCTCTGGAATTTGCTCATATTCCTTCATAAGTGCCTGAGACTTTATTTGTTATTCTAATTATTTCTCTATATTTCAGCATTATTCTACAGCACATTTTGTTTAAATCTATTAAAGTTCAATCTTTTTTTCCATAAATACTCCTGATGGGCCTTCAAACTCCATTTAGGGAGATTAATTTTTACTTTTATAAGTAATGATCTATTTTTAGATCTCTTTCTTTTCAGAGATCAAGCATGCATATAATGTGAAATTCTCATAAACTCTGTTCACTTTTTCAGTCGCCTGAGAAAAAACTCAAATATTCCTCTAGGGCCTTCAGGACTGATCAAAGAGGGCTGTGAATATCTACAGTGAATCAAGATTAGGTACAGAAAATTCAGAAGCACGTGCCAAAATAATGAGGTTTTCATTATCACTTCAGAGACAATTCATGAACTAGCCTGGGAGGGGGAAATGACTTTACTTTATTATATAGATTTTGCACTGTAAATCATTATTCACTCATATCTGGAAGATACAGCTCTGGCAGGGAGAAATGACAGGCAGATATTAAAGAGTGTTAGAAGGAATATCAGCTCCCTCTATGGAGCATAGCCAATAATTCAGAGTAAATATTATAGTTGATGAACTTTATTTTCTTCTTCTGTTTGCAAATTGCTTTGGGCACCTTATAGATAATTACAGTTAAAGTCATTTTCTGCCCATCTAGCCTAGTAATAGAAATGGCTTTTTAGGCCCTAGATTTTTCTTCTTTTTCTTTTTTCCACAGTAAACAGAGACACTGAGGAATTTGGTTGTGGTCTGGTTTGGTTTTTTTTTTCAAAACACGATCTTATGATATTTTGTGAACTATTTTAGGCTGCAAAACCATGTATTTGAGAAATATTTAATCTGCCAGGGCAACTAACCTGAAGCATGTCAGGAGTGACTACAGACCTTGAGGCAAGAGTTCTTTGTAAGCAAATTTGCCAGCCTAGTGAGGAGTGCTTTAAACTAGCTGTGTCTGGGAGGGTTCAGCTGAAGGGAAGAGGGGGCACAAGGGGCTGACAAATGGCAGGGACAGCATGGCAGGGGAAGATCCCTGGAATTTTGACAGTAAAAGCAGTATGACTTGCAGCCTATCACAAGTGCTTGTACGCTAATGCATGCAGCATGAGGACCAAGCAAGGGGAATTAGAAGTCTGTTAACTTAGCATGGTGCGGATGATGTCAAGGTTGTGGGTTTGATCTCTATATGGGCCTTTCACTTTAGAGTTGGACTTGATTCTTGTGGGTCCCTTCCAGCTGAGAATGTTTTATGATTCTGTGAAATCAGCAAGTGTGATACTGTAGCAGGTGTCTGCTACCACCTGATCAGGGAAAGGACACAGATCAAACCTTATTTAGGCTGCTGGAGAAAGCCTCACTATCAAAAGTTCTTGATACCAATGGATGACTTAAACCTCTTTGAAGTGTGCTGAAACAGCAATACAGCTGGTGGTAAGAAACCACAATATATACAGAATGTGCTGAAGGCAACTTCTGATGAAAGTGGCCAATGAACTGATGTGGAAAAATGTCCTGTTCAGCCTGCAACTTCCAAACAAGGGTAAACAAGCTACAGGTAAGGAGTTTGAGACCATTCTTAGCTGCAGCATACAAGGTCTTGAGAGGAATGAACAAGACAAAGAGCAGAATCACAATCCTGGTCATCAGAGGAACAGAATTCGAACTCTTCAGGGACCTGCTTGGAAGAATCCCAAAGGAAGTTGCCCTGGAGGTTAAAGGAGCCTGGGAGAAAAGTTTGAGAATTGTTCCAGGAAGGCCTTTGGCCAAAAGCATACCCCAGCATCTCAGCCCTTTCTGTTCTTCCTTCTGATATTCACACAGGAGGGGTAAGGATGGAAGGGACCAGAGTGGGTCATCTGGTCCAACCTCTCTGTTAAGGTTCAGGAAGTGTCATCCTAGAGCATACTGCACAGGATCTCGTCCAGACAGTTCTTGAATATCTCCGGTGAGGGAGACTCCACAGCTTCTCTGGGAAGCCTGGTCCAGTGCATGGTCACCTGCACAGTAAGGAGCTGCTTCCTCATGTTCAAGGGGAACTTCCTGTGCATCAGTTTCTGCCTGTTGCCTCTTGACCTATTGCTTACCACCTCTCAGCAGAGCCTGGCTCCATCCTCTTGGCACACTCCCTTCAGATACTTGTATACATTGATGTGATCCTCTCTCAGTCATCTCTTCTGAGGGCTGAACAGGCCCAGCTCCCTCAGCCTTGCCATCATAAGAGAGATGCTCCAGTCCATTAATCATCTTTGTTGCCCTCAGCTGGACCCGCTCCAGGAGCTTCATGTCTCTCTCATGCTGAGAAGCCCAGAACTGGGCACAGCACTCCAGATGTGCCTCACTAAGGCCGAGAAGAAGGGCAGGATCACCTCCCTCAACCTGCTGGCAATGCCCTTTCTAATGCACCCCAGGATCACATTTGGCCAGGCACACTGCTGGCTCATGGACAGCTTGTTGTCCACCAGGACATTAACTGCACTTGAGATCTGCCTAAGGACTCTGTGGCTCTATGTAGAAACACATGATTCAAATGAAAACAAGAACTAAGGAGAAACTCTGTGCCTGTTGCTTCTCCACACCAAAAAGGGATAAACTGTTTATTGTTCCTTGTAATGTAGAACTATAAGAAAATGTCATCTCAACCCTAAAGACCATTTAAGCCTGAGGCAGGAAACAACTTGGGGGTCAGCAACAAAATATTTTTAGAGAGTGAGTTTCAAAAGATGGGGTCTCAGTATACCACCACCTTCATGAGTGTTAAAAGTATTCATTTCTAAGTCCTCTCAAGCGTTGAGAAAGCTCCTCTGTGACGATGATGAGGAACAGGAGGCATTGTGACCAAAGAAGAAGATACGATGCCATATGATCATGCAGGGGTGGGAATAGAAAAGTCAAAGGCTATCTGGAGTCAAATTTGATCAAGAATGTGAGGGGCAACAAGAAATGATTATACAAGTGTATAAAGGAAACCAAGACAAAGAAAATGTGGGCTTGTCACTAGATGGAGCAGAGACCATGATACAAAAGGAAAAGGCCAAGGTACACAAAGCCTCTCTTGTCTCAGCCTTTACTGGTAAGACCAGCATTCAGGAATCCTAGATTTCTGAGACCAGAAAGAAAATTTGAGCAGGGAAGATTTTAGAAAACAGACAAATTGGACATGCAGAAGTCTGTGGGACTTGACAGCTTGCACTCACAAGTGCTGAGGGAAGGTGAAGATATCATTGAGAGACTCTTGGTTGTCCTTGGAGGGCAGATGGGAGAGGTTTTGAGGACTGGCAGAGAAAAAAGTCAATCCTGTCTTCAAGAAGGGCAAGAAGAACGAGTCAGAGAAGCACAGGCCAGACCAGTTCTTCTCAGTCCCTGGAAGGTGATGGAAAGCATGTCTAGACACTTGAGGGATGAAGAGTGATCAGGAGTAGTCAGCATGGACTTACAAAGCGGAAGTCATGTTTAACTAATTTGATAGACTTCTCCAACAATTTGAAAGCTTGGTGGATGAGGAGAGCACAGTGAACATTGTTTATCTTGGCTTAGGCTGGCTTTTGACACAGTCTCCCATAATATCCTAAAAGAGAAACTAGAAAAATCCAACCAGGTTAAATAAGTGGGTACTGAAGTAGATAAAATCTGGTCAAAGAGCTGGCCCAGAAGGTTGTGGACAGAGTCCATCTGGATGCTGATCACCAGTCATGTATCCCCTGGGAGGGTAAAATTGCTGGGCCAATACTGTTTAATATCTTCATTGATGGTCTATACAATTAGGTAGACTGCACCTGCATGAAGTTTGCAGAACAGACGAAAGTGTGAGAAGTAGCTAATACACCAGATGACTGTGCTGCCATACAGAAGGGCACAGACACACTGGAGAAATGGGACAGCAAGAACCTCATGAAGCTCAACAGAGGGAAGCATGAAGTTGTGACACAGAGTAACCCTGGGCACCAGAGTATGGATGGAGGTGATTCTTCCACCCCTGCTCAGCACTGGTGATGCCACAGCTGGACTGCTATATCCTCCTCTGGGCTACACAGTACAAGACAGACGTGGACATACTGGAAAGAGTCCAAAAAAGGGCCAATAGGATGATTAAGTAACTGGATCATGTGTCATGTGAGGGAAGTCTGAACAAGCCAGGACTGTTCAGCCTGTAGAAGAGAAGGTTTGTGAATAAATACATCATGAGGGGACTAGAGAAGACAGGGCAAAGCTCTGTTCAGTGTTGCTGATAAGACAAAAGACAATGCACACAATTTAAAGTACATTACATTCTACTGCACACAAGAGCATAATTTTTAGCTGTGAGGTGGCTCAACCACTAGGATAGATTGTCCAGAGAAGTTTGGAATCGTAGCTCCTGAAGCTCTTCAAAATCTCACTGGACACGGTCCTGGGAAACCTGCTTCAACTGATGCTGCTTAGGCAGAGAGGTTGGAGTGGATCATCTCAGGCGATGTGTGACAGCCTCAACACTTCTGTGAACATCTGTAGGCTAGGGAAGCTGCACAGAATCTGCCAGCTTTGGCTGTAATTTTGTAGAAAGATGTTCTCCTCCTCGGACATAACAATTTTCTCAAACTGTAAAGGGAAAGGGATAAAATCTACTGACGATCACACTATTTGTGGATAAATACTTGCCTGTTAATGCAAGGATAAGTTGGCCTGTGTAGAGCACAGTGTAACTCCTGTCTTTTTCAAGGTTTACCAGAATGTTCTGGGCAGCTCTGTGGTACATTGCTATAAATCACCACCGTTTCAATCTTTTTCTTCTTGCTGGGGATTATGAACTGTGTACAGCTAATTTAGGGGAGTTACTTCCTTTGCACACACAGTGTTGCTCAGATCTGACCTTTCATCTCCCAGAGATGTTTTATTCTCATGTAGCCTACAGCTGGCACTTGATTCCACAGTTCCCAGGTGACCACAGAAATTTGTTGCTCAAGGTTTGTCTTCAATAGCTGAGAGAGGTGAGAAGGAGCTGAAGGAGTTTGTCTGCCGAGCTTGTGAGTGTCATGTTACTGCACCCTCTATTTAATGTACCTGCAAATGCACCAAGGGCAGGAAGGCAAGCGGATGAAGGTGGAATTCACGTGTCTTGGGGTGACTTTATGATGTGTATCCTCTATCGCCACTCTATGCCCAGAAGATGAATCCTGTGCCTTTCTGTGCCTTTAAAACTGGGTGAGAGAGAAAAAAAAAAAGCCAGGCAAACTTTTTCAAAACAGCTCTGTGCTCCAAGGACACTGCTACCTCTCTCCGCGTTTCTGCTGCCGGGAGGAGAGCAGAGAAAAGCACCTTCTGGGTTTTTTTCCCCAGCCCTTGGCTCCTTTTCTCAGAAGAGAGAGAGACAGAGAGTTAAACTCTTTTTTTTCTGGGGCTTTGGGTTTTTTCCTTCTTCTTCTTCTCTTCTGGACTGTTCAGCAATACCAGACACACTTGGAGAGCTTTCCACCGAGGTCCAAGGGGGCCCCAGGCCGACCCAACTTCAAGGAGGAGGGGAGAGGCCACACCCAAAGAAGGACTCTGAAATCTTCCCAAGTTTCTCTCTACAGCAAGAGATTTTATTATTTAGTATTATTATCCTTTTTCAGTGTGTTTGTTAAATAAATAGGGTTTTTTCCCCTTCACTTTCCTCCAAGGAAAATTCTTTCCCAAACCTGGTTGGGGGAGCGGCAGCTGTAATCTGCCTTCTATCAGATGATATTTTCCTCCAAATTTTCTTCAAACTGGCACAATATTTATTGGCGCCCAATGCGTGGCTCGGAGGGAAGTGAAATAACCTGTACTAATTACATTTTGATTTGGTTTTAATTACTCTGTATTGGGGTAAAGTAGTCACCATGCTGGTTGAGTTCATAATGTCTCTCTGGCTTGAGGTACTAAAGTCTTTCTGGTCCCTAGGCCTGTTTAAGGTACTAATGCCTTTCCGGTCCCTAGGCCAGTTTGCCTGTCCTCAAATTGCTCCGATTTTGGCCCCGATATGTAACTTTTACAGAGCAGGGGCACAAATCCAGATTTTTGTTCTGCTGTGCTCGATGATAATGATTTATAGGAAGTTAACAGGGATGTTGGCAGTTGTTCAAAATGTGTATGATTGGTGGTTTCTCCGCCCTAATCCCAATCCTAGCTTCAGTAGCCTGTTTTGGGAGTTTATTAGTAATCACACCCAGTTTGTTAGAGGAGGAGGAGATGGGGTTTCCCAGCCTTTCCTCTCCTTCCCCTTTAAATTTGGTACATTTTCTTTTGAGAATGTTCAGTTTCCCCTGAATGTTAAAGAGACCACCATCCTGGTGTCTAATCTGGTAATCTTCCTCTATACGGTTTGCAGCTTGTCTAGAATCAGGGCTGAGATTTCCAGAGGGGCTGATGGGACACCTGACCCAGGCATGGAGAATCCTGAGTGGTGTGGGGAATGGGAGAATATGGGCCAAACCCTAAAGGAATTTTCTGACCCAATAGCTTGGAATTTTCCCCCTGAACATATTTAGAACCCAGCTGAGGTAGGGAAATACCTGAAAGAGAAGTGCAATGACAACTCTAATGAGGAAAAGCTCATTGCAATATGCTGGGCCTTGGCATATGCTTATGGCACACTGCTAGGAACTATAGGGCAGCAGATAAAGGCAGAGGGGCAGGAAGATAAATCAGCAGACACCCCGGTCACTCAGGCCATGGCCAAACCAGACAGCAAGGCTAAGCTATTGACAGCTGCTCCTGTCACGAGGAGAAAACACACAACCAAAACCGATCGCCCAGTGAAAGGTGATGATGATGCAGGTGAAGGATCCTCAAAGGCAGCAACTGACTCAGGCGCAGAAACCGCTAAACTGACTTGGTGTTTCCACCCGGTTTCGAGCTGAACCCCCCACATATGGTGGAGAATGCAGGCAAATTGATAAGAGCTGGGAGATAGAGATTCATTGGGAGGAATTTTGGGCAAAGCAAGTATTAAGTCATAAAGTTAAGTAGAATGATAGTAGAAATTTACTTTGTAGTTCTGGTAAAAGCCTAGGGGTGGAGGTTTCTGTAATTTGTTTCCTTTTAAATCTAGTTTGCTACTTTAAGTGAAAATAGTATGTTAAATGTGAGTTTGCTTAAAACGTTTGGATATGCAAATTTGCAAAAGCGAGGGGTGGAATGTTGTGGGTTGAAGCTGAGTTGATTGACAGGTTCTCGATACAATTGTTCTTTTCGATTTTACATAATTAAACCTACTGGAGGTGTGGGAACTTCCCTTTTGATCCAGCTCTCCCACTGGGGGGGCGGGGAATGGCCCCGGGCTCCCTGTCTCAGAGCGGCCCAAGCCTCCCCTCCCCCGGAGCCAGGGCACAAGTCCCTGGAATGCTGCGGGAGATCCCCCCAGAGCCGAGGCAGCTAAAGAAACATCCCGTGAGCTGCACAGCCGAGACCACCGGAGCAGCTTCCAGGACCCAGGAGGGGCTTCCCTTTCCCCACTCCATGTGGCCCCTTGCAGACCCAGGCGGGAGCTGATTTCCAGCTTTCTGCACCCAACGCAGCCTACATCAGACTGAAGAGAACATCAAATGCCGGCAGCATAAAGGGAAAGGGGCTTTTTCCTCCAACGTCCAGACCGACAAGAGTGAGTTCTCCAACGTGGCGTCAGGGTCAGAGAGAGAAAGAGAAAGTGAGTTATGAGGGACGGAGCAGAAGATGGCGGCAAAGAAAAGAGGGCGGAGCCGCGTGCAGCACAGAGCTTGAATTTGCTTTCTGCAGACCGTGGTAAAAACTGTAATATCACAAACTGTTCTTTTCTCTTTAATCCATTTAAAGGCATGGGGGGATTGAGAATTCTGTGGGTAGCCTGTGAAAAACAAAGGTGATCCACGCCAGGTCACCTAGGAGCTGTGTGTTGGTTTGAAAGCAGTGATCCCAAGACAAGAGACTTTTAGAGATTTTTTGTAAAGAAGAGAGTTGTGAATTTCAGGCTGGAATTTGCTTATCCTTAAAATGAGAACACCCCATGTTTGGCCCATGACTGCAGTATGAAAAGACTGATATTTGCATGGGAGAGATTGGTATTTTTCATTGCAATAGACTGTTTCCGGGTGGGCAGGACTGTTGCAGGTAGCAGTTTGGAAATCACACTGGAGCAGAGAGGAAACCTCTTTTCCCCTGAGTTTGGAGAGACTTTTTAAGAACTCTGATACTGACCAAAAATCTCATCTTTGTTATCCTTTGTGCGAGCTGGATGCTGGAAGGGAAGGGGAAGTGCTGGAAGGCGGGAAGTGCTGGAAGGAGGGAGTGCTGGAAGAGAGGGGAGTGTGGTTTTGCTTTACTTTCTTAGTGTTTCTTTTTTTTTTAATCCTGGTAGTAATAAACTTTCTTTATACTCTTTAAAGTTTTTTAACCTGCTTTGCATTTCTCCTAATTCATATCTCACAGAAGCAAATGAGTGAACTAAACCACTACAGAAGTATTTTCCGAATTTATTTAATGGCCACCGGGTGTCACTGCTACTCCGTCAGAGATGATCGTCTGCGCAGTAACCAGGATCGGTAATTCCAGTCTGGAAATTCAGCTGTGCTCATGTTGTCACCGTCAAAGAGAACAAGAAGAGGGCAGTTCAGAGACTTCTGCACCTGCTGAAAGCAGATACCTATTTTAAAAGGACTATGATAGCCTAATGAGAAGTAAAGGTGAATTGGAAAGGAATAAGGTCTTCCAAGGAAAGAGAGCTCCTTATGAAGTAGGAATGGGCTGGAGGGATCCCCGGAGAGCACTGGATTTCAAGGTGGGGTAAATGTTAACCTTAGTTTAGAGAATGGGGGTTTCAAGCAGGTCATCAGCAGATAAGCTGGAAAGACAGACACACAGTTTAGGAGACTGTAGTCTTGCTGTCAGCGTTGTGCAGTGTCCTGTGAGTGCTTGCACCTCCCATCACAGCACAGGCTGTGCTGTCTCTCACCCAGACAGGCTGCAGCCATGCTGTTGCTCAGGCTGGCCTCTTCATCACAGGAACACAGCCTGTGTCTCCTCAGGCCAGGATCTAGCTGCTCTACCAGCCTGTCCAGGCCACGGAGCAAAATGTCCAACCTCCTGCCCAGAGTCCTGCCATTTCAAGTTACTCTTGCTGAAAGCCCCACAAGATGCATCTGGCACTGTGAATCCACCACTCCTTGCCCATGACCTACCGTCTTCTTTATATATATCCTTCTTTAACTCTAAAAGATCCCCTCCTTCTGTCAACTATGATAACAAGGGTTCCCAGAACTCTGCCATATTCTTGGGAATGAATGGGTTGCACCAGTCTGGAGATGCCCATCACTCAGATGAGAGTGACACTCTGACAAATTAGGTATAATGGTATGCAGGACAGCATCCATGCAATCAAATCTTTTATTTGTACCTAGCAGTTCTCAAAATGGTATTCAGTTAAAGTGAGAGGGTAGAATTTGCCTCTGTGGTGAATGAACGTAAGCCTGTGTGCGGTTTCTAGATTCTGTTCTGTGAGAAGGTAAAGGTGGCTGACAATGGCATGTAGAGTGGATTCTCTTTTTCTGACAACAGTTGAATTCCACAGCTGTAAACCTTATTTTGGAGGCCAAAGTCCCTGGGAGATCAGAGGTGACTACTGTACTAAATAACAGAGCATAAGGAGGCAGATGAACCCAAAATATAAGACTGAACATCCTTGATAGGAGCCAGCCTAGCTTTAGTTTCACAAGTTTGGATCAGCTCAGCCTTTCACTCCAGCATTTCCTGAGGTTTTTTTACCTACAGCCTCTGGCACTAGATGTTTGTCTTGTATAACTGAAGTAACTTGCTAAAACCTAGAGCCTTGACAAGTACTTCCACTAGAAACAGAAGGGACATGGGAGGAAAGGTAATTCCATTTCCAAAGAAGACACAAAGAACACCCAAGAACACTCAACCACAACTCAAGATAAAGAATGGGAGTGTTAACTAAAATCATTCACATCAACCCGGTCTTAAACCATAATCACTCTGCTTCTTCTTGCTTCACCACCCCCACCCCTACACACCTCCCAAGCCAGGACTCTGTGTACTGGCAAAGTTCTGCCTTTCCCAGAAACTGCCTGGGCTGTGGGTCAGAAGGTGTCCCTGTCTAGGGTGGATGCTGCTTTTGTTCCAGTTTTCTGACTCCATCAGGGAGTGTGGCTGTCAGAAAAGGGTGGTGACCAGAACTGCCTTGAAGCCAAGTCTAGCCATTACGTGGTTTGTTAAAGGCCATGGTCCAAGTAATGTCCAGGCCAGGAGATCTTCAGGATGATGGGTAGGTGGAGGTCTGCTGTCCAGACTCTCTCTTTCCTCCACCTCTCCTACAACAGCAGGAACTCAAGGAAGAGGAGGGTTCTGCATTGGCCTGAGCTGTCTGGTTCCTGTACCCACTTTGTCTTGGTGTATTGTTTTGTTGCACTTCCCCAGATTCACTGAAAGCTGAACCTGCCTGCTTCTCTTGGCTACAGAAATGAGGATTACTTGAAATGAGGATTACTTGGCTGCAAGCTAAATGAGACATCCCCAGACTCAGTGTGCCAAGGGAGGATTCTAACTCACAGGAACTGAGTGACTCTTACTTTTCCTTCTCTGTCTGAAGTGCCTTACAC
This sequence comes from Daphoenositta chrysoptera, assembly GCA_013397915.1. NCBI lineage: Eukaryota > Metazoa > Chordata > Aves > Passeriformes > Daphoenositta > Daphoenositta chrysoptera. The sequence continues at coordinate 418,579 of VZRO01004066.1, read as the reverse complement.
CTCTCCCAGTGTCCCATAAGCTGCTCTGTCCCACCCAGGAGTCTCTTCTCTACAATTTAAAAGTTCATCTACAGGCACTTCCTGTGGCTCCCCACTCCAGCTCCCTAATCCTGGTGTTGTTTAATGTTCTCAAAGCATAGCTAACTCCCCAAGGGAACAGAACCACCTTTCCCAAGCGCAGAACTAAGACACACACAGAGTCCCCTAAAACAACAACATTCATCTGTCTGCAACTGGTTTCACAAATAATGTGAATTTTTAAAGAAAATCTCAGGTCCAGTTTGGAGAACAACTCTGCTTCCTCAAAAAACCATTTTAAATAAATAAATAAATAAAACAGACAAGATTTGTCACAGCTGGTACTGTAGAGTAAGTTTCTGAGAGCTCAGAATTAGGTGGGATGAATGTCTTTTTTGAGTACTCCTCAAGATTTTTAGAAAGGCTGAGGCAGCAGGAAATATAAGCTGCCAGCTGGGCAGAAGTCAGCTTTCCCAAAACAAAAAGTTTCAACTTTATCAAAACCAAAAAATACCTCGACTCAGAGCAACAAACTGAAAAGGACAAAAGCAAATTTGCAGTCAAACCGTCCCATTTTGCTAGAACTACCCCTAAAAATTATTTTAAATTTTAAAGTTTATGGACGTTTAAACAACCTTATTAAAGCAAGGAGCAAAGAAATCTCTGAAAATGTTCCCTCTTCCTCTAGTTTACAATACAGAGGTTTGCTGACTTCAACTCCTCAGAGGTCTAGCATTTCTTAGGTCAAAACCACAGCAAACTGATGAATCCCCTCAACTTTTGAGGTCTTTTGCACTGAACAAGCTCTTTCTATCCCCCACCTGTCCCCATGGCAGGGGTTTGTTTATGTCCCCATGATGATAATGTGGCCCAAATGAGCACCACTCCCTCTAAACCACACCCGAACATCAGAAAACCAGAGCAGCATTCAGGCACTTAGGCAATTTCCCCATGCTTGCTAAACTGAAGTAGGCTTAGATCCCATCTGCCCACCACACCCCCCTGAGCCTTTCATCCATACAGAAACATCTGCACGGCCGTGTGGGCAGTAACCACCATCCCTAGTGGTACCCGCAGGGTTAAAAAAGGCTGACACTGGATTCAGAGACTTGCACAGTAAGGAACTCTTTCATTGGAAACATCACTGTTTTTTCCTTTCTCCTTGTGTTGGAGCATTCCGGTAGCATGCAGGCTTCCACAGGGCTGCTTCCCTATGGTCACTCTCTTATTTTTATTAGATTAGGAGGGGTTGATGGTATCGATGATGCCAAATATTTACACTAGGCTGTCGTAGACCAGTTGAGCCAGTTTAGTTACAATGACAGCTCAGTGCATGTGATACTGCCATACTCTCCGCACACACCTCATACTTTTATCTCTGTTAAGGCATGCACAAATTACTTGAGGCATTTTCTGCAACATTGAGCACAATTGCATGCCATCTCTGGCCTAGAAAACACCACCCCCAAGTTTCAGTCACATTTCCCAAGCAAATCTATGATAGCAAACAGAGTTGTCTGCTAACTGGATATGAGAAATAAACTGTGGTAAGCAAAGAAGAAGGAACAAAATATCACTGAAATAAAGAAAAATTAAATCATTGCCTAACTTTGACAATATTTTCTTTTTTAAATATTTCAGTATTTTATGGCAGAAACCAGTTAATAAAAATCGTTTAGTCTACAAAGGAGAACAGATGTTTTGAAAGAATCCCACTACTCCATGCAAAAAGAGGAATAGGATAAAATCCAGTGAAAATTTAGCAATTTGGCCCTCTTAGGACCCCTTAAAAGACTTAAGGTGGTACCTGCTAAGTAGGTGGGTATTGTCACGTGACAAGATAAATGTCCATCAAAAGGTGAAATGAGCCTTGTCTGGTTTTCTCACTGGTCCATCTGGATTAAAGCTGGTGTCCTGCCTACAAAGGTTAGCTTTTCTCTGGGCCTGTTCCAGATAACCAAACATTTTCCCTTGCAACTTCTGCCTTGATTAGACAAATGAGAAATATGGTGCTTTGCTTAGAAAAAAAGAGGAAAATAAGTACTTTTTGGCCCATAGACAACCAACTCAGCTTGCATATCTTAAAACTATGTATGATAAGAAGGTGTGAGCTACCTGCCACCATTCCCTGCTATTCCCCAAAGAACACTGACAGCACTGTTCCCAGTCAATCCTCTTGCACAGCAGGAAGTCTGCTGCCCCTGCTATGATGTTATCTCTACTGATTTTAATTTGGTCTTCAACCTTTGGACTTCTGTAATCCCTTGAAGAAGCCTGCAAGTTCTAGCTTCAACATACAGGTGTCAAACATCAGAAAAAGCTCTGCTAGGATCAAGTGCGACCATCCAGGACTCAAAATTGTCAGGATCACCCTCAAAAGATGACCCAAGTGTCACTTGAGAAGTACTACCCAAGCTCTACCAGCATGACAGACCCATCACGTTTGCATCCTTTCCATCACTGTCTAGCCTGCCTGCTTTCAGCAAAACAAGATAACCAATGACAGCCTCATTTTCTACATGAGTAGCTAGCTGGAAATGTCATGCTGTGTACTACTGCACAATATTGTGAAGGGATTTTGGCAAAAAAAAGGAAATATTTGATGCTGTGGACACAGCATAGAATGCAGGAAAGAAAGAAAATTCAAGTCCTGTTTGAGTGCTTCTTTCCTTACTCAAAGGACTTAGCCTTTCAGGGCTTAAAAATTAATTCTGCATTAAGTATTGCAACATGAGACAGTTGTTGCAACCTTGCTGTTATTCTAAGTGCTGTATGATGAACTGTTCCACTGCATCTTCATTTCTAGGAAAGCAGATGGATTTTCAGGGTACACTGCTATACTAACTCAGAGCTACAACAGAAAAAAAACTATGGGAAATGCTTGACATTTCATATTTCATATTCAAATATTCATCTCAAATTGAGGTAGAAGACATCTTTTAGGAACCCAATTTATGCTTTTCGTTTCTATGGATTCTAAGCACTTTTCTACAACACTTATCTACTTACTCTTATTTCTTCAACTGAATTTGGTTAAATAAAACTGAGTCACATGGAAAGCCACAGCTTTTAGAGTCAATTTTTATTTATATTTGGGTTTTTTCAATGAAACATTATTGAAACTATAGCAATTTAGTGGATCATTTTACCGCCCTTAAAATTTTATTTCCCAGAGGGTAATACTCAAATGGAAATGTTCTATGAAGTTCTGCTCTGTGGTCTATCAGTAGAAAAACAAGGCCACAAACAAAGGTATCTCATTTCCTGCCTAGTCAACACAGTGACATTTTGCTGGAAACCTAGCCCACCAAACATACCAATCTGATTTAGCGACATAACTGATTTCTTAAGGTGCATGTGATTATAGTGGCTTCAGACCCATTCTTAACACAAAACCATGGGGAAGCATAGTTCAACAGAGAGGGTGATAACTGAAGTCTAGGCATGCAGGACGTGCTCCTGATATGATCACTGAATTTTGGGCCAAATGAATTAATCTCTATGGCTTCATGTCCGTCCTGCTATTCCTCTCTTTTTTTTTTTTTTCCTCTTTTAAAATGAAGCATTTTCAGAAGGCTTGGTTATTCATAGTTATAGCATCCAGTAGAACAATGACAGACTTCTGTTACAAGCTTTCAAAAAAATATGCTGTAGCACTGGAGACATTAATAAATCTCATATATGATTCACTGGACTTGTCTGGAAATTTCTCACACACACATTGCAGAACATTTTGGAGGGAATCCCACTTATCCTCTTGGGAAAGGTCCATTGCTACTCCTTTTAGACTGATACATGAATGAGGTTGTCACTGAAGAATGTAGTGGGAATGGAAGACTGAAGTAAAAGGTCAAAGAGCCTAATCCTTCTTCTTCCACAAGTCTCTGCCTACCATCCCTGCTATGTCTGCAACAACACAGTACCTGGGGGATGATAACAGAGGAATTACAGGAATGAGACTCAGCTTAGAGGAGTGGATTCCTATCTCAGCTGGCATGAAAATAAATGAGAGAAAGCTGACACTATTTTCCAGTTCCCCTACAGACTAATAAAAAGGTCAGTTCAGCTTTCTGTTCAGTGGATGCTGGGAATGTGTCAGGGTTTGGTTGGTTTTTACCACAGTCAAGCAGGAATGTCTGCCCCATACATAAAAAGAAGTGCTTCGTGCAAAGTCACTTGATTTGTGATTATACAACCAACCTTAGAGGCACATTGCCTACTGAGCAGATAACTCAGACCATTCCAGGAGGCTGATGTGGAGTCTCAAATACACAGTTGTTATAGTTTGAACAGAGGATTCAATTAACTATACTGGAAAGTACTGTATTTTTGCCTTAAGTCCTAGCTAGTGCAGTCACATTATCTGACTAACGCCTTATTAATGAAAAATTAAGATTCTGGTTTTCAGGGTTGCAGAGAAAATCTTGAAAAATAGGGGCACACAAAAGACTGAAAGACAAAAAAAGACAGTAAAAGGCAAAATACATTGATTTGTGATTCTAAGCAAATGTCAGAATCTTTTCAAGGTAAAGAACTGAAAATACTTTTCAAGGCAAAGTAACTGATGTTTTCTGAACTCTTGGAGATTAGAGACACACATTTTGCCCAATTTCTTTGGTAGGAACTGAAGGTTAACTTCCACCAGGAAACTTTGTAAGCTGACTCTCAGTTTATAGGTAAAGGCTTCTAGGCCAAATTTTGTGATACCCTTTGAACAGAACATGATAATAAAGCACAGTTTAAACGCTCTTTTCAGAGTGTTTGAAAAGTCTTCCTTCTTCTGAACAACAGACTACAACAGACCCACTCACAAACTTTGAGCAATACACTATTTTGTGGCACATGCTCTCGGGGTTAATAGTGGTAGTGAATGTTCTTGGAGCATCTGACACGCAAACCAATTCTAACACTAAAGGAACATAAACTACACTGAAACTCCGGAGTTAAAATACCCCAGGCCTATCAGAAGGTACAAAAACCTCTTAGGATAGGTTTTTTGTTAGACTTGAAGAAATGGGAACTTGGGAGAATGTTGTTACTGACATGGTGCTTCAGGTTACAAAGGCATGCTGCTTAGCCAGCGCTTGCGGGACTGGCTTCTGAGACTGTAGCAAGGCTGTGCAACTCCTGCAGAATTCCCACTGCAGGAGCATGGACCACTTCTCAAAGGAATACCAGGGTGCTTGCCTCACTTTTTCCCAGATGCGGCAATAAGAGTGGAGTTTCTTTGTGTCCTTTGGCACTACCTCCTTTGTCAAGCTACTCATTCCTTCAATCCACCGGACCATTCCCCCTCTGGAGCCATCACAAGGAGCCAAGTCAAGCTCGTCCACCAGTAAAACAAACAAAAATAAAAAGCACAGTGTTTCATACATCTGCTCCCCCACAACAATTCATGGTTGTTAGATGTGAAATTGTAACAGTGTTTAGCCACGATTTGACTACAGGAGGAGGAGGAGGAGGAAAGAAAGTCCCATGGGGTTATCCTTGCTTTGTAATAATGTATCATTTTTCCAAACAGTCTCAACCACTGGAATTTTCTCTGACCTCCCACTGTCACACTTGGTAGCTTAGTCCCCTGAACAGCAAATCGTATGAAATAATGCATAGGTTTGGTTTGGTTAATTACACGTGATCCTTTTCATTGTTGAGAGAGAGCTTTTTATATCACATCACCATCCCTGAATTTACAGAGACTGGAATATAGTTCAACAAGACAGATTTGCCACGTCAGGCAGGATTTTAGCAGCTGTTCCCAGAAGGACCTTGTGAATGTTTTCCTTAAGCCCCAACTGAAAAGTGGAATGAAACAAAAATAACCAACTGACTTTTTTTTTTTTTTCCTGAGAAAACAATATTTTGTTCAAATGCAAATCTATATGGTCTGCAAGAAAAATTTTTGGTTTTCTCCCAAGATGTTCCAAAAAAAAAAAAAATTTAAAAAAAAATCCATTTTCAGGATTTATTGCTTTAGTTCAGCTGAATATTTAACTAACAAAAAAATGAGAGATATGCTGTGCTTTTGATTGAAACTTTGTCGCTGAAGAAAACTCTTAAGGCATTGGCTGGTCAGCAAGACAGAAATTTTTATTTGGTCCATGAGATGTCAGTCAACATAAAATGGAAACATTTTTCAGCTTGATTGGTATATCAAAATAAAACCTCTGTTGATTTTCAAGGATGAGTAGTCATTTCACTATGTAATACTCCATTTCTAGTAAAGTTCACCAATTCCAGGTCAACTTTGGTGGGTTGTATACAAGTCTGCAAGCTGAAAATAAATTTCATGCTCTGGAATCAGGACTCCAACCTGCTAATTCCCAGAAATACTGTGGGGACCTCAAAGGACCTGTAGTGACTACAGTAAGAAGACAGTCTGAATAAAAAAAAATCTCATCAAATGGCAAACAAACCATACAGGAATAGAAGAGATAGATAAGAAGAGAAAATGCATGCCCTGCAGCTTTAATGATGCCGCCTCAGCCAGCTCTGAATACCCCACCAAGATGTGATCCAGCCAACATGGCAAACAACAAACATACAACATTTCTGACTTTAGTCAGGACACACCAACCTGGATGCTCCCCAGGCACAGCCATACATGCACAGGGTCAGCATATGACCCTTATCTCTGCTCTGCTTGGCATGAGAGAGGAGCTCTGTGCTCCTAAGCCCAGCAGAGGCAGAGGATGTGAGAGGGAGCTGCTGCCTGCAGGCTGGCACAGGCACGGTGGCAGCTGTGGTCCTGCTGTCTGCCTGACACAGGCCTGACACCTCACCTCTCTGTACAGCCAGGAAGGAGATGAAAAAGAGCCAGGTTCAGATCCAGAAATTACAGTTAAACTTTTAAACAAACATTTGCACAGAAATAATGACCTGTAAAGATCAGATAAGGCCACGTAAGGTCTTGCATAGAAAATTTCCATGCGTGACTGCCATTGACTTGGGAAACACCTTTTAGTCGCCTTGTTTAAAACAGATGGTGTTCTCAGAACTACTGCACTGTGTTTATTTTTAACTCAAGGTGTTCAATAATTGACTGCTCTAAGATGGTGGATAGGAGACTGAAAAGACTCCTGCAGTCACAGTAGCCCCAGGAGCTGAACACTGCTCAGAGGCAGGAACGAATGTGCAAAACATAGCATTTTGGAACACTTTCACATTCTTCCTAAACAACTGATCATTGTCCCCATGGCCCCCTGCCAATGTCCATATGTTATTTCATTCTTTTCTCCTCAGCTCACATCTGGCCCATTCCCATGACAGTAACACTAATGCTGAGTATGATTCTGTCTGTGGTAGGAGCTGTGCCCTGAATTTCCTGTCCTGCACCACAGGACACCATCATCATCATCTTCAGAAATATGAGATTAGTAAAACCCAGGCTAGAAAACAAATGTAGCTCTACACTTACAGGTGGGTTCAACTAATCAATGCAAAAAACGTAGAGACAAAGAAACATCTGAAAAACATAAAGAAAAATAAATTTTTTGGAGGAGGAAACCATTTTTCACCTTGATGTATTGCCATTTTTAGCATGTGCAAAGACAGCATATGTCTTCACAGGCTTAAATGAAGATTTTTGTATTTTCTGCTTTGCTAGAAGGTGAAGTGGCAGTTCCTGTTTGGAAATCTATGTTACTTATGAGAGTTGAATTTATCACCTGTGTATACAGTTCCATCACTGCCTTGCGCATTAACTGTCCTGGAAACAGAAGAAAGGTGCTGAAGAATGAATACCTAGCCCGTAAATTCCAAGCACACGCTGTTTCACACTGAAGTGCCCTCCAAGCCTTGAACCAGCATCACTGAAACTTTCCTGTTGTGTGGTGCTTGCAGCTGGAGCTGGCAGATGAAAGGAGCAGTGGTAAAGTGTTTGAGTTCGTCCATTGTCAGTGTGCAAGCCCCATAACAAGCTGCTCCTCTCAGCGTACTAGGCTGTGAGTCTCAGCATTCTGCCAGTGAACAGAGCCATTGTACACCTGGAGCACATGATGTCTCCTCCATATCAGAAGGGTACATGCCAGAGATCCAAAGGTCCGGCACGTGGATTCCAATGTTTTCGTGAAGGTTAGCATTTGCTTCAGTCAGGATTGGAACATATGGGCAGGAAATGAGGATTAGTCACCCAGGGAGGCAAACAGAATAGGATCACAGAAATGCCAGTCCTTGTCAGATGGACTTTTGGTTTTTTAAATCATTTTGAGTCCTTTTAGGTCTTACCTTTCCCATCGCCTTCAAAGAAGATTCCCCCAATCCCACTCCCAAGAGCTACAAATTTATTTTGATACCTAAAGTCCAAATTCAGATATGAAGCACCATGAGACTGGCATTTGGACTTGTAGTGCTGACAATACCATGCTTCTTGGCAACTCCCCTTGGAAGCAGGCCCTCACCTAACCCAACCCAAATTTCTCAAATGTGAAAGACTGAGCTTGATTCAGGTGAAGCTGCCTACAGCTTCCCTTGATACCTGGCTTTCTGTCCATAACCTGTCCTTTGATCTTCTGGGGAAGCCATGCTTACCTTGTTGATTTCAAATGCTGTCCCCATAGCAGGGAAACCCAATAGCTGTGGTGAAATCTTCCAGGAAGACCCCACTGGCCTGCACTGAGCTGTATTCAGCCATGTCAAGAAAGAGGTACCCAATTTAAAGGGGTGTTGGCTTTCTCTACTCAGTCATTTCTTTATGGTCCTTTCATTGCTGCTGTAGATGAGTTCTGGACACTTGTCTACAGTTCTCCTCAGTCCTTTCACACTTAGCTTTACTTTGACTTCTTACATCCTAGCATAGTTTACTTGGCAAGACCTGAATAAAACACACCATAAAGTTTCACAGAGACACCCCAAATAACCCACATGAGTACCTTCCCTGCTGATTTGCACCAGCTGTAGTCCACTAAATCAGTTGTTTGGACGAGTTATAGAATACTTCGTACTGACAGGGAAGTCCCCCGCTTAAGCTATTACACAGCATTTCTCAGAGCAATCTTTTCTGCAAAAGGCCGTGATAAAGCATTGGTGGCCTTCCTCATTGTCCCTAAGCTTAGCTGATCAAGAAATCACTGAAGGACTCCCTTGCTCTTGCAACTATAGACTGCAGACTTCCAAGATACAGCACAAGTTTTGTTTGATAGTCTGCTTAGGTCCTCACAGTCTCAGGAAATCTATTTTCAAAAAAAGAACAAAGCACACATGAACTGAAGGAGAGCAGTGGAAAGTGGAAAAAGAGGAGAGAGTCCCAGATATTTTATTTTTATTGTCTTAGTCACTAAAAAGGCAATGGAACATTTTTATGCCACGTATTTTAGATTTTCTTAATTTGATCTGCTCCCTCCTGAATGTTTGAGGCATGCTCTGTAATCTATTTTTGACTTGTTCTCATCTGTGTTTTCAAGGAGGGAAAGACTGGTCTATGCCAGGTAATATATGCTGCAGATTTTAGCTAAATACTGACCATCTTGAGTTATTTAGGTTCTAGATATGCCATTCTCACATATGTATTACAGCTTCCTTCCCTGACTGCAGACTTTTGCCATACAGCTTATTCTTTGCTGCTCCTTCAGTGGGAGAACTGTGTGCCCTTGAGTTCTGCGGCTTAAACAGAGACCTAAGAAAAGCCAGTCATACACCAGAAGTAAAGGCACAAATACACATTTTTATCCCAAGCCAATAGACTGGCTGCAGAACAAACTGCAACAGTTTGCTAAGCAGAGCGCTCCCGTGGGACTACGTGCTCCGGAGGGTGGAGCTGTGGCTTGGAGTGAGAACTGTACCTCTTTGTTGAAACAACTGTGTGACCTAAAGGGAAGAAAGAAGCAGAAGACGTGCTGTTCACCACGCTCTGCCTCCTGCTGTGCCATCATGTGGCAGCACCCCTGAAAGTCCCCCGACACAAAAGAAGAGGCAACAGCCCACACAGGTGATGCCAAGTCCCAAAGTCTGGGCAGGCATCTTGCAGGTTTGCTAATACTTTCCCTGCCTTCAGCCAGGATTCTTCAGTCGAGAATGACTGCACTCTTAGTATCTTAACAGCCTCAGAGCTCTCTGTTTCAGGAAAAAACTGGATATCACAGTGTCAGCTTCTCAAACACACCGTGGTCCCTCTGAGTGGAGAAAGGTCTTAGTTGAGTTAGATCCCAGCTGGCTAGATACCGGACAGAAAGGGAGTTCTGAATCTCATCCCCTTCCAATGCATATTCAAAATTCCCAGCAGTGTTTTCACACATTTTAAGCGCCAAAGTACCTTTAAAAAGTTGGCCTTCCTCAATTAATATCCAGCAAGACCTGCCTGCCAAAAGTGGCTTCCAAATCAGGCTGAGAAGAATCCAGCTTGGCCTGCTACAATTTTCAGCACCTCTGACTTACTTTATTGTACTTGCTCAAACAAAATCTCTTTCAGTCTGTAATATTGCAGTCAACTGTCTCAGAGGAGATTTATTTTCCTTATTTATGAAGTATTTCGGTTTGACTGTTTGGGGGTAATTGATATAGAACATTTAGAACAGAACATTTTCAAAAACCTTTCAGATACCAGCAAGCCAGTATAATTGCAAAACATAGGAAGCTCTAAAACTCTTCAATAGGTTCCTAACTTTTTCCTAGGAATTTTTTTAACTTGTGGACTCTACACGTTTTCTTGTGCTTTCTAGAAGTGTGCGTGACATTTATGAAGAGGGACAGCCTGAAGCACTGGGAAAAGATTCTACTTTGAAGGCTTAGAGGGGAATTCACCTTAGGACTCTCTGTGCAGAGGGTCTGTACAGCAGTGAATGTCACTGCAGAATTTGTGAAAGAGATATCACTTGTACATCTTTGCTTCCTAAACTCTCCCTCTGTAGTAGGCTGCTGGCCTCACCTAAATAAAGGAATCTGCTAGGGTCCTCACTTGGAGTAAAAACCCAATAAAAACAGAATATAAGCCAGAATGTCCTCCAGAGCCTTCCTGTCTCTCTTTTGCTCTTGGAGTAAAAGGATACAAGTGTATGGCACATTCTCTCACAGAACTGCATTGATGCCAAAGCACTTTGCTGGTAGCACATCTCACAATTTGGATGAGCAAAGTGCTGAAGTAAGTAAGGATCTCACTTATTCATCGGGTGAACTAAAAAAAACTAGCCTCAGTATGTAAACAGGGTTTGTCTTTTCTTTGCAGAAGACTGCCAGCCACACAGCTCATTACAAATACATTTGCCAAGAACAAAAAGTCCCACTCTGTCTCCTGTTCATCTCAAAGTATGGACTCACCTTAAGGGCTGCTCTCACACAGTACAGTGTGTTGCTCCCCTTGCATTTAGCAAGAACAAGACTTGAAAGAAGATGGCTCTGTCTTTTTGCCTTCCAAGGAAAACTTGCTTAATAAATACTCCTTCAACTTTGGCTCTATATGTTCCCTCTGCCCACAAATATTTCTACTCTATCATTTATATATAGGAAATCTGCATAATTTACATCTTGTTTTCTTACCCCTGGATTTTCAAAGACCTGTTGGGGTTGTAAATCCAGCACATTTCAATCCTCACTTAAACTCTCATGTCAGAATTCGGTCTTCTGGTTTCAGGACAGTAAAAAATGGTCATGCAAGAAAGGCTGTCCTGTCAATCATACTTTGCACCAAAATAAGGCAAATAAAGGGGTGATCTACATTTCTCCACAGCGAAGAACCCAGTAAAATGGTATGTGCAATAGCTTTCTGTTATAATTCATCTTACAGTCAGAAACAGGCAGGCTAAGACTGCAGGTTGAGATTCTGGGATGGAAAGCTAGTGTGCCTGTAGGCAGCAGTAGTACAATCCTGAAAATTTTCTCTCATCAGTAAAGGGTTTTTTTCCTGCTACCACAAATACCAAATGGACTCTAAGCCTAGATTCTCAGCTAAAGACAGCAGTGACCAACCCTGATTTCAACTCTTCTGTCAAAGTCTCCTCATGCAGACTTCTCTAAAAACACGAAGTCCCAAGCACTTGGCTCAGGGCCACCAAGACAGTAACCTCCACCTCTGAAGTATCAAGCAGCAAGGTTCAGATCTGTAAGGGTACTCAGGCTCCCAAACCTTTCCTACCTTGATACTTGGGGTCATATATTGTAAAGCATCCCTTACAACCAAAAATCTAAGCATATATCAGGTCTGACAAGAATACAAACTGCAAAACACTAGAATCAAAACCTGACCAAAAAAAAAAAAAAAAAAAAAAAAAAAGGCAAAAACCAACTGTAAAGACTTCATTCTTGAGAGAAAAAAAATACAGGATTTTCTGTGATGCATCATTTCACGCATCAACAAGCCAACACCTTTAAAACAAATATCCTCTTCCTCTTCAGCAGGATCCACATCCTGCTCCTGCCCTTCCACAGATACAACACTGAATGGAACATGTTTGTTCTGTGTAGAAGTTACTGCCAAGACACTAAGGAGTAACTCAGGCATTTGAACATAGGCATCTGATGTAATTTTAGAGACCTTTAAGCATCCTTCATGGCCTTCAGCTGCCAGTATATGACCTGGAGGAACTTTTACGTCTTCAATATTTTATGATGTCTATCATAGAATCTTAAAATGTCTGAGGTTGGAAGCAATCTCTGGAGGTCATCTGGTCCAACCACCCTGCTGCAACAAGGCCTCTCCATGCTGGTTGCCAGGACTATGCCCAGAAGACCTCTGAAGATCTCTAAGGCAGGAGACTCCACCACCTTGATCACTCCCACAGTAAAAAAGTGTTACCTGATGTTCAGAGGAAAACTCAAGCATTTCAGTGTGTGCTCCTTGTCTGTCATTGGGCATCACTGCAAAGAGTCTGGCTCCATCTTCTTTTTGCCCTCCCTTCAGATTTTGTTACACATTGCTGAGATTTCCCCCTGAGCCTTCTCTGAGAAAGTATGCCAGCTCTCTTGGACTGTCTTCATACGAAAAATGCTCCAGGCCCTGAATCCTCTTTGGAGCCCTTCACTGTATTCTCCCAGCAGCTCTGTATCTCTGCTGTACTGGGGAGCCCAGAGCTTACCACAGCACTCCAGGTGTGACCTTACCAGTACGGAATAGAGGAGAAATATCACTCTCTCAGCCTGCTGGCAACACTCCTCCTAATGTAGCTCAGGATGCCGTTCAACTACACTGCCACAAGGGCACGTTGACGGTTCTTGTTCAACTTGCTGCCCACCAGGACTTTAGGTCCTTTCCCACAAAGTTGTTTTGCACCAATTGACTTCCAACAGATGCCAGTGCATCTGGCTGTTCCTCCCCAGATGCAGGGCTTTGCACTTCCCTTGGCTGAACTCTATGACAACTGTACCTTGCAGTCCCACTGAAAAGCAGAATGACGCTCTGGTGTCTCGCCCACTCCTCCCAGTTTGGTGTCATCAGTGAACTTGCTGTGGGTTCGCTCTGCTCCATCATCCAGATCATTAATTAAGGTGTTTAAAGAGTGTTGGATCCAGCATTGACCCCTGGGGTGCACTACTAGTTACTGGCCTCAAACTTCATGCCACTGAGCACTACCCTCTGGGCCCAGCCATTCAGGCAGTTTTCAATCCCCTACACTGTCTGCTTATCAAGCCCATATGTCAGCAGTTTATCCATGAATTTTATGGGAGTATCCAAAGCCTTACTGAAGTCAAGGTAGACCATACCTACTGCTATCCCCTCATCTACCAAATGAGTAATTTCATCATTGAAGGTTATTGACTTCATTAAGCAGGAATTCCTCTTTGCATATCCACACTGACTAATCCAAATCACCTTCTTTCCTCTAATGAATAATTTCCAGAAATTATTTCCAGTCTCACCATCATGTCAGGAGACAGAGGACCACAGAAAGGGTTGAAAGGGACACTAAGTATCATCTAGTTCCAACCTCCTTGCCATGGGCAGGGACAACTTCCACTAGACCAGGTTGCTCAGAGCCCCATCCAACCTGGCCTTGAACACTGCCAGGGATGGGGCATCCACAGCTTCTTTGGGCAACCTGTTTCTGTGCCTCACCATTCTCACAGTAAAGCATATGTTCCTAACATGTAATCTCTCTCACAACGTGAAGCTATTCCCTCTGTCACTACATGCCTTTGCAAAAAGTCCCTGTCTGTCTTTCTTGTAGGCTCCCTTCAGGGACTGTAAGGTTGCAATTAGGTCATCCCAAAGCCTTCTCTTTTCCAGGCTAAACAATCCCAGTTCTCTCAGCCTTTACTCACAGGAGAGGTGCACCCTCCCCCAGTCATCTTGGTGTCCCTCCTCTGGACTCACTCCAACAGGTTCCCATCCTTCCTGTGCTGGGATCCCAGAGCTGGATGCAGTGTTCCAGGTGGGGTCTCAGCAGAGCAGAGCAGAGGGGCAGAATCCCCTCCCTCCCCTGCTGCCCACGCTGCTCTGGATGCAGCCCAGGACACGTTTGGCTCTCTGGGCTGTGAGTGCTCATGGCTGGGCCATGTCCAGCCTCTCACCCACCAGCACCCCCAGGGCCTTCTCACCGGGCTGCTCTGATCTGTTTGTTCCCAGCCTCTGCTGATATTGGGGCTTGTCCTGACCCAGGTACAGCACCTTGAACTTGAATACTTGAACTTAAACCTCATGAGATTCCTATGGGCTCACTTTTCAAGCTTGTCCAGGTCCCTCTGGATGGCATTTTGTCCTTCAGGAGTGTCAACAGCACCACTCAGCAAGTTTGCTGAGGGTGCACTCCATCCCTCCTACTAATGAGCAGGATGGGGGTGACTGACCTATAGCTGCCTGGACACACTTTCTTGTCCTTCTTGAAGATAAGCAAGACAGGAGCGACATTTTTTTTCTTTCAGGTCTCAGGAACCTGTCCCAGTCACTGTAATCAGTCAAAGATAATTGAGAGTGGCTTCACAATTATATCTGCCAGCTCCCTCAGCACTCATGGGTACATACCACCAGGGTCCATGGCCTTAGCTATTCATTTAGTTAAGTATTCCCTAATCTGAATCTCTTCCAACAAGAAGAGTACTAAATCCTCCTTCTTTCAGAGTTTTCCCTAATATCATGGACATTTAAACAAATTAATTTCTTCTGTGCTTGACAAGCAAGTAGTCACATTGTGGCCAAACCACTCCTTGCAAGCCATGAGGAAGCCATTGCTTACTGATACAGACCAAGACAGGCAAGGCACAGAGATGTCTTCTAAGTGTTTGCAATGCATGAATGGCATCTTCAGTCTCCTGTGTCAAATTCTGGGCTCCCTGGTTTGTTATTTGGCACCCAAGTAAGATCGTTTTGATTGTTCCCAAGTGTTGGGAACGGAACAAATCCACTAGCATCAATAGCTCAATTAAACAGCAAGAATTGGAGAATACGAAGGGTTGTTTTTTGTCTATGCCTGTGTTTACTCAGTGTGACACTTTCCAGATAGGGCTGGGACAAGGGTTATTGCTAACTGTGACAACCATTCTTTAGAGAAGGCACCCATGTAGGGACATGGATCACTACTGTTTTCTGAAGGGAGCATGTTTTTTCTCTTGTCTATCTGCTATTAACCAAAAAAAACCCTGCATATTTTGATCCTTAGCTGTCTTCTCCTGCTCAGATAATTTAAGCTGTGGAGAAAATCTCACGCTTCCCCTGCTCTGACCAAAGACAGAGAGTGCGCAGTTTTCAGGGTTACACCAGAACAGCTGGCTAAGTCTTCCCAGGGCAACTTTCAAGCCCAGATGTATGATGACACATCTCACCTGAGACTGGGGACAGAAGCACTCAGGGCCTCTCACTGCTCTGTCAGGGAAGACACGACAGGCAGCTCTGAGAGCACCAGCCAGAGCTCTCTCGTGCTCAGATACCTGACCATGGTGCATGCTTCATAAACAGCCAGCCAGTGAAGAACCAGGGTTTTTTGGTAAGTGCTGAATCTTGACTGGTCCCCTTGCTATACGTCATCACAGAATTGAGGTAGAAGGCAGATAAAGGTATTTTTGCAAAATTTGGTTAAGGACAGAGGCTGTATAAGGACCATCCTCTAACAGGGATGTTCTGTCCAAAACAACCAAGTGCTCTTTTCTGCCAAAAGTCAGATCTGAGCTGGCCCAACAGTCACATGGATCTGTTTCCTTAATTAGATCTCATGACTCCTGCATAATGGTCACAGGTCTCCCTAGAAAATCCTAAGATCCACATGGCTTTCCTGGAGCTAACCACTCACCTTCCTCAAAACATTTGTTGCTCTCATTTCCCTTCTAGAGCACCAAAACAAGCATCAATCTAAGTCACCAAGGGATCTGAAATCTTCACAGGTAAAAACCTGTAAGCAAAATGTGACCTTCTTTAAATGCAGGACACCAGATGGGCCTTTCTTGTTTTCTAGGTAAATGTTCCATGCCCTCTCCAATGAACCCGACCTTCAGCCTGCTTCCATACATACTTAACTACATAAACCTAGTGCTTTCAGACTTCTGCTTCAATAGAATGTAACAGAGACTGCAGCTCCTTTCAGCCTGAATTGTCAGAAGATGATCACCATACAAATACTTCACTGCACTCCATCTGTGCAGGATCCTTCAGAGCTTAAAGCTTTTGAAATTAGAAAAGCAGGGGTAAACGTTTTCCTCTAACACCACACAGCTTGTGTACCAAACCTTAACTCTGAGAATCTTGTTACATACAGCCACATTATTGGGATACAGCAGAAGACTTAGCCAAAACCTAGCTCAGGAGTAAGATCTGAATTCACTGAGTGTTGGAACAGGCTGTGAACATGTAACAAAGGTGATGTTGCTCCTGCTAGCAGAAAGATGCTATTATATTGCAGAGGCTACTGGCTTTATCTTTAACAAGTTGTGTTTACCTAAATATATTAACCATTCACCATACTGTATGCTACTAGCTATAGAAAATCTAGGGCCTTTACCACGTAACACACTTGGACTTTTAGATGAAGTACTGGTCTTTTTTTAAATATCAGTAAGGTGTTCTAATCATCATCTGTTTGAATCTGTCTAAAATACTGGGTCTTACTAAGTCTGCAGACCTGGGGATTTTCTACACTGAGCTTTCCCATTCACTTCCCTCCTGACCCAGAGTCTCTGCTGTTGTGGATCTAGGACCCACTTTCCACTTTTGTCAGACTGGTCAGGCACTTACACAGTGGATGAAAAGAGCCAGAGGAAGGCCCCAGCTCATCTGAGTCATCCACAGTCCCTCGCAGCAGTGGCTGGTAGAAACCACCTCTGTTTCTGTCATTCTGGAAGGTCAGACCTTCCTTTCTCCTTCAGCAACTTTACTGTGTTAATTGTACTGAATTCCTCCAGTGTTCGTGGTGACGTTTTTTAGCTGAGCCTGCATGAACTACATAACAGTAGTCTGCTCTTTTCTTAGTGGACGTTCTTCACATGCTTTTTTACAGGAACAGCCTGGAGGCAAATAAAGGAGGGTAGAGCAAGAAAATCTAGTAAAGCAAGGTTAATTGTTTACTCAGAGATTCCTTGAAAAGTTCTTTCTATCCCTCCTTTCCCCAAAGCAGAGAGAAGTAAGTACATCCTAGAAGGGGTCAGAGGACTTAACATTTACTCTCAGCTTCCTGCAACACCAGCTCAGTGCTCTGAATGCCCACAAAGGAGAAGAAAAAACCTTCTGCAAATCAAACGTGCCCACACTTCAGCTTCCTCCACGCCTAATACCTCATCACTTGGGCAAGGCAGAAGTCTCCAGACTGTATAAACTGCCAAAAGGAGATCAAGTGAATCTCTGAGATGTTGTTGAAAGCCCAGGCAACACTAGCAGGAAAAGGGTGATGCTACCTCCCTTTCAACAGGAAAGGTCAACGAAGATGTGTGGAGAACAGACGTGGCTGTGTGAAGTCATCAGTGCATATCTTATATATCACTATACTCATTTTAGTATCACATGTAACCGTACAAAGGCAAAGCCTTTTTTATTCCCCTTTCATTATCAAGCAGCCAGGCTGCTGTCAGCTATGTGTCAGCTGCCCGAGCTGGCCAGCAGCAGGCAAAGCAAGCAGCTCAATTTGAGGTCCCTGTGCAGTTGCCTCTTCCTCAGAACACCCTGTTCAATGGGGTTATTGCTATTTGCAAGTCACCGGTCTCATCAAAGAAGGGGAAAAGGGGAAGAAATTGAAACTTCAGCCAAATTGATAAAAATTGACCTATATGTTATTAAAAATGCAATAATTTTTCAGACTGCAGACTGAGTTGACATTGGGTAACAACATTTTACCAAGGCTTGTTCCCTAAAGGAGGGGCCAGAGGACAAGGGCAGATGTGGCACTTGAAGGTCTGGTTTTGTGTGAGAAGGCAGGCACTCAGGTCCAAGTAGCTTGTACAGCCTCAGGTGGCTCACAAGCCTACTGAAGATTAAAGGGAGCACAGCCCTCTCTGTTTGTTTTGTGTGCAAGAGAAGGAGTGGTGGACTGTCGTGGTTTAACCCCAGTCAGCAATGAAGCACCACAGAGCTGCTCATTCAGTCCTCCCTCTCATCAGGAAGGGGCAGAGAATCAGAAGACTCAGACTTCTGGCTTTACATAAGGACAGTTTAATGGGGACAGAAGGAAAATATTAATAATGATGGTGGTGATGATTAATAATAGTAAGAACAACAATAATAATAGAATATTTTAAAAAGTGATGCACAAAGCAATTGTTCACTGCCTGTTCACTGATTCTG
Organism: Daphoenositta chrysoptera; assembly: GCA_013397915.1. NCBI lineage: Eukaryota > Metazoa > Chordata > Aves > Passeriformes > Daphoenositta > Daphoenositta chrysoptera. The sequence continues at coordinate 399,939 of VZRO01004066.1, read as the reverse complement.
CCATTTCCCAAGCAGCAGGCCCCAGACAGCTTTCCTCCCCAGTTCATATACTAAGCATGACATCATATGGTATGGAATATCCCTTTGGCCAGTTGGGGTCAGCTATCCTGGCTGTGTCCTCTCCCAGCTTCTTGTGTCCTTCCAGCCTTCTTGCTGGCAGGGCATGAGAAGCTGAAAATTCTCTGACTTACTGTAAATACGACTATAAACTTAGTAACAACTGAAAATGTAAGTCTGTTATCAACATTATTATCATACTGAGAATATCAGAAATCCAGAACAGAACACTATACCACCTACTAGGACAAAAATTAACTTACCCCACCTAAAACCAGGACATGGACATACCACAGAAATGACCTGTTGCTGTTCTAAATCAAGGGATAGTGAGGGAAAACCTTGTTAAAGGTTCACTTTATGCATCCCCTGCCACCCTCTTGCATAAAGTCTTACACTTACGTATTACCACACCTATACAGGTATGCCTGTAGAGCCTGCCCAAGAATAGGAATGGCCTTTCAGCTAGGGAGGCCAGGACAAAGGCACATAATACTGAGAGCTTCAAACGCCTTGGGGATACTTTGCTGCACCTCCGAAGCCTGTAGCTATGTTTTCCTGCACACTGGGCAAAACACCAGTACAACTCATATGGCACAAGGGACCAGGACAAGAACACTTGATTGTCCCTACAAGCCATCGGGTATGCTCACTTTCTGAAGGAGTTGGGTGGTTTTCAGAGCAAACTCAATAATGTCTCAGACTCTCGGGCTCCTGCTTTTGCTAAATTTCAGGAAAAGTAAAAGACAGGGTCCTGTAGCACAATGGACACGGTTCCTGGCAGATGTGAATTTTCCACAGTGCTACAGAACACAGTACTAAAGGAAAAAATTGAGTTAAATAAAGAACTTGCGTTAGTGTCAATCCAAAACAAAGGCCCATCTGTAAGGGTATTAATCATCAGTAGAGTAGGAAGTAAAGGTCCCATGCCAAACAAATGATCAGTGACATTTAGAGAAGCAGGATGACAAATGTTTGCAAAAGTGGGAAAGTACAGTAAGAAAGAAATTGTGTTTGGAGAAGCCCCAAATAATTTGGGCTTTTCTTTCTATTAGTGTTGTCCCAGAGGAAAAAAAATAGAGCCTCAGGTTCTAAATCTAAGGTCCTCTTTTTGTCAACAACAGAGAAATTTTAGAAACCAAGTCTCTCACAAAGGGAAATTTCAATACAGCTTGTTTCCTCCCACAGCTGGCAAACATGTTTAACACCTACATACCCACTTATATATTTATGTGTGTGCCTCCACATACACACAAGTGAAATGCAGCCCTGGGAAAAGAAAATCTGTTACTTGAATGTTTCAATGCTGAGAAGCAATAAGAGCTGAAAATACATGTGTGCAGGATGAGACTTTAGAAAAGAGTGTAACACTGTTGGGTTTCAGATTAGATTAGAGACAGAAAAACTTACATATGTTTCAGAGACAAAGGAAGAAGAGAAGAGCAAAGAACTCACAGCGAATATAAACTGAAAAGAGAATCTCACAGATCTGGAAGCTATGTGTGTAAGATGGGGGAAAAAATTGCAATATACAGTTAACAGCAAACTAAGAAAATGCCTCTTTCTTCTCCAGGTCTACAAGTGCTCACCTTTTGTGAGTCTTTTGTTGCTGTCTTGCCTTTTGTTCTGATGTTCTATTTAGTAACTTGCCTTGTAGATATTTTAACAGGATAAAATGAGCAGCTAGCAAAACACTGCAGTAGCAGAATGCAAAAAAAAAAAAATTATGAACTACCAAGTATAAACTGCCATGGCTATAAGGGAGGAATCAAAACAGATACCAGTATAGCACACTGATTCAAATTAAAAGAATATCACAGCAATAGTCATGGCCACTACTGCTGAATTGTTTGTGTACATGTGTAGATCTGGTCACAGAGAAAAAGCCAGTCAGTAAAATTTACAGGGGCTGCATGCTGACCTGCTTACTGGAGTAAAGTGCTATAAATTTATGTTACTTTGAACATCTGTGTTCCAGGAAAAACAAGGAGGAAAGGAGAGAATGGTTGGAGACAATTAATTTCTTAAAATCAAAAGACATTAACGAAAGAACTGCAAGTACCCCAAGATGACCCAGAAAGTTGTGGTCACCTAAATGTCTAGAGCATCTTGGGGCTCTGCATGAGAAGGGTAATTTCAGGGCTCCCTTGGGACAGGGCACACACATGCAGGCCCCAAGATTTCCAAGGGGCCAGAGATACAGCTACAAACAAGACACAGCGAGTCACAGCCTTGAAACACTGTCTTGAGACAAGAAGAAACTGTAATCAGACTGGTGAAGCTCTGGCTGCTGCTGTCTTTCAGATCTGTGTTTGGAAGACTCATTTGACAGGTTCTTTGCCTTGAGACAGCAAAAATGCAGATTCCTGTTGTTCTTAACCGGATCCGGGTAGGCTTGGTGATGTTAAACACACAAGGTGTCATGGATATTAGCGGGTAATATCCACAGAGGTGCTTGGCAGCAGTAAGGCTGCCTGCATCTCCTCACCGCTGTGCGTGCTCTGAGGGTACCCAGCCGGGGAATGGCTCCCCGAGGCACAGCGGAGCACTAGGAGGCGATGCCGGGGGATACCCGGAGCAGGACCCCGCTTGCACGCTGCCCTGTAGGGATACCGGGACGGCCTTAGCGCACGCCGTGCCGAAGCCTTGGGCCCCAGCACGCCCGGATCACTCGGGAACACCGGGAAGTGTCAGCCCAGCCCGTCATCCCCCGACCCTCCGGCGGCGCGGACCCCTCCCGGCGGCGGGCGGAGGGCGGCGCTTGCGGGGCGGTCCCGGCGTGGCCCCGGCCCCGGGTGCCTCTCCCGCGGCGTGGCCCCGGCGCCGAGTGCCTCTCGGCTTGGCAGCGGCGGAGCCCGCCCG